>OY992884.1:77974439-78574439 GCA_963921405.1 Cepaea hortensis | reverse complement strand
GTTGGTGCGATGATGGTTGGTGCGATGATGGTTGATGCGATGCTGGTTGGTGCGATGCTGGTTGGTGCGATGCTGGTTGGTGCGATGATGGTTGGTGCGATGATGGTTGATGCGATGCTGGTTGGTGCGATGCTGGTTGGTGCGATGATGGTTGGTGCGATGCTGGTTGGTGCGATGATGGTTGGTGCGATGATGGTTGATGCGATGATGGTTGGTGCGATGATGGTTGGTGCGATGATGGTTGGTGCGATGATGGTTGATGCGATGCTGGTTGGTGCGATGCTGGTTGGTGCGATGATGGTTGGTGCGATGATGGTTGGTGCGATGATGGTTGGTGCGATGATGGTTGATGCGATGATGGTTGGTGCGATGATGGTTGGTGCGATGATGGTTGGTGCGATGATGGTTGGTGCGATGATGGTTGGTGCGATGATGGTTGGTGCGATGATGGTTGGTGCGATGATGGTTGGTGCGATGATGGTTGGTGCGATGATGGTTGGTGCGATGATGGTTGGTGCGATGATGGTTGGTGCGATGATGGTTGGTGCGATGATGGTTGGTGCGATGATGGTTGGTGCGATGCTGCTTGATGCGATGCTGGTTGGTGCGATGCTGGTTGGTGCGATGATGGTTGGTGCGATGATGGTTGGTGCGATGATGGTTGGTGCGATGATGGTTGGTGCGATGATGGTTGGTGCGATGATGGTTGGTGCGATGATGGTTGGTGCGATGATGGTTGGTGCGATGATGGTTGGTGCGATGATGGTTGGTGCGATGATGGTTGGTGCGATGATGGTTGGTGCGATGCTGCTTGATGCGATGCTGGTTGGTGCGATGCTGGTTGGTGCGATGATGGTTGGTGCGATGATGGTTGGTGCGATGATGGTTGGTGCGATGATGGTTGGTGCGATGACGGTTGGTGCGATGCTGCTTGATGCGATGCTGGTTGGTGCGATGCTGGTTGGTGCGATGATGGTTGGTGCGATGATGGTTAGTGCGATGATGGTTGGTGCGATGATGGTTGGTGCGATGATGGTTGGTGCGATGATGGTTGGTGCGATGATGGTTGGTGCGATGATGGTTGGTGCGATGCTGGTTGGTGCGATGCTGGTTGGTGCGATGATGGTTGGTGCGATGATGGTTGGTGCGATGATGGTTGGTGCGATGATGGTTGGTGCGATGATGGTTGGTGCGATGATGGTTGGTGCGATGATGGTTGGTGCGATGATGGTTGGTGCGATGATGGTTGGTGCGATGACGGTTGGTGCGATGCTGCTTGATGCGATGCTGGTTGGTGCGATGCTGGTTGGTGCGATGATGGTTGGTGCGATGCTGGTTGGTGCGATGCTGGTTGGTGTGATGTTGGTTTGTGAGATGTTGGTTGGTGCGATGCTATTTGGTGCGATGCTGATTGTTTACGTTCATACTGTAAGTTGGGCTAGACTGCAGAAGAGGACTTGTCGTCATGTGATAGTCATGTAAGCACGCACACATACACATATCCGACGACTCATTCTTAAACTTGTGACATAGACATTGCAATGTGTTATGCCCTGTTTCCAGACTAAACATTTGTATCTGCTCTTGCATGGAAAGTTGATGATAAGTACCATTTTTCGCCCGAGCCACGGTAACGTAATGATTAGACCAGGGGTTCCCACCTTTTTTTTTTGTTTGGCCCATGCATCCCTTTACCCTAAGTTCTGAATGTCAACGCCCCCCCCCTCCTTTTTCTTATTTTCTCCCTATAAATCCCACTCCCCCCCCCCCCCCCCACCGGGTCCCACAAAGTATACGTAAAAATGGAAGCTAAATTTGATAACATATACTAGAACAAATCTAGGCGTCTACATAAAACGTGATTTGCTGGTCTACTTACGTTATAAAACGAATTTTAGAAGGGCGAGAAGTACAGAACCGTAAAGAATGGAGGGAAAAACAATATCAAGTAGTCGGTTCTTGTATTAACGCGATCATGAAATAATCTTAACCCTTCCCCCCCCCCTCCCCTCATTCATTCCTTCATTCAGTAGCATGTCCTTTGCAGAACCTCGCTCCCATAACAACCTTCCGGAAAACCTCTCGATCATAAGCAAGATGTCCCGCGTCCGATACACCCATCTGGAGATCATCCGCCACATCCTGCACCCATCTTCTCTTGGGCCTTCCTCTTCCTCTCTTCCCAGGCATATACTCCTCCATTATTATTCACTCCAAACTTTCGTGACGTTTCAAGTGATCAGAATATTTCAATTTTCTTTGTTTTATCGTTTTTAGTAGCCAACCTTCTTCAATATTCATCCCCCTCCCCTGGACATCCTAAAGTCGTCCCCCCCCCCCCCTTTGGGAGGAATTCCCCACCGGTTGAGAACCATTGGATTAGACGTTGGCCGGCTGACCCTTCGGTCATGGGATTGAATCAGCATCGCGGCGTACTTTTAATCTTAGCCTGACCTGCCAGGTCGATCCAGCCTATAACAGGTACCAGGAAATGCCACAGGAAGTCATGGAGGCCGGCTTGATACTGTCCATATCATCCAGCGAGTGCCGATTGGTTTGTAGAAATCTCGGTCGAGAACCATATGTCACATAAGGTGTAAAGAAGGGTCAATTTGTCCTTCCTTCCTTCTTTCCTTCCGTTCTTTCTTTCCGTTTTACAATCATGTTCCATATGGTCATGTTGTCTGTTGTCCAATGTTTCCCTGATCAGGTTTTATAGAAACTATTGACTTTGTAATGCAAAGAATACCATGGACAGACAGAAAAACCAATGAGCAAGTCCTTCAAGAAACAAATGAAGATCGTAAACTGATTAGAGAAATTAGACGTAGACAGTGAAAATTTTTTGGGCATGTTATGAGAAGAAATGAATTGGAGAACTTGGTGACAACTGGCAAGATCGAAGGGAAGAGACCAAGGGGGAGACCGAGAAGTAAATACCTGGATGGATTGGCCACATGGCATGGTCGAGACAGGAACACGGAGCTGATCCACGACTCTGGTGATCGAGTGAGATGGCAGAACATGACCGCCCACGCTTATCGGCATGGCACATGATGGATGAATTGACGTTGTGTTTGACTGACTTTGATATGGATTTCCGTCCAGCTTGACAAGCCAATCTGCTTTCTCTTGACTCTGTATGTTGCAGTGGGATGGTAGCCATTGAATCCTGCATGTATGGGTCAAGTAAACCGAGCAAATGTCAAGTAGACGATGTGCTCACGGAGAAGAACTGACGTCAATGACAGCATTATCAGTATACAAGTTTCTATTCGAATTGACAGGATGAATGAATGCGTGTGTGGGCGCGCGAGAATGTGTATTCGCGCATACTGGCGCATGTGTGTAAACTGTACTTTTATACGACGTTGCTTGTTTGTATACAGTCTCAAGTGATATGAAGAATACTAAGATTATTCAAGAAATTTAACATAAATTGTTCTCGGGAACAAAGTGTTCTTGAAATCCCACGTGCTATTATTGAAGTTATTCCAGATTGTTGTATTATAATGTTGTATTTCCAAATTATGGATTTTATGGAAATGAATTCTCGATGGCGTATCTCAGACAACCTTTATAGAGAAGATGGCATATATGAGTCAGTTTATGCGCATAGTAAGGCTGCAAGCGTGAAGACAACAATCTTGATAACACTCAGACAGGAAGACACGAGCACTCATACAGAGTGTTAATATTTGCGTAAGAAAACGTATTTAGAAGTCACCTTTTTATTTCTTGTTTATGGAAACTATTTGCAAGATGAAATGAATAACATTCGGAGATATGATAATGCCGATTACTTATATTTACACGCAAAGTCGGCCTGTCCAATGATGACTTCAGTATGGAGATTATTTTACATAAAGTATGATTGACATGGGGAGCCATGGCAGCCCAGCGACCAGCAGGCCTGCCTGCAAACCCGGTGGTTGTGTGTTCACATTATCTTCAAGGAGGGTATATTTTTTTCTACAGACATGGGTTCCCAGGTCCACCTAGTCTAAAATGGGTGCCAAGTAATCTACTGGAAAATAGATGTGGCCGGCGTGACGTGGACCACATCACACATCGTGTGCCGATAGACCTATCACTCTGGATGTTGCCCACATAACCCATCGTGTGCAGATGGACCTAACAATGTGGATGTTGCCCACATCACCCATCGTGTGCCGATAGACCTAACACTGTGCGTGTTGCCCACATCTCCCATCGTGTACCGATGGACCTAACACTGTGGCTGTGGACCACGTCTCCCATCGTGTACCGATGGACCTAACACTGTGGTTGTGGACCACGTCTCCCATCGTGTACCGATGGACCTAACACTGTGCGTGTTGCCCACATCTCCCATCGTGTACCGATGGACCTAACACTGTGGCTGTGGACCACGACTCCCATCGTGTACCGATGGACCTAACACTGTGGCTGTGGACCACGTCTCCCATCGTGTACCGATGGACCTAACACTGTGGTTGTGGACCATGTCTCCCATCGTGTACCGATGGACCTAACACTGTGCGTGTTGCCCACATCTCCCATCGTGTACCGATGGACCTAACACTGTGGCTGTGGACCACGTCTCCCATCGTGTGCCGATGGACTTAACACTGTGTTGCTAGCACCATATGGCAACAACGTCTCAAGGCATGAAAAGAGGTCCTTGACCTTTCTACCAACATTTCATATTGGCGTATTCATGACTGATCGAATGTTGCAGCTATGTGTCTGAGGCATGAGGTTGGATGTCTTACACACACACGCGCGCGCGCACACACACACACACCCACACACACACACACACACACACACCTTTGTCACCTCTTACCACATGCATGATATGTTACAGAGTTACTATTCTTAGCTGTTCTTATGGTCCCCGGGAAGACACGGGGTAAAATATGATGACCACAAGTAACAACATGGACGTTGCGGCGAAAGCCTTCGTTAGTACACAGACAACAACACACACACACCGATACAACCACATGAAAATCCCTACATGAATATATATATATATATATATACCGTCAAAAATGTTTTGACAAAATGCCCAATGTGGAGTGAAGTAAACAAATCCCAGTCAAACAATAGGCGGGAAAGCTGTTGGCTATAGAGAGAACAGACATAGAGAAAACCTGTTGATAGTATCACCAGAAGATCCTTGCTCTGGAATCCTGAGGGTAAAGGAAATAGCAGGACACTTAACAGTAGACAGAGAAAAGAATTGGTTACAGAGATGAATGAAATGGTGATGACAGGGAGAAGGCTGCCTGAGATAGCGAAAGATGACAGATCCTGGCGGCAGTTGGTTGATGGACTATGCTCTATTGAGAGAAAAAAACAACACAAAAGAAATATTCCAGATTCGTGTGTGTCTTTGGTAATCTACAGATTGACACTAGGGCACAAATTTCGCTCCACCTAGGGCACAATCAGTTAGTCTTGACCAATCCCCGTTACATCTGAATTAATAAGAGCCCTCGTTCTTAAACGAGGTAGCGGGTTCAACCCGTACACCTGTCAATTGGACTAAAATGTTGACTTCTCATCCTTGACTAGGGGTGGTAAATTACAAGTACCTCTGAAGTCAGAGTGGGTTGGCCTGATGGCGAGGGACACTGAGAATAGTGAAAGCTAATTCACACGCTAAAATCAGTCCAGTGCACTAGAAGTGGTAGCACGTGAGTAGACTATGGTTGAGTTCAGAGCCAGCGAACGAAAAGCAAATCCCTACATTTCGGAGTTTTTCGATTTTCTATTTCTAATAACTGATTAGAGAAATTAGACGTAGACGGTCAAGATTTTGGGCACGTTATAAGAACAAATAAAGTAGAAAACTGAATGACAACTGACAAGACTGAGGGGAAAAGAACAAGAGGAAGACAGAAAGATAAATATCTAGATGGCTTGGCCATATGGGATAACAGAGATAATAAAACAGATCTGATCCACGACTATGGTGATTGTGTAAGATGACGAAACATGACGGCCCGTGCTAGTCTGCACGGCACATGATGATGATTTTGTGGAGTTGCACGGAATTCTTGCTGTAAGCAAACGATGAATGTTCTGCAGTTGTCTCCCGTGAAATATTGGGCCCTTACTTAATCACCTTTAGACCTGGCCTCCAGGCAATACAGAGAAAGCTGTAGCCAAAGACGATTCCCGGCTATGCAAAAGGGAAATAAGCAGAACCCTCTTATTATAATTTCCCATGGGAAAATAAGGGGTAAGAGTTTGGAAAGGCAGAAAATGGCAGTAAAAAAATCCTGCCCCTTTCAATCTTGAAGTGGGTATGCCCGTCTGTGCCAGCGTGCATATGTCATTAAGTGTGTGTTATATATGAACAAAGGGACATAGAATAAACCATCCGACATCCATACGTGCTGTCTGGAACAAATACTCTCCCTGTCTAGGACAAACACTCTTCCTGTCTAAGACATACACTTTCCCTGTCCAGGACATACGCACTCTCCCTGTCTAGGACATACGCACTCTCCCTGTCTAAGACATACACTCTCCCTGTCTAGGACAAACACTCTTCCTGTCTAAGACATACACTTTCCCTGTCTAGGACATACACTGTCCCTGTCTAGGACATACACTTTCCCTGTCTAGGACATACACTCTCCCTGTCTAGGACATACACTTTCCCTGTCTAAGACATACACTTTCCCTGTCTAGGACATACACTCTCCCTGTCTAGGACATACACTCTCCCTGTCTAGGACATACACTCTCCCTGTCTAGGACATACACTCTCCCTGTCTAGGACATACACTCTTCCTGTCTAGGACATACACTTTCCCTGTCTAGGACATACACTCTCCCTGTCTAGGACAAACACTTTCCCTGTCTAAGACATACACTCTTCCTGTCTAGGACATACACTCTCCCTGTCTAGGACACACACTCTCCCTGTCTAGGACACACACTCTCCCTGTCTAGGACACACACTCTCCCTGTCTAGGACATGCACACACCCTCCCTGTCTAGAACATGCACACACTCTCCCTGTCTGGGACATGCACACACTCTATGTAGGACATAATAATGTTGCATTTACTTTGCATGACGTTGCAAACAGGTTGATTCACATCCAGTAGTTTGCCATTACTTTCTGAACGGGAAGTCAACGTTGAAATCCATTTTACCATGTAGGGAACGACCCCCCTTTTTTAACCTATTTCATCAGCGCACCAGAAGTTCAAGCGTTAGCGCAATAAACCCGGCGTCTACCACACGTGGTTATCTAGGACATACATTTGCCTTTATTTAGACACACGCGCTCTATGTCTAGTACACGCACATTCTATATCTAGGACATGCACACATCGTATTTAGAACATACAGTACACATTCGTGCTCTGCGTATAGGACATACACGGTGTGTTCAGGACGTAAGCAAGCCGTATCTGGGACATCCCCCCCCCATTCTATTTTACTCCTACCCCGTTCAACCTCAGAAGAGAAGTTATATTAGGGTCCATTGCCTGACTCAGATTAATAATCCTGTGACCGAGTCAGCCACAAATAGGATATTAATTTGAAGACGGTTGTTGGCCAAAGAGGGTAATAGATATCATGGGCTTGTTTAGGACGCACGCTCGCTGTGTGAGCTGTGTGTGTGTGCCTGTGGGCTGGAATAACAGATGTTATAGTAATGGATAGGACATTTTACGTTAATCTAACATCGGCTGGAATAAACAATATCGTAATAGATAGGACATTGCGCGTTTGTCTAACATCAGCTGGAATCAAAGATGTTATAGTAATGGATAGGACACTTTAAGTTAATCTAACATCAGCTGGAATAAAAAATATTGTAATAGATAGGACATTGTGCATTTGTCTAACATCAGCTGGAATCAAAGATATTGTAATAGATAGGACATTGTGCATTTGTCTAACATCAGCTAGAATCAAAGATATTGCTGTAGATAGAACATTAACTATTAATTTAACATCAGCTGGAATCAAAGGTAAAGAGAGAAACCAAAAACAAAAAAAAACTAGAAAATACTGAATTAATCAAATATCCTAAAGTAACTACAGTAATGGATCTTTGTTACACAGCAAGAGGCGGCCTGGGCATTTGGTGTCTGTTCTATGTCTGTATGGACCAAATATCTCTTGATGGATAATGATTAATCTAACACCGACTGTTTAAGTAACATCTAGGAGAGAGTAGATTAATCTAACACCGGCTGGAATAGAAGTTAAAGCAATATCTAGGAGAGAGTAGATTAATCTAACGACGGCTTGAATAGAAGACGTTAAAGTAATATCTAGAAGATGGTAGATTAATCTAACACCAGCTGAAATAGAAGAAATTCAAGTAATATCTAGGAGAGAGTAGATTAATCTAACAACGGCTGGAATAGAAGAAGTTAAAGTAATATCTAGGATAGAGTAGATTAATCTAACACCGGCTGGAACACAAGACGTTAAAGTATTATCTAGGAGAGCGTAGATTAATCTATCACAAGCTTAAATAGGAGTTCAAGTAATACCAGGAGAATAAATTAATCTACCACCAGCTGAAATAGAAGCAATTCAAGTAATATCTAGGAGATAGTAGATTAATTTAACACCGGCTGGAACAGAAGACATTAAAGTAATATCTAGGAGAGAGTAGATTAATCTAACACCGACCGGAACAGAAGACGTTAAAGTAATATCTACGAGTGCGTAGATCAATCTAACACCGACCGGAACAGAAGACATTCAAGTAATATCTAGGAGAGAGTAGATTAATCTAACACCGGCTGGAACATAAGAAGTTATAGAATTATCTAGGAGAGAGTAGATTAATCTAACACCGACTGGAACAGAATGCGTTAAAGTATTATCTAGGAAAGAGTAGATTAATCTAACACCGGCTGGAACATAAGAAGTTAAAGAATTATCTAGGAGAGAGTAGATTAATCTAACACCGACTGGAACATAAGAAGTTAAAGTATTATCTAGGAGAGAGTAGATTAGTTTAACACCGCGGGGCGGGGGGGGAATATAAATTAATATTTAGAATGCTATTTATAATTTACGTTCAGTGGTTTGCCATTAACTACTGAAAACTTGCCAAGAGATCACAACAGCAAGTTTAGTTTAGTCGACGAATCAACATCACGGCACACGCGTCTAACCCATAAGTGCTCCGTTCTATTCCTATCTCAAGTCTGAGTCCAGAGAATCTCAGCTCAGTGCACGAACTCCGTAGCACCAGTTAGGATCCTGAAATATTTTGGGTAGATTTTTAACTCGAAATTTTGCCCGGGCAGCGCCGTTAGGTTACTCTTTTTCGATTTCCAACTGCCAAGGGATTTTTTGCGTGCGCAACAATACACATGGGCGTCCGATCTCACTACCCAGAGACCAGGCGAAATTTTGTTACTAGAAGTCCATATGGAAAAAATCCCGGCTCTCACCGGGGCTTGAATCCAGGACCTCCAGCACTCGAGGCGGACACCCTACTACGAGACCACTCAGGGCAACCCCCCCCCCCCCCCCCCCCCCACAACAGCAAACAAAAGTTTTAAACAAAATCATTAATCTAACACTAGCTGGAATATAAGAAGTTCAAGATGCCCTAACAAAAAATGCTGGTGTTGACTGCAACGTCCTTTAAAGGATATGCAACTTATAAGGAAAAAAAAAGAAAGTTTGCCATTGCTGTCTGTACTACAGACGCTCATACTATTGTAAAAATCAGCAATCTGCTTCCAAAAGGCCTGCTGTTGATTTGGAATCTGCGAGGTTGGGGTTGTGAAATTATATTCACCAAATGCACAGACTCCACCGTCTATACTGTAGACTGAAAATATTCACCGTCAGGTTATTTATGACACAAGAAATTGTGTTGAGTGTTTGATGCTTACTGGTATGTTTTCTTCTCTTTCTTGATATGTAAGTACTGAAGACATTGAGAAGTATTGTCTAAATTAGCACTTGTTTTGATGACCTTATGCATCCAAGAATTGCAGGTGGCCCATTCGGAAAAGACAAATAATAACCCTCATCAAAGAAAATGCCATCGTGATTCATCTGTCACCGGATGTTAAGAGATCCCGAGAGCATGATTACAACCAGGAAGATTAGTGGTATTAGAGACAAAGGTTGACATAAGAGGGGGGAGGGGTGTTCTGAATGCAGTGGCAAATTTACACGGAAGACGATCAGCTGTCGAACTTACCAGAAGCGCAGATGATAGTAGGATGTTTAGGAGCAGACTCGCGTGTGCCACCAGGCATGGCACATGATAATGATGGATGCTTTAAATAAAGGATGGTAATCGCTTGTCGTAGTTGTACGTGCGTGTCTCTGACGTCACGAACGAATGGGGTAGTGAGTAGTACCAATAATATTGCAGGTGTGATAGAACAGCTGGTCCTCCCCTGTTGAGGATGCAGTTTTCTTCCCTACGATCGGATGCAGTCGCGGGACCGAAACGATCCCACAGTCAGGATTCTGAACAACTCTCTGGCAGCAATATGCTACCAGGATGGGAGCAAGTCAACCTTTGCATAATGTTATGACCAAGTACATATGAAGTCGTATCATGCCACACCTGGTAGTGACAGACTTGCTAGTTATCTCGTCAGGGTGTAAACATTATGAATAGTTATCTAAATAAATAGATAAATCCTTATCAGTGAAGGTTAGATTTACAAACATGTCTGCATGTTACATAGAACCAGTTTTAACATACGGCGGTGAATATCAGACAATATGTAAACAAGCAAAAATTTCGCAGGAGTTTCAGAGATGTGTCTTTACAAAAGAATGCTGAACATCATTAGACTACCAAAGTGGTTAATCTACATTCCAAAGTGGGTCATCTACCTATCAAAGTGGGTTATCTACCTACCAAAGTGGGTAAACTACATGTTTTGACACAGGCTAAGGCACAGAGACAGCTGGTCATATGATGCCTTGGAGAGATTAGAAAAAGAATTGCCATGGCGAAGGTAGCCTTTTGCAAGATGAAAACCATACTGACCAATAAAAAGATATCCATTGAAACGAGAAAAAGAGTGTTGAAGTGCTACATAGAACTTGTACTTTTGTATGGATGTGAAGCGTGGACAATGAGCAGACAAGCTGAAAAACATCTGATGGCTGTGGAAATGTGGTTTCTGGGGAAAATGCAAAGAATACCATCGACAGACAGAAAAATCAATGAACAAGTCCTTCAAGAAACAAATGAAGATCGTAAACTGATTAGAAACATTAGACGCAGACAGTCAACATTTTTTGGGCATGTTATGAGAAGAAATGGATTGGAGAACTTAGTGACAACTAGCAAGATCGAAGGGAACAGACCAAGAGGAAGACCGAGGGGAAAATACCTGGATGGCTTGGCCTCATGGCATGGACGAGAAGGAACACTGAGCTGATCCACGTCTCTGGTGATCGAGTGAAACGGCGAGTCATGACCGCCCACGCTTTCCGGCATGACACATAATTGATTGATTGATTGATATGTATGTACATATAAAGTTAAATTTGACATAAATGTATGTATATATAGTGTTGATTTGGAAAAATGTGTGTATAAATAATGTGGAATTAGACACAAATGTAGGTTTATATAATATTGCATAAGATGCATATACATGTCAATATCACTTGTACATGTTTTCACCTGTTCTCAGACAACCTTACACACGTTTCCGGCAATTTGAACACAATTAAGAAAAGAATGCAGTACGTAAGAACAGCTCGAGAAACAACACACTGTACGCCGTATGTGACTGAAGACAACAGCCTGCTGTTCTGCAGCTGTATTCCTGCGCCTGTTCTATTTCTGTCAGCGAGGAACCCACCTGAGAAACCTAATTATTTCTCCTACGTGTAGACATTCCAACAACACAGGCCTGATTGCCTCTTTGAACGTTTTGTCTAAAAATAGCTTGATTCTTAAGCTACTACCTATACCCGGCCTGTGAAGTGGCCTGTGGGTAAATATAAAATATATCCCGCGCTCATTTGGTAGCAAGTTCTGATTTAAACAAAACAAAAGGATTACAGTTTAGTTAGAACAAGTAGTAATTAAGTTCTGAAAAGTTATTGTGTATAAACGATCATCCCAGCCCATATAGTCATTAATACACATGCGTTAAGATGAATGTTTATGCTACACAAAATATACCGACAATATCAAGGTGTGCTACTTACGTATTCTGTTGTACCGAATGCTCTCTGTAATTTAACAGATATATAAAATTTATCCTTGAATTACACTGGAAAAGTAAATTGCCTCCCGTCAGTTGATTCTCGCTGATTTAGGTCACAACACCCGACTACTGTTTTAGAAGTGATAAGTCGGCGAAAACCTACACGGCGAAGTTTTCAGACTGACTTTGCGATCTCTGGCAGCGTTGAAGACTCGAGCCAGCCCGTGCACTGCGGGTTTCTTCTCTATACCCCGGCTCACGTTCTCGCCGATTCCGATAGGGTACCAATCGCACGAGAGTTAAGTGGAGTCTCTGTGCCTTTGAGTTTGTCTGAAAGAAAGAGGGGGTTCCACCACCAAGAGAATGTGCCTGTCCGTGGGGACGGGGAAACCCGTCAGGAGGATACCAGTGTTTCAGGCGGGCCAGAGGGAGCTCTCAATCAAACAGTGCCGTCTTCTGGCCGTGAAAACCAGGGTCTTCACACGCGGCACGTGCGCACAGTTGGTCAATGTTCAACTCGCAATGTCTTTCAATATTTAACCTTAATCCTTATAAAGATAAAATACCGAATACGTACTTTTACTTAACTAAACGGTTTTTCCATATTTTTAAAATGTACCATATGACAGTGGAGTTTTGATTCCTTATTAGTTTTTGAGTTCTATGACACATATGATTCCCATCCCTCAATAAAGTGCCGTCTCCACACTGCAGGCTGGCTGCAATGGATCTCCAACACTGTCTGTCTCCCGCCCTGATTGTACATTCTGTCAGGTTGATGTTCGTCCATCTCTTGTTGTTATCTTCACACTTGTATCGTTGTCTGCCTCTTGCTCGCTTGTCTTAAACCTTACCCTCCTGTATGGTTTTTATAAGAGTGTTATGTCTTTTAACGTGGTCGAAATATTTCACGTGCCTCGTTTTTATTTCTTTCATAAACTCTCTTTTCAATCCCAGGTTTTCTACAACCTGTGTGTTTGATTGTGTTTGTTTCCATTAGAAATATGATTATGTAGTGTCATTTGCTACCGATTTTTATAATGTCTTAAAAGTACCCCGTAGAGCCAGCGACGACCACTTGAACTGAAAGACGTAGCTCGGAATGGAACCCACAATCTTCGGAGAGCGAGGCAGACGCCACGTCGCTACAGAGACTCCCTTACTACCGATGACCACATCATAAGTGCCTTGAATTTGGTGGACATTTATAGAAGCACACAAGATATCAAAAATAGAAGTGATCTGTTGGATTGATACCGAAAAGATACGAATACGAAATATAACTGGGAAGGTCGACAACAAGACACAGACACGGAAACAAGCGAACTTGTCCACCCAACAGGGATCAATACTCAACGTTCTTTCATGCCGCGATGGAATAGTGGTTAGAACACTTGTCCCCCTAGACAGTGGTCAGGTGCCATCTTCGCAATGAAGGTTGGCTGCAATGGATCTCCAACACTGTCTGTCTCTCGCCCTGACAGTACATTCTGTCAGGCTGATGCTCGTCCATCTCTTGATGTTATCCTCCCACTTGTATCGTTGTGCTACGTGTTCTAGTATCTGCCCATTTACTGTGAGGTTCCTAGATGACCTTTCCTTTTCACTGCTAATTATCATAGTTTTTGTTTTTTGGATGTTAATATCTAAGCCACATTCTGCACTGTGCCTGTTTACTTCTTCCACTAGGTCTTGCAACTCTCGCTCACTCTCTGCTAGTAACACGGTAACGTCAGCATATCTAATATATATATATAAATTGGATCAGTAGGATCTGGGGTCGACACAGATCAATAACAACATGTAACAGACAATTGTCAGAGTTATTTGAAAAGGCGACGCGCAACCATGGGGATGGGGGGCTTCAAATGAAACACTTAAAGTGTGTTAGAAATTACAATAACCAGGCCATTGTCTTGTAACCTGTCAATATTTTTATTAAGGATGTCAAGAGCGTTAAACATAGACGAACATCATCATCATCATCAAGTGCCTTGCCGACTGGCGTAGGCGTTCATGACTCTCCACAGATCTCTGGCCTTGGTTTTCTGGATCAACACTGTCGTTGATATTCCTCCATGCCACCGTCGCAATCCATCCAGCATCATTTCTCGTGGTCTGCCTCTGCCTCTCTTCCCATTGATCTTTCCAGTTGTCATGATGTTCTCCAGCGCCTCTCATCTCATCACATGACCAAAAAATGCTGTTTGTCTCTTTCTTATTGTTGTATATATTGTTCTAATTTCGTCAGCCTCTTTAAGGCATTCGTCAAACATGTTAACGTCATAAGGAGAATTTAAAGATGGCCGTCCCACTTTCAACATGCACCAGGAAGGAGCAGCGTTCCGTTATCTTGTTTTTATCAGTGAAAAAGGGGGGTGACACCTATTTTAAAAAAACATCGACAAAAGAAGGTCCAATATAGTGATAAATGCCTGTCAGTCCCGCAAGTCTATGAGTGGAGCAGACAGTTTCAAAACGGCGTGAATTTGTGACAGACAGTTCACGACCGAGTCAGGCATACCGAGTAGTGACCCTAGAGTCGATTTTTTCTACAGAAATCTAAGCACTTTATTGGCGCTGGAAGACTTGCATTGAACGCAGTGGTGACTACATCGAAAATGATACATTTGTTCTTTTCTCTTGGTGGAAGCGTTGACTTGTACCGATGTGTGTCTTCATTGTGCGTACGTGCGTGCGCTCGTGTGTGTGTGTATGCGTGCTCGTGTGCGCGTGCGTGCGTGCGTGCGTACGTGTGTGCGTGCGTGCGTGCGTGCGTGCGTGTGTGCGTGTGTGTGTGTGTGTGTGTGTAATATTCATTGGGTCAAGTGCAAGAGTTTATGACGTGTAGACGAGACAGAGAAATTATGCTAGATTGTCTAAAACGGTGCTTTATTGGGGTTGGTGGGGATGGAGGGATAGGGGGTGTCAGCGTTATAATTAACACAGAACACCGGGGAATGAGTTTTGTGGAGAGATAGAAGTGCCTACGCATGTGGCATGACACATGATAATGATGAACAAATATATATTTTGTTTCATATATTTTCACTACCTTTTCTTCTTTTACCCGAGCGTAGGTTTTGTTTATGTAGGTTCGTACAGACATATTGATTACTTAATCGTGATTGCGATGTTTCAGCTTTCTAGCTAAGCGGCCTTGCGTTGTTGTGTTATTTTTTTTTTCGGTTGGTGAAGAGTTTAGTGGAGGCGTTCACGTGTACCGTGGTGTGTCTTCATTGTGTCCAGTGCTCATGTTTATACCTATAGGAGTACACAGGACAGGATGCACATATCAATAGCTAGGCTAGACAATACAAACACTGAAAGTTGTAGACGCAACCGGTTTCACCCAATCCCTCATCGACGTTGTCTTCGTTTTGATACTAAGCTACATATGTTCTTCCCCCATGTATCATGCTAAACGTATACATATATTCATCAACATTTGTAAATGGATTACTCTGTTCCCTGACAGTTCTCCATTGTCTTGTCTAATGTAAACGTGTTTTAACAGTGGGCTTTCAGGTTTACAGTGGGCTGCCACATTAGGGGGATTTTGTTACTTGAGAGGGAGTCTCAGGAGCGAGGTTTTTAAGCCACCTGCCTCGCACTCCGAAGATCGTGGGTTCGATTCCAGCCTGCGTCGTTCTGTTCTCGAGTGCAATTTTCTTTGAGAAACTCCTGGGGGTCGTCGCTGAAAGTACGGAGTTCCTGATTTGTGTGACACTTTCGGCAGGCCGGGCTGCAGAAAGAGACCCAGCTATATGGGATAAACCCGGTGCAATGAAGTCGATCCTCTGTCATTTTAAACCCGTGTTCTACTTGAGGCCATGTAACGTTATTGTGAGCGTTACTCTGAACGTGTTTACCTCTGTAAGGTAACTGTAATTAGTTTGACAGCCAGTCAGTCATATGGCTCGGGTAACAAGTGTGTCCATAGTGTGTGTCTGTGTGCGTGCGTGCGTGCATGTTTGTGTGTGAGAGAGAGAGAGAGAGAGAGAGAGAGAGAGAGAGAGAGAGAGAGAGATAGAGAGAGAGAGAGAGAGAGAGAGAGAGAGAGAGAGAGAGAGAGAGAGAGCTATCATAGTCACACTACTCCCTACTGCGGCGATTCTCTATGTCTTGTTTTGATGATGCGATACGACGTCTTCTTGTCTGTCCATGCCTTGGTGTGATCCTTCCGATTAAATTGCTGTCTTGTTCTCACACATGTGCTATTCTCCTATCACCCAATTACTGCATTCTGCAAGTTGATGTCTCTTCATATTTTCTGTTTCTTAGATGCACATAACTGTGCTGCGAACATGAACATTATTCCACAGTAATAAATCTATCCACTTAATGCGACTAATTGTACCAAGTAGGTGTTGATTGACGAGTCTACTCTTCCGTTTGGTGCATTGCTCTTTACTAACTACTGACGATGGTATGCTCGTTATTATGTCAAATATCACATTTGTATCATTCTGATTGTTATTTTGGTGAGTCGGTACTAATGTGTTTGAGACTTGTGTGTTCATCGCCGAGTTCATTTCATGTCTACATTATGAAATATATTTCTGAACTTATGTTTTCTTTTTTAATATTTAACCAATTCGTCATCTTCATCATCATCAAGTGCCTTGCTGACAGGCGTGGACGACAATGCTTCTTCATTACCTATGGACAAGGGAGAGGTCTGGTGCCTGTGAAACCAGGTGGAGACAGCGGTGGAACAGACTGAGAACTTGTACATGGCGGGGGATCGGGAATTCGGACAAATCTCAAAACTGAGATGAAAGACCAGGAGAACTTTCAATCAGATAGCGGTGGGAACGATTAGCAGTACAACTCTTCGCTGGTTGTTGAACGAGGGGACGGAGCACGTGTGAGAATGTCCTGAGTGCAGTTATGTCGTTTCTAAGCTCAGATCAACTCAACTCAACACGCTTCTTCACTTGGCCTCCTTCAGTGTCCAGATTTCTCAATTTAACTGTCCACGGAATTTTCAGCATTCTTCAATGAAACCAATCTCCAAAGCCTCCGGGTATTTTTTTTTTTTTTTGTTCATTAATTGTCCAGGATCCAAAGCCATATGCTAGAACTCGTTCCATGTAACACGCAAGAACACTTCTTCCATTGGAAAGGACTTTAAACACTACAGTGTCTAGCAAAATCTCAAACCATGTTTACTTAGAGCAGACACAAATTGATGGCTATAAAATCCTATGCTAATCATTTTCTGTAGCAAACCATATATTTTTGCTATTTTCCTATGTATTTTGTGAACATACAACAATTTGCCGTGTATCACACAGGACTAAAAAATGTATTGTGTAATGGAGGTCACATATTTTGATGAAACTTACAAGAATGAGCTGGTAGCCAGGCAATTTCGTATCAACCCCAGACGCCATCGGCGCCGAAAGACGTTCCCGGGGTGAGAGAAGGCGATAGTTTCAATGTGAAATCGATGAGCTTTATTTACTGAGAGGTCCAGGGGTGAGCAGAATTACGCTTCAAGGAAAAACAACCCATTACCACCTAGTCCTCTCGGCCCGGACGTTTTTGCCTCATCCAATCACCTGAGATGTATGGGCTAGGGTCTTGTTCCGTCAGACATCCTATTCCCAGTTGTCAGTTTCCCATTCTTTCATCGTGCCATCAGCGGCAGTTCATCTTTTAATCTGGTTTTTTAATCGCGCTGGCTGGAGACGATATGCTGACAGCACAATGACACTTCCACATTGACTTCAGCCACCAGTAATACTGGGGGAGGGGAGGCGGTCTCGGTAGGATGGTGGTGGTGGATAGACACTGGCCTTCCGGCCCGTTGGTCGAGAGTTCGATTCGTAGAGAGGCCGATTTGGTTTATTTTTTCCAAATTGATTTGGGCTACCAGGTCGACCCAGATTTTTGATGATTTTTTTTTTTTTTTTTTTTTTTTTTGGGGGGGGGGGGGGGGGGAGGGGGGGGGAAGAGTTGCATATCCCTTAAAGGACGTTGCAGTCAACAACAGCATTTTTCAGCTGCTGTTCATGTTCTAGGTATGATTACTCTCAGTAGTTTACCATTGCTTTCTGAGAGACCGGCTCACATACCCCGTAAGTGACAACGCAACGCGAGCCGCTGCCGAATCTCGCGCAGCTGTGTTCCTCACGTGGATATACGGGATTACGGAGAAAGTTCGTTAACCTCTTCACCAGGGAGACCGGCGACTCAGAGTGGGTACCAAGAAATGTCTTGAGAAGTAAAGGCGATCGGCATGGTAACTGATCACGTCACTCAGCAAGTGTCGTTGGTCTATAAATCTATGGGTCTAGCAACGTTACCCAATGCCGCTTAAGGCGTGTAGAAAGGCATTTTACTTCTTTGTTTTATTTACTTAGCAATAACACCATCGTCATTGAAGATACAATAAAGAAATATCAATAAATATGCCCCGAAGTAGTTTCCTGCTAAGGGATTGTGAAGTTATAGCACCATCACATTGTATAGGCCTGCGAGCAAGGGGCAATAGGTGATCGGTCTTTCCTTATCTCTAACCAGCAACTTGGCGAGGCGTCGAACACGCGTCCGACCGTTCATAGCATTACCAGCGAAGCTCGCTAGGTCGGGATGGCAGAACAGGTAGAACACATACTGTCCTGGGCAGTGGGGATGGCAGAACAGGTAGAACACATACTGTCCTGGGTGGTGGGGATGGCGGTAAAGGTAGAACACATACTGTCCTGGGCGGTGGGGATGCCGGTAAAGGTGGAACACATACTGTCCTGGGTGGTGGGGATGGCGGTAAAGGTGGAACACATACTGTCCTGGGTGGTGGGGTCTGCGGTAAAGGTAGAACACATACTGTAATGGGTGCTGAGGATGTCGGTAAAGGTAGAACACATACTGTCCTGGGTGGTGGGGATGGCGGTAAAGGTGGAACACATACTGTCCTGGGTGGTGGGGATGACGGTAAAGTTAGAACACATACTGTAATGGGTGCTGAGGATGTCGGTAAAGGTAGAACACATACTGTCCTGGGTGGTGGGTATGTGGGTAAAGGTAGAATACATACTGTCCTGGGTGGTGGGTATGTCGGTAAAGGTAGAACACATACTGTCCTGCGTGGTGGGTATGTCGGTAAAGGTAGAACACATACTGTCCTGGGTGGTGGGTATGTCGGTAAAGGTAGAAAACATACTGTCCTGTGTGGTGGGTATGTGGGTAAAGGTAGAACACATACTGTCCTGGGTGGTGGGGTCTGCGGTAAAGGTAGAACACATACTATAATGGGTGCTGAGGATGTCGGTAAAGGTAGAGCACATACTGTCCTGGGTGGTGGGTATGTCGGTAAAGGTAGAACACATACTGTCCTGGGTGGCGGGGATTGCGGTAAAGGTAGAACACATACTGTGCTGGGTGGTGGGTATGTCGGTAAAGGTAGAACACATACTGTCTTTGGTGGTGGGTATGTCGGTAAAGGTAGAACACATACTGTCCTGGGTGGTGGGGATTTCGATAAAGGTGGAACACATACTGTCCTGGGTGGTGGGGATGACGGTAAAGGAAGAACACATACTGTAATGGGTGCTGAGGTTGACGGTAAAGGAAGAACACATACTGTAATAGGTGCTGAGGATGACTGTAAAGGAAGAACACATACTGTAATGGGTGCTGAGGATGTCGGTAAAGGTAGAACACATACTGTTCTGGGTGCTGAGGATGTCGGTAAAGGTAGAACACATACTGTAATGGGTGCTGAGGATGTCGGTAAAGATAGAACACATACTGTAATGGATGCTGAGGATGACGGTAAAGGTAGAACACATACTGTAATGGGTGCAGAGGATGTCGGTAAAGGTAGAACACATACTGTAATGGGTGCAGAGGATGACGGTAAAGGTAGAACACATACTGTAATGGGTGCTGAGGATGTCGGTAAAGGTAGAACACATACTGTCCTGGGTGGTGGGTATGCCGGTAAAGGTATAACACATACTGTCCTGGGTGCTGAGGATGTCGGTAAAGGTAGAACACATACTGTAATGGGTGCTGGGGATGTCGGTAAAGGTAGAACACATACTGTCCTGGGTGGTGGAGATTTCGGTAAAGGTAGAACACATACTGTCCTGGGTGGTGGGTATGTCGGTAAAGGTAGAACACATACTGTCCTGGGTGGTGGGTATGTCGGTAAAGGTAGAACACATACTGTTCTTGGTGATGGGGATTGCGGTAAAGGTAGAACACATACTGTCCTGGGTGGTGGGGATTGCGTTAAAGGTAGAACACATACTGTCCTGGGTGGTGGGGATTTCGGTAAAGGTAGAACACATACTGTCCAGGGTGGTGAGGATGACGGTAAAGGAAGAACACATACTGTCCTGGGTGGTGGGGATTGCGGTAAAGGTAGACCACATACTGTCCTGGGTGGTGAGGATGACGGTAAAGGAAGAACACATACTGTCCTGGGTGGTGGGGATTGCGGTAAAGGTAGAACACATACTGTCCTGTGTGCTGAGGATGTCGGTAAAGGTAGAACACATACTGTAATGGGTGCTGAGGATGTCGATAAAGGTAGAACACATACTGTCCTGGGTGGTGGGGATTGCGGTAAAGGTAGAACACATACTGTCCTGGGTGGTGAGGATGGCGGTAAAGGTAGAACACATACTGTCCTGGGTGGTGGGGATTGCGGTAAAGGTAGAACACATACTGTCCTGGGTGGTGGGGATTGTGGTAAAGTTAGAACACATACTGTCCTGGGTGGTGGGGATGACGGTAACGGTAGAATACATACTGTCCTGGGTGGTGGGGATTGCGGTAAAGGTAGAACACATACTGTCCTGGGTGGTGGGGATGGCGGTAACGGTAGAATACATACTGTCCTGGGTGGTGGGGATTGCGGTAAAGGTAGAACACATACTGTCCTGGGTGGTGGGGATTGCGGTAAAGGTAGAACACATACTGTCCTGTGAGGTGATGATGGCGGTAAAGGTAGAACACATACTGTCCTGGGTGGTGGCGATTGCGGTAAAGGTAGAACACATACTGTCCTGAGTGGTGGGGATGGCGGTAAAGGCGGCCGCAGAACACAATCTATCGTTGGTTGTGTGAAGTGGTAAGCCTTCACATATTCTAAGCTACCACTTAATGAAGTGGTGTGACCAGTTCCCTTCCCTGCTGCGTTTCCTTTCCAGACAATCCCCCATAAGCTTCTGAAACTGGCCTGGCTCCTATCATCGTGAGGCTGGGAAAACTCCAGAGCCTCACCCTCCAGAGGGCGTCCCAGGAGAGCTTTGTTAGCAACAGATTTTAGACATTTCTCTCTGTCATAAGCCAGATGTCCCGCCTCTGTTGCTGTCAGGTGTCAACTATCTATCACACCTTGAAATCTGTGGTCATCCTCTTCTCCGCTTCCCCTCTATAATTGCCTTTTCCAGTCGTGTCTATTTACATGGCCCATGTTATGTGTCTTACTAGCCGATCTAATTCAATGTTGAGCTCTCGTTGGGTAGAGCTGTTTGTTCTCGTTCGACCAGTGAATGATTCACTCTTCTGTAAAGCGTGTGTACACGAAAGACGAGGGGAGGGGAGTGGAGGGGTGGGACAGAGGTTGCTCCGTGGCGAAGTGGTTAGGCCGCCTGCCTCGAACTCCGAAGGACCTGGGTTAGAATCCGGACTCCGTCATTGGGTTGTGAACATTTTTGGGAGACTCCTGGGGATCGTCGCTGGGGCTATGGAGTTCGTGCTATGTGCGACGCTTTGAAGAGATCGAGCTGAATGGAGCAAACTCCAGTGCAATGAAGAAGAGTCTCCCACTTTCTGTCATTTCTCCCCATTGATAACTACTGTATATCCCTTGACAGACTTAGTTTATACGTCGGTTGGATAAATCACCCTGCCTCATCTAAGGATTGACCCGAACCACTGCCTTGGCAGGTAAGAGCACTAACCACCAGAGCTACCTTAAGATAAAACTGATGTAAGAACCCAATAAATATTATTTAACGCAAAAGATCAACTTGAATTTTAAAAATGAATAATTTTAATTTTAATACGTACCATGCGGAATTTGTTTCAGGTTTTAACAAAATATCTACAGTTATACAATAAGTGGATGTAAGGCACGTGCGTTGATTATAACTAACTGAATTTAAATCTCGTTGTTTATCCTAATCAAGACATTACCTCAATTCATGACATTAATAAAACACTTAACGTTAACACAATTGAATTCAAACATTACGGAAACATCTACAGTTAACACAACTGAATTCAAACATTAACAAAACATCTAAAGTTAACACAATTGAATTCAAATATTAATGAAACACCAAAAGTTAACACAACTGAATTCAAACATTAAGGAAACAACTAAAGTTAACACATTTGAATTCAAACATTAAGGTAACACCAACAGTTAACAACTGAATTCAAACATTAAGGAAACACCTAAAGTTAACACAATTGAATTCAAACATTAAGGAAAGACTTAAAGTTAACACAACTGAATTCAGACATTAAGGAAACACCTAAAGTTAACACAGCTCAAATCAAGGCAAAACATAGTAATCAAACAAAACTGAATTCAAGGCATGAGTAAATTTAATTACATTCAAGAACGTATTTCAGGCTTGTCCATGGGACACATTTTTCAGTCCCATCCTATCCCATCCCATCCCATGGCAATTTATGCCTGTCCCATACCATCCCATGGGATTCCCATGATAATATTAATATGGAATACAGTTCAAATAAAATTATGAAATTTATGAAAGTTTAGGGTTAGTGTCTACTAATGTACAAAGAGACAAGTAAAACAACAGAATTTATTAATTTTAATATTCAAGAATATTTTATTAAAACAAAGTTTAATCTAAATATGACAATTCAGTGTCATTCTGACACTCTCATTTTGTTTCTGAGTCACTTTTTTCATTCAGCACATTATCAATTTCCTGCTGATCGACTGTTTTTAATAATTCAATTAATCCAGGTAATCCCTGAACCATTTCCACAATTTTCATTTTACATGCCAATCTGAAATACACAAAGTTTATAACAAGAGCTGGTAACATCCGTTTTCGTTACCTACTCAACAACAATCCAGCTGCATTAAATAAGCGCTTTACTGCTGCTGAGGACACTGGTATGGCCAAGACAATTTTCGCACTTGCTTTTAACAGTTAATACCTATGTTCATTTTTCCAATAATTTCATGGTTGTAAAGTTGGTTGCCGTAATATTTGAAACATGGTGACTTCATCCTCAAGGCATTTGTTTCTGGGGTCATCAAACTTAAGTGCTTTGTTTGGTGGAGGATTAAAAAAAAAAAATAAGTTAACATCGCTTTTCGGCTTTTGTTCTACAATTCCTGCTACTTCACATACGGCAGATGGTTCAGAAGAAAGATTTAAATCCTTGATGAATGAAATAACAGTTGGAACAACAGACTTAGAAAAAGCGATCCAATCATTGGCCCATTTATTGGTGTCCACATTCTCTTTCTTCTTAGTAACAACTGACTTGACCATGTCTTCTATTTTGGCTTTAATGTCAACTCCAGTAAAGAATGCTGCAGTAACTGCCAGAGAACTGCCGCAATATGGCCAAAGTTTTTCTCCAATAATTTTCTGAAAGCTCTGACAATATTTCTTCACCATGCGGCTGGAAGTTTCTTCGTCAGTATCAACAATAACTTTGTACAATTGATAGTCTAGGAGGAAGTATAACAGCAAAATTAAATGAGATGTAGCACCATCAATTTCTAGTTTGTCAAAAAAAGTTTTGAATTCCTCATGTATGTACAGCATTCCTTTAATCTGAGCAATATTCGGAATGTGGTTTAAGAATTCTTCATCATCTTCATTAAAGTAATGCGAGTAATTTTTTTTTAATGGGCAATGAAACATTGGTAATATGATCGCCATTCACGTGTTGCATATTTTGTTGGTATGGAAAATGGCAGCTGCGATGCCTTTGCCTGACGTGTATTGTAATATGTTTCAAAAATGAAAGTTGATCCATGAACTGATCCAGTTCAGAAATCACGCCTCTGCTGAAGCTATCAGTAATACATGTTGATAACCTGTGCTCAGTACAATCAGATCGGTCCATTTCTGTATCGGTATCAAACCGTCCATCAAATGCTGCCGTCATTCTTGCTGTATTATCAGTACACTTAAACAATGGGCTGGAGAATTTGGTAGATTCGGCAAGAAATTCACGTGCAATAAAACTGTGCGTAAATTGTGCAGTATGGTATTGATTACTATCAATGTTTATAAGAGACAGAGGAAAGGTAATCCATTCCCAGATTTGATCTAGTCCACATGTAATAATTTCCTCATATGGCAAAAGATATGTTTGTCTTGCAGACCAAAAGTCAACTATTCCCGAAATTGCACATTCTGGATCTTGTGCCACATTTTGAAACAATTTTTGAAACTGCAGTTTGGCCAATTTTCCTTGCACCAAAATAGAACGAGTCACTGTTTGCCGTGATATAGTGTAATTCTTCTTCTTCTTCTTCTTCTTCTTTCGTTCGCTTGAAACATGTCTACAACTGCAATGTCGTCTCTTGTATGAATCTAACAGTCTTTTTTAGTTCATTCAGCGGTCCATAAAGTTTATCTTCCACTGTTGTCTCTCTAGGCCAGAAGGTTCGCCTGGATATGTTGTAGTTTAGGCAATCCTGGAGTATGTGCTCTGCTGTCTGCGACGCCAAACCACATGTGCACATGGCTGAGTCACCAATCTTGAATTTTGTATACAAGTGGTTGCGTAATATATTGTGTCCAGTTCTGAGGCGCAGAAGAATGACCTGTTCTGATATAGTGTAATTAAATACCTTGTTTGCAGCGTGAGTAGATCTTGCAGCAAAGTTAGCAGCATCGCATATAATGTCACATCCAGCCGAAATGGATACTGTTGGATGTGATGTAATTAGTTCAACAACAGGTTTTTTCCCCACGCATTTGACAATGTTGGTGGTGGTTTTGTTACTTCCCGCTGCATGGCTTCAAAACATCTTTTGATGTTAGTAGAACCACCGGAACCACATTTCATGCTATGCTGTATTGCAACACCTTAACCACTTTGATTAACCCATTTTTTATTAATCAACTTATAACAACTTTATAGCGTTTTGCACTTTGCACAGCAAACAGATGGTGCTAAAATACTTTCATATATTTTACCTGCTTTAACATCAGCTGTTGAAGACTTTACAAGTTCCTTTGGAATATCAATCAAGTGGCATTCTCCCCAACTCAACATCTTAGCAACAACAGTTTTAGTAAGATCCTTGAACTCTGTTTTTGGTTGGCCATTTTGGGGTACCTTAGGCTTACATAGCCTACACTCAGTAACACCGTGACTTCAAGTGACAGCCTTCACAAATTATCTGAAATCGTCTTCTTCTTCTTTGCGTTCATCCGGAGTGTTTTTTCAGATGTGATTACGGTGTGTCTAAGTTATGCGCCCTTGGACAGAAACCCGTAGGCCAACACATCCGGCTTTAGCGTGCTTTTTTGACCAGGTAGCATTCCTTGGGGACTCTCACTTTTGCGGTACCGTCCACAGCCCAGCTGGCCAAGTTGGAGCGGTCGAAGACAATGGTCATCCCTCAAAGGAAGGCAGGGACAGTCCATGGCATTTTCCGCCATCCAGGGTGGCTTCCATAATTGCAGGGCCGGTACATAGCGCCCTGGTGCTGGGCTCACAGAGAAAATCATCACGTCCTGCTCATGGCTGCTTTACATCCTCACTTCAATATATTGGGCATTTCGTTCACCACGGTCCGTTCCCGCACAAACCAGACCGGTCTGCAGACGGTATCCACTCAGCGAGTTTTCGGTTCGGACATGTGCTTGTCTGTGTGCCCATCAGAGCTGTTCCAGGCACGACGGACATTCGGAAAACTACCTAGTCAGAGCTGTTCCGAACAAGAGCGGCATTCGAAAACTAGGTAGTCAGAGCTGTTTCTAGCACGAAAGAAATTTCAATCGGACGTTTTTTGCGTTGTGCCTGATTTATTTGCACCCGTAGACCAGCACATCCGACTTCAGCAGGCATTTTTACGGGTTAGCCTTCCCGGGGTTTCGAGAGACGTTAGACTGTTTGTGCTGTGGTATCGCCCACATCTCAGCTGGTCAAAGTAGAACGGTCAATGACAACACGGTAAACCCTCAAGGGAAGGCAGGGGCAGACCATGGGCATTCCCCTGCTATCCAAGGAGGCTTCCATAATTGCAGAGGCGGCAGATAATGTTCTGAGACTGGGCTCACCCGAGGAGTTGCCACGTCCTGCTCATGGCTGCTTTAATTACTCACTTCCATGTGTTGGGCATTTCGCTTGCCACTGGTCGCTCAAGCACACACCAGGAACGGTCAGTCTGCGGGCGATATCCACTAGGCAAGCTTTATCTTTGGACTTCGGGCCACGCAATGGATTCGCTAGCCGTTCGTTCCATTTCGTGTTAATGAGACGTTTTTCCACCTTTGTCTAGACTGTCTACGAGGTAGATACAGACAGTTTTCGTAACCATTTTGACCGGAGCTCTTCTTCTACTTTTTGTACTCTCTCACGAGGTAGGCTACATGTGCTGCCGGCTCAGCACCTTACCTCAGTGCAGCAGTGAACGAGAAACGGCCAGGCCCTCTCATCCGGGAATCCCTCATATCCCCCAGCTGAGAGCCTTCGAACAAGTATCAGAACTGGGCATGTAGCGTGCTCAGTATCTCACCTCTAGTTTTTGGTAGGTGGGTATCGGCCCGGCTCTCACATCCGAGGGTTTGTGGCTTAGAAGCGTTCAGCCTAAACCCTCGACAGAGAGCCTTAGAGTATTGTCCGGACCAAGAAATTCTGCCTTCGTGCGCCTGATTTAAACTTTTGACTGCTATCCTCAGTCTACCTGCAGAGCAGAAGGTTGTGTCTCTCTTAGTCTGGCCCCTATCCCATAAGCTGACCGATATGTAGTTTTCATCCATCGGCAAGCAGATGGGGTCAATGGGACACGCAAGCTCCCCCACCACGGCAAGGTGGAGACACATCGGGGGAGAATTATCTTAAATTAGGACTACTATATATTTATAGACTATAAATATAGTACCTAATATTAAACCAAATAAAGATACTGCAATTCAGCAACAAAACAACTTCGATTACAGCAGATTAAATCAATCAACAACTACAGCAACAATGGCTGACTAGCAGCGCGCATTTATTTATTTATCCGGTGTCCCACCAGGAGATAAAGAATTGATACAAATCAATCCATCCATCATGTGCCATGCCGGTAAGCGTGGGCGGTCAAGTTTTGCCATCTCACACGATCATCTGAGTCGTGGATCAGCTCAGTGTTCAAATATTGCTAACTGCATTGCTGCCTGTGCCTGTTGACAGCTGACACTAGTGTCAAGAAAATTGTATTTGTTATTGTCACTGTCTAAACACCTTCGCGTTTGTAGGATTATCATTGCAGCTGGATCGATGGAAGACAAAAGGTGTCAAGTTACCGCGCGGTGATATTTTGCCCAGAAATATATGCATTTTATATATACATATATATATGTGTGTGTGTGTGTGTGTGTGTGTGCGTGCGCGCTTACAAAATCCCACACCCCACATTGTGTCAACGGCTTCGGGCGGAAGAGCGCAATTGGGAGGGTACAAGACTTACCCTGGTGCGAGGAAATGCAAGCTAAAGACAAAATGTCATGGCAGGGTAGACCAGGCCCTAAGCCTTGGTTGGCGGTTGGTCTAGGATCGAAGCTCCGACAGGCGGACAGTTAGAGCATTGCTTTGCTGATCCAGCAGCTTCTGCGGCTTGTCTTATTCCAGAAGTAGGGGTGTTACCTTTCCTCTGGAGTGAACTAGGCAGGCCGAGAGAGGGATCATGCTGCATGGGCAACACATGATCTCTATATTTTAGCACAGGCTTTGTGCTATGGAGAGAACAATTAGCAAAAAGAAGGCACAGATTATGTCACAAGGTGCACATGGGGTACCATCAATCTTTATTGACAACGCCGAACTAGAGATGGTAGATCATTTTACATATCTAGGATCAGTGGTAAATAGCAAATTATCCCTAGATCAGGAAATCAACATCCAGATTGGTAAGGCAGCAACAACAATGAACAGGTTAAGAAAAAGAGTCTGGGAGAACAGGAAGCTTACTGCCAAAACAAAAGTACTTGTCTATCAAGCCTGTGTCCTTAGTACTCTTCTCTATGGCAGTGAAACCTGGACAACTTATTCACACCAAGAGAACAATTTAAACAGCTTTCATATGCGGTGTCTGCGAAGAATTCTTGGTATTAAGTGGCAAGACAAAATCACAAATACTGAAGTATTGGAAAGATCAGGTTGTGTGACGGTTTTTTCCATGCTCAGTCTTCGTAAAAGGTCTGTAAGGTGTGGAATGCGCCTGGCCCTGCAGCCAGCAGGGTTAGGATCGGCTAGCCTCTCCCAGGAGGGGTGAAGAGCGAAAATTAGTAGCCTGCCGATGACCCGCAGACTACACAAGTCAACCCCCACCTCCACGTGGTGCAGACCGGGCAACCATGACCGCGAGGTCATGGGCTAACGGGGCTATGGCTCGCCATAGGGGATGGACTCCCTGTGGTCAGATTAGTGTCCTAAACCTGCGACTGGCCTAGCAAGCCGGCAGGGGATCTTCATACTGCTCGTAGAAAAACTAAGAAGTATAAACGGACTGACCCAAACGGCTATCGACCCGGCAATGTTAACGGACTACGAGATAGATCAGCGATTCAAAAAATAGGCACAATGAACGTCTGTGGTTTCAATAGTAAAGAAGAAGAGCTTATAGAAACAATGGAGAAGAGGAATATTGGTCTGATGGGAATAGCGGACACCAGAACAAAAGGGAAAGGATGCAAGGAGCTCCACCGCAGTTACACGTTTGTTTACTCTGGAGTAGAACAGCAAGAAAGGGCAAGACACGGTGTGGGAATAGTCATCGAACCACAGCTAGCAAGAGCAATACTAGAAATAAAATATATATCAGAAAGAATCATAACAGTGAGAATAAAAGAACAAACAATCACAACATATGTACAGATATACGCACCATGTAATGCAAACAATAATGAGCAAGAATGTGAGGACTTCTACGAAGACATACATGATGTGCTAAATAAAATAGATAAGCAGGACAACATCATAGTTATGGGAGACTTCAATGCAAGACTAGGACATAACAGAGGGGGCATAGAAAAACACCTGGGAGCATTTGGAGATCAGCAAAATGAAAGGAATGATAACGGAAGTAGACTGATAGAGCTTTGCAGCCAACACGATCTCTATATAACAAACACATTCTATAAACATAAAGATTCGCAAGTATACACCTGGTATAAATGGAACAATCTAGATACTAAAAGCCAAATTGATTTTATATTAACAAGAAATAACAGAAAGAGAAATATATTAGATGCAAGAGCAGTGCCCAATTTCAGTATAAACACAGATCATAAAGCAGTCGTTGCCACAATAAGAACCATTAGAAGAAGAAAACAAAAAGCAGGAAAATACATGCCATGCGAATCAGTAAACTTAAAAAACCTTAAAGACGAGGCAGTAAGGGAAAATTATGAGAAAGAACTAACTGAACTCTTTGTAAAATTACCTACGGAAAGAAAAACAGTGGAAGAAGAATGGGAGACGTTCAAATCAAGCGTTTTAAATACTGCAAAAATAACATGCGGAACCACGAAAAAATGCAAAACACGGATAAAGAAAATAACAAGTTGGTGGAACGCAGAAGTAAAGAAAGCGGTAAAAGAAAAAAAGGAAAAATATAAAAAGTGGTTGAAGAGCAAACAGGAATGTGATCTCATAGAATACAGAATATCGAGAAGACATGTGAGTAGAATAGTAAAGAGGGAAAAACAGAAAGACTGGGAAGAGTATGGAGAAACCCTAAATAAAAACTACAAGGAGGCAACCAGAAACTTCTACAAAAAGATAAGTGCAATGCGAACCAGAGGAGTACCCTTTGACCCAACTGAAATAATTAACAGCGAAAATGGAGAACCAATAAGTGAACAAAAACACATCCTAATAAGATGGAAGCAGTATTTCGAACAACTTCTCAACATCCCATCAGATGTCACAGGAATTCAAGAGACCTACACAGATGTCACCGAGGAACTAGAACCAGACATACTAAAAGAAGAAATTATAGAAGCCATCAGATTAGCCCCATTGAACAAATCACCAGGACAGGATGAAATACCAAATGAACTAATTAAAGCAGCAAGGGAAGTAGGAACAGCTTGGCTACATAGACTATTCAACCATGTTTGGGTAGAACAACAGACACCACGAGACTGGGGAAACGCCATAATTATCCCAATTTGGAAAAACAAAGGCAGCAAAAGAGATTGCACACAATACAGAGGCATTTCACTGTTGAGTCATACTGGGAAAATATTTTGCAAAATTCTTGAAAAAAGATTACGAACTACTTTAGAACCCCAGCTAAGCGAAACGCAGCTTGGATTTAGGAAAAACAAAGGATGCACAGACGCCATTTTTGCTCTTAGACAACTTATAGAAAAATCAATTGAATTCAATGAAACACTCTACTTAGCCTTTGTTGACCAAGAAAAGGCATTTGATAGGGTAGATAGAAACAAGCTGTGGGAAATCCTTAAACAATATGGAGTGAGTACACATCTAACAAACCTATGTAGAAGTTTATACGACAACAGTGAATGCATAGTGAGAGCAACTGGAGGACACTCAGAACCCTTCACCATAAGATCTGGAGTACGACAAGGTTGTGTCCTGTCCCCTCTCTTGTTCATAACATATATAGACAACATATGTAAAGAAACCAGCCAAGCAGAGACAGCAAGAATACCGCATGACGAGAACACAGAAGAAGAACCATCTGCAAATCTAACCATTAGAGAACTCCTGTTTGCGGACGACCAAGCACTAATAGCAAAATCAGAAGCTGAATTACAAGACCACATGAATAGTCTAAACGAAATGTGTAGGGAACATAACATGAAAATTAGCACAAGCAAAACAGAGGTAATGACTATAACTAAAGAAGAACAAACAGCAACGATTCACCTAAACGAACATCCCTTGAAACAAGTAAAGAGCTTCAAGTACCTAGGAAGTATAATATCATCAAATGGCAGATCAGAAGACGAGATCGAAAATAGGTGCAATAAGGCAAATCAACTCATTGGACAAATGGCACCAATACTAAAGAACAAACATGTATCAATAACTACTAAGAAAGCACTTTACAACACAATCTTCCTACCAACTCTGTGCTACCAATGCCAAACCTGGACAATGACAGAAAAAGAGAAAAGAAAAATCACAACAACAGAAATGAGGTTCCTGAGAAGAATACTCAACGTATCAAGAAGAGATAAGATCAGAAATGAAGAAATCAGGACTAAAGTGGGGGTTAAAGCTGCTCTAGATTTTATTAGAAAGCAGCAAGTCAAATGGTTTGGCCATGCAAGTAGGCTACCAGTCAACAGCATGCCACAACAGGCAATGACGTACAGACCAGATGGAAACAGAGGAAGAGGCCGACCACGTAAACGCTGGACGGAGGGAATAACAGAATCCATGGGAATGTCGATATACGAAGCCCATAACCGGGCACTCTCACGAAGTTTATACTTCACCTCGACACCGCAAGGTACAAGAGGAACATGATGAGAGAGAGAGAGAGAGAGTCTTCGTAAACTTAGATGGATAGGACATCTTAGGAGGATGGATGATGCATCTTAGGAGGATGGATGATGGTAGAATACCAAAGGACATCTTTTTTTGGTAAATTACAGATGGGTAAGAGATCTCAGGGTCGGCCTCTACTACGATACAAAGATGTGGGTAAGCGGGAAATGATTGATACAGGCATTGATAATGCACATTGGGAACAAGTCGCCGCTGAACGTGTTGCATGGAGGGCAAACATCAGAAATGGAATAAAGACAAAGGAGGAAATTATTGCAGATAAGTCACACACCAAGCGTGTGAGACGTAAGATGGTGCATGATGGTGGAAATGACCACGTGTTCACATGCACCTATTGTGAACGGACATTTACAGCGCAAATTGGCCTTATAAGTCACATTCGCTACCGCCATAGGTAAAAGTTATTTGCCTTTTTAAAGCACAAACTATCGTCTGTCAAGACAGCAAGGTGCCAATTATACACACACACACACACACACACACACACACACACACACACACACACACACACACTAGCTGACCCGGCCCGGCTTCGCCCAGCTCCTGGCGGGAAGAATCTCATTTAATCCATATTCGGTCCCTGCCCCCGTTCCATTTCCCAAAAAAAGCGACCCGGCCCGGCTTCGCCCAGCTCCTGGCGGTGAGCGTCTCATTTAATTCATATTCGGCCCCTGCCTCCGTTCCCGTTCAAAAAAGACGACCCGCCCCGGCTTCGCCCAGTCCCTGACGGGGATCGTCTAATTTAATTCATATTCGGCCCCTGCTCCCATTCCCCAAAAAGACGACCCGGCCCGGCTTCGCCCAGTCCCTGGTGGGGAGCGTCTCATTTAATTCATATTAGTAGTCATATAAGCTCCCGTTCCCGTTCCCGGAAATATGGCGAACAGATTGGAAGAGAACAATCTTCATCCCAATAACTAAATAGGGCAATCTGAAACTACTGAACGTAAACTTACCAAGATATCACGTAAACCCAATAAATGCTGGGATGACTGTATAGATGTCGAAGTAATAAACAGATGAGTTAGAAAATTTTCATGTATTTAAAATAGGTGCATTATTTTTATGAACACTTTAAAAATGCCTTAAATATTTTATCATTATATATTATAAAGCATATGCCTGTAAATAACTGTAGACAAACATTTTATAAAGCTTTGATATCAATGCAACAATTATATACAAAATATATAGCAATGCTATTAAAAGTTATGTCCCTTGATATAAATTTCTCAAGTTAACTCCCTTCGCTATATATAAATTAAAATGTAATTACAAAATTAAATTTTATTACGTAAATAACTGTTTGTAAACTAACAAACTATGCCAGTTGGCAGCACCGGAATGAGAAGAAGGCGTGTAGAAAATTTCATCTCAATCGGATGGACCGTTCGCGAACGCATAAATAACATACAGACAGACAGATAGGCATTGCATTTTATATTTAGTGATACCTCGGGTTACGAATTTAATTCGTTCCAGAACTCGGTTCGCAACCTGAAACGTTCGTTACCCGAAACATCAATGAAATAAAGACAATCCGTTTCAAGGTGAAAGAAATGAAAGAATCGTTATTTTTTTTATTAACATCCGGTCGTTTACCTGACAAAACGCAAAGAATACGTGTACTTCACGTATTAAATAAAGAGAAAGAAAACAACCAAATAAATTTTCTAACTCATCTATTTTAAACAAAATTTAGTCTATTTTTCTGTCACTGTCAAAAACTGTCATTTACTGCCAATATGGTACCTTGCGGTGTGTGGCAGAGGGATCTTTGAGCCTGAGGAACTAAGGCCGCCTAGCTAGTTCCTACGGGACACCCTTGGGCAAGGTGGAGTACCCGTTTAGCCCCCCGATCAGGGTAACGTGAAGCCATGTGTGCAGGTGGTGGATGAAGTTGAAGAGCAGCCGACAGATAGTTGTAGGTTATGTTCTCCAGCTTCACGACGGTAGGCAGAGGATCTCCTTTTTTGGGAGACAATGGCTACGGTCATCGACCAGTATGGTCACTGCTAGGAAAGAAAGCAATGGCAAACTGCCTTCTTTACAGATGGCAAGAATATCATGTACTGCAGTCTTATCGATAATCAGAGAAACGGCGTAAATGGGTGCTCCATAGGAGGAGCCTCGCCCGGTAGGGATAGTCATGTGCACCAGGAGGCTCCAGACCGTCATCAGGCGACTGGGTGCAAAAGAATATCAACATTGAAAGTAGGAACTTGGAATGTAAGAACTATGAGTGGGGATGGAAAATTTGATAACATTAAGAATGAAATGAGAAGATTAAATAGTAACCTGTTAGGTGTATGTAAGACCAGATGGACAGGAATGGGCATTATGGCTTCTGAGGAATATAGAATAATCTGTTCTGGTGGAGAGAAACAACAGCGAGGAGTAGCAATTATAATGGATACAGAGAGAGCAAAATCGATCAAAGGATATTGGACTGTATCAGACAGAGTGTTACTGGTGAAGTTGAGTGGAGGACCTTTTGATGTCAAAGTCATACAAGATTATGCACCAACAGCAGACAGTAGTGATGACAGCATCGATGAATTTTATAGTGATTTAGAGAAAGCCTTCAAGAAATGCAAGAATTCTGAAGTAACTATCATAATGGGTGACTTAAATGCCAAAGCTGGAAATCAACAGGATGGATGCGTAGTAGGCAAGTATGGACTAGGGGAACAGAATGAAAGAGTTGGCAGACTAGTACAGTGGGCAAAAGAGCAAGATTTGATTACTGGAAACACCTGGTTTCAACAGCACCCAAGGAGATTATGGACATGGAGGAGTCCTGATCATAAGATTAAAAATCAGATTGATTACATCCTCATCAACAGAAGATTTCGAAATGCCTTAAAAGTAGCAAAAACTATACCAAGCGCAGACTGCTACAGCGACCATAGATTAATCTTAAGCAATTTACACATAACATTACAGAAAGTCAAATATTCACCAAGAAACACAAACTTCGATCTACATGCACTGAAGAGTGAGGAAATAAAAAATAAATTCAACGTAGAGGTAAAAAAAAAACAGATTCGATGCATTGTCCGATATGGAAATATTATTTCAAGACGTCAGGACCAATGGGAAATGTTAAAGAAATCAGTCAACCAAGCTGCAGAAACAACCATCCCAAAAGTAAAGATAACAGGACGCAAGAAATGGATGACAGAAGACATCTTAAAACTCATGGAAGTAAGAAGAAATAACAAAAATAACAAGGAAGAATATGAAGAGATTCATAGGAAAATTAGGAAGCTATGCAAAGAGGCAAAAGAAACTGGCTTGAAAAATATTGCAAGGAAATTGAACACCAACACAATACCCGGAATACCAAATTAATGCACAAAAGAATTAATGACATCACTAACAAAAGAACACACACATCAACGGGTTGCCTAAAAACCAAAGGTGGTAAAATCATAATAGAAAAATATCAGATTTTAAATGCGTGGTCAGATTATGTGAAAGACCTTTATGATGATACAAGAGAAGAACAATATGATCATCGGAATAATAATGAAGGACTATCAATTTTGAAGATAGAAGTTTAGAATTCTCTTAACCATAGGAAACTGGCAAGACCACGGGTACAGATAACATCACAGTAGAAATGATCAATGACTTAGAAGAATATGGAATTGACCAAGTCACCAGGCTGCTAAACGCAGCCTACGATACTGGGGATATACCTCCTGAATTATGTAATTCTATATTTATTGCAATCCCGAAGAAATCAGGAGCCATAGAATGCGATCAACATAGAACAATTAGTATAATGAGCCACATCACAAAGATTCTGCTGAGAATTATCATGCAAAGAGTTAGGAAGACAATACAACCCGAAATAGGAGAAGAACAATGTGGGTTTGTGGATGGCAAGGGTACAGTAAATGCTGTGTATATACTGAGAACAGTAATTGAGCGTTCTATAGAAGTAAACAAAGATCCATATCTTTGCTTTATTGACTACACAAAGGCTTTCGATAAAGTGAGACATGTCGACATTATAAGGATGCTTGAAGATCTACAAATTGATGGAAAAGACCTTAGACTTGTAAAAAACATATATTGTAAACAACAATCTGCCATCAGAATTGATAACGATGTAGGTCAATATCAGCCTATTAAAAGAGGTGTGAGACAGGAATGTGTAATGTCTCCAGATCTTTTTTCCCTGTACAGTGAAAATATATTTAGAAATATAGAAGATATCGAAGGAATCAACATTGGGGGACGATGCATCAATAACATTAGATATGCAGATGATACAGTCTTGATTGCAGACAATGAACAGGACCTGCAAAATTTAGTAGATGCGGTTGTTGCACACAGTGAACAACTAGGGTTAGAACTGAATATTAAGAAGACACAGATTAGGGTCGTCACTAGGAAGAAGGAAATGCCACAATGTGATATACGAGTAGATGGACATATTCTTAAACAAGTGAATCGATACTGTTATCTCGGCACAGTCATAACATCTGATGGGAGATGCCTTGAAGAGATTAGAACAAGAATTGCCATTGCGAAGGTAGCCTTTTGCAAGATGAAAAACATACTGACCAACATAAAGATATCAATTGAAACGAGAAAAAGAGTGTTGAAGTGCTACATAGAACCTATACTTCTGTATGGATGTGAAGCGTGAACAATAAGCAGTCAAGCTGAAAAACAGCTAATGGCTGTGGAAATGTGGTTGTGAGGAAAATGCAAAGAATACCATGGACAGATACAAAAACCAACGAACAAGTCCTTCAAGAAACAAATGAAGATCGTAAACTGATTAGAGTCATTAGACGTTGATAGTCTAAATTTGTTGGGCATGTTATGAAAAGAAATGAATTGGAGAATTTGGTGACAACTGGCAAGATCGAAGGGAAGAGACCAAGGGGAAGACCTAGAAGCAAATACCTGGATGGCTTGGCCACGTGGCATGGTCGAGACAGGAACACAGAGCTGATCCATGACTCTGGTGATCGAGTGAAATGGCAGAACATGACCGCCCACGCTTACAGGCATGGCACATGATGGATGGAGCTAGTGCAGTCGCCGCGAACTGTGCAGGTTAGAATTTTCTTTTTTTCCCCCGACAGAAAAAAAATCCCACACCTTACCGAGGGATCGAACCCGGGTCTCCCGGAGGAGAGTCCGACGTTCTAGCGATTCGGCCAGCCGCTCCTAGTCTATCTTTATTACAAAGAAAACGATCATGGTAAATGTGTCACTTTCTTTGTTATTCTGAATCATTAGTTTCAGGAGTATCTTATCGCTGTTTCTTGGCAGCCGACTGGGAATCTTTCTGCACCAAGAAACTATCAAGGGAAATTTGTCGCTTCCTTTGCTGGAGAATCTTTCTGAAGTGGGCCATCGTGTTATCATTCGTCAGGTGTACCGCCCTGTTTTGTTTGGATGATGGTTCACAATGAAGTCTTCAACGTCTGCCCACTTGCTGCAAATTTCTTTAATCCTGGCAGTTGAAACGGTCACTGACTTCTCATCATCGGACGACTGCTCCCCCTTTAATGTCTTTAGATGTTCATTCTGAAGATCCACAAGCTCATCTGTAGTACTGATTTTGTCTCCAACGTTACACCTCTCTCTCTCTCTCTCTCTCTCTCTCTCTCTCTCTCTCTCTCTCCCTCTCTGTCTCTCTCTCTCTCTCTCTCTCTCTCTCTCTAGCCTTCGTTCGTAACCCGAGGCACTGTTCGTTACCCGAGACATAAAATTTTCGAAGTCGGTGTTCGTAACCTGAATTCCTGAATTGTTCGTGACCTGGGGCGTTCGTAACCCGAGACACCACGGTATATATATATATATATATATATATATATATATATATATATATATATATATATATATATATATATATATATATATATATATATATATATATATATATTCTTCTTCAGCATTCCGAGCCATTGAGGTTCTTTGCTGCAGATACAAGCCGTCTCCATTCGCCTCTCTGGTTGACCTTCTCTTGCCAGTAGCTGATTCCAAGTGCTTGTAGGTCTGTACGTATATTATCTCTCCACCGTCTTCTTGGTCTACCTCGGGGTTTACGGTCATTTATTTGTTGAGTGTAAGCGAGTTTTGTTTTCCTATTATCTTCCATTCTTTCTATATGCCCCAGCCATTGCAGTCTATTAGCCTTCATGATACCAGTGATTAACGGGGACTTAAACAGATCATAAATGTCTTTGTTGCTTCTTCTTTTCCACTCTCCACTTTGTGTATCCCTAATGTGCCCAAAGATGCGTCTTAAGACTTTGTTCTCAAAGGTTTGTAACAAGGCTTCGTCTCCTTTAGTTGTACTCCAGGTTTCAGAGCCATACAGCACAACTGGTCTAATCAGTCTTTTGTATATTGTGATCTTGGTGTTACGAGATAGCGCATTTGATTTTAGCAGATGTTGTAGTGCATAGTATATCTTATTTCCAGAGTTGATTCTAGCTTGTAGTTCTTCCCTTATTATGTTGGAATAGTTGAAGATTGTACCCAGGTATTTGTATGTTTCCGTTCTTTTAATTGTCATTTTATCTATTTGTATGTGGCCAGTGTTTTTGGCCTTCTCTTGAAATTACCATATATTCTGTTTTATCTTGGTTGATAACCAGTCCCATTTGTTGAGCTTTTTCCTTTAAGTGAGTCAATATTTCCAATGCCTTTTGTTCATTTCCCCATATACTATCTGTATCATCTGCATAATGAAGCAGTCTGGATGTTCCTTCAATAGCACATTCCTCGTTTACTTTCCTTACAACTTTCTCTAGAGCCAGATTGAAAAGGAGCGGCGATAGTGCATCACCCTGTTTCAAGCCAGATGCTATTTGGAAAGGGTCTGATTTCCTGCCTTTATATGTTACTATATTATAAGTATCTTCCATGCATAGTCTGGTCATGTTGATTAACTTCCTTGGTATTCCAAATTCCTGCATAGCATTCCATAGACTATTCCTATGGACACTATCATAAGCCTTTTCAAAATCCACAAAAATGTTATGGAGATCTCTTTTATATTCCCAACTTTTTTCGGCTATTTGTCATAAGATAAATGTCTGATCTATTGTTGATCTGTTTTTCTAAAACTCGCCTGGTAGTCACCTAATATGTCTTCTGAATATGGTTTTAGTCTATTTAGTAATACACCGGATAGTATCTTATAGCTTATGGACAGGAGTGATATTCCTCTATAATTTTCACATTGGAACTTGTCTCCTTTCTTAAAGGTAGGTATCAATAATGACTCTTTCCAGTCATGGGGTAATTCTTCTGTCCTCCAGATTTTTATTATTAGTTCGTATAGCTTTAGATGCAATGCATGGCCACCTGCCTTTATAAATTCAGCAGCAATTCCATCAGTCGCAGTTGCGTTATTGTTGTTATTACATATAGGATTTCTTCAAAAGCAGGTTCTTTAATTTGTGTTTCACACGTTAGAACCGCTTCCTGTGGGAAAGTGTTATTTGGAGCTTCACAATTTAGTAATTCAACAAAGTATTCTTTCCACGTGTTACACATTTCCTCATTGGTATTTATCATATTCCTATTTTTGTATTTTAAACCATATGTGGTGTGTTGGTGCCCTCGTTTCATTTACTTCAGTTCTTTAAAAAATTTCTGGATTCGTTTTTCTTATGATTAGTTTCCATATCTTTGATTTTATATATATATATGTAACAGGAAAAATGAATAACAAGGATAGGAGGACATAAGTTTCCTATTCTTGGGTGCTCAAAGACAAAGAAGCGCAACACTGACTTTTAGTAGGCCAGAGAAGAAAAGATAATAAGAAGAAAGAGAAAAAGAGCACCTTATATATTCCCTCCAGTTAACAAAAGAAAGGGATAGAAAATTAGACAGAAGATTTCCAGGAGTTCTTTGAGCGGAGGGTATACTGTTGTATACCCCAGACAAAAGATCACACTGTTGGACTGTAACAACATCAATGAATGGGACCGACAATGACCAACGTTACTGGGACAACAAAGGCTAAACACAATACAACAGCAAAGACTAGATAAACAAGGTAAAACAATACGCATCAGTCTTTATTTTGTCCAATACTGTAGCACATATTCATAACTATGCGGATGACAAAGTGTGGTTACTTATGGACAAGACAATCAACACTCTACATCACTGACATTCATATAGGCAGTCTGCCGCATATAGCCAGACCTCTGCCTGTTGTGGCCGAGCCTACAGAGTACTCCTAAGACTCTGTTACGATACCTATACAGCCGGCTGACCAGGACTGGACAACAGAGAGACCCTTACTTGGAAAATAGAAAGTAACACAACTCTAAATCTGAGTATGAGCCTTACAGTGAGGAGACGGGACTTACCATCCTGAGACACACAACACAACACTATGGATCCCTGTAGTACACAGCGGAAAATCAGTGGATTGAGCTCCAGATATTACCAAACCCCTGTGTCTCAGCCAAATCCAATATTGTGCCTAATGCCGCCAGTGAAAGTCATGTCCCCAAACCGATTGGGACATTCAAGACACATTACAATAACAAGACCACAACTTCAAAAATAGAAGTATAAACATGAGTGTGAAAGGTTGAACCAGGAACTACACCTTTAACCACGCAGTAACAAACTAAGGTATGGAAAGCTCGACTATGGGATCAGTTGGGAAGGGAGGTGGAAATGTGAGGTAAGGGAAAATGGGGGGTAATTAAGGACCCAGGGTTGTTCCCTTCGGCAGGAGTCACATCCTGAAATCAAAGTAAACAACCAAAAACATATTTAACAACTGTTAAATATTACTACTATATTAACAACAACTTAAAAACTATAAAATAACTGCCTATGAATTAATAATATACCCATACACTCATTCAGACACAGTCTGTCACATTATTCACACTGGCCAAGTTAAGCCCTGCACCAGCATCATACATGGGGACAGTTGAACATCACATCTCAACATCAAGTGACACAACAACAATATCATGATGCGTGTGACAGCCAGACACATGCTGTATACATGGCCTCAATGAGACAACATTGTTTGAACCTACCCACACAGTTTTTACATATAACATGACATGTCAATAGAATGGTAGCAAATCAATAAATGGTCAGAATAACTAACAGCATATTATTTCTCATGGTGGCCAAACCCAGCATTCAATATGTCAGAGAATACTCATGCAGCCTTATGATGAGAATACTGCACCAGCTACCAATTATTAAACTACATATCTGTCCACATTTAGAGGCTATCTACACATAACACACCCTATTGATCTATAGTTACAGCTCAAAGGCACTTCCGAGGTTTATTTAGCAGCATAACACCTGATTTACCCCATTTTAAGTGAACTCAGCTGGCCATTAATAATTAAACTACACCAACACATATTCCTGTACATATAGATGTTACTTACACCCAACAGGAACTTCTTATTTTAGCTAAAACACTCATCTTGGCCTTTGTTTACATTCTCCGTTTTAGCTACCTGCCAATGCCAGCAGTAAAAAACCAACGGGCGATCTATTAATAGGTATGGCCTATTCGCTGTTTCCGTTTTATTCGGGGGAGGTCTCATTTACATCCTTCACAAAGCCTTAACATTATTCTAACACCTATCTCTTAACTTCAACAACTATTCTAATTATCTGTTACTAAACCTTAGGCCATTAACACATGCGGGGCTAGTTATGACCCAAATTTCCTACATTCGTTAATAAAAGCAAGCAATTTGATTTGCAACATACCTCAACCATCGTGCACCAGTGTTCCAGCAGTAATGTCTGCGAGCCATATTTTGCGGGCTCTCTTCACTGTCCTATTTGTTTCACAGGTCTATGCACCTGAATTAATATATTTGGCACCACCTAGTTAGCGCTGGTCACACACACACACGGTTCCCGACTGGAGATGTTGTGAGGGGGACGATCACATTCCCCCTCTCTGCTTGGTGTCAGTGCGGCCTTCGGCCGTTGAGGCCACTCCAGCACTGAATCCCCAGGGCAAAAATGCGCGCTCAATTTTTAACCATTCAAATTACCCATGATCCTCCAGCTACAGGGGAGGGGTTTCTTGTCGTTGCATCAGCCAAACATCCTGTGGAGCCGTGTCGTGTCACACGGCTTCATATATATACTTGTAAACATAATTACATTTAGGAGTCCATATAACTAGGCCGATATATACTTACCAAACTATGCTTTTCGTCGCTAAGCTCTTCGTCCTTTTGCTCTTTCGACGATTTTCGGTTATAATCAAGTTTCAAACTAGTGTCTTTTTCTATCTCTTTCATTGCTGTATTGACAATGTAGCTGGGAGAATCAACTGTGGGTAAAGAATGTTCAGCGATGTGTCGGCCAACAATCACAGATATCGCGCCTAACTGGAACAGACACACAGAAGCAATAATATGTTTCTTATGGTGAACAGTAGGAAAACAACATTTTACATTTCTTGTGGTAGAAAGAACAATGTGTCTACTTGCTTACAACTTAACATAACTATTTCTTATGGCGCAAAGTAACTACTGAATACAATAAACCATAACAAATTTTAATACAACTTAATTACTCATTAGAGTAAAACATAACTATTGATTTCATTACAACAAAACTAATGAATGATGTACATAATAATTACTGAATACAATGAAATATTACTGAATACAGTACAACATAACTATTAATATTGTACAACATAATTGTTAATAGTGTACAACACAACTATTAATACAGCACAACATAAATCCAGCCTAAAATAGATACCATGGCATGTCCTGGGAATTAGACGGGGCCGGTTTTATACTGACCATTGAACCCAAGGAGTGTCCATGTATCTACAAGCATCGAGGCTTGCACTATATACCCAACACACCCAATGACGTGAAGATGATACTGACCACTGAACCCAGGGAGTGCCCACTCCTCTACAAGCATCGAGGATTGTACTATATACCCAACACACCTCACGACGTGATGATGATACTGACCACTGAACCCAGGGAGTGTCCATGTCTCTACAAGCATCGAGGCTTGTACTACATACACAACACACCTCATGACGTGACGATAAATCGTTTTCTTACCAGTTCACCGTTCTTGGAAGGACACTTGTTTCCTCAAAGTGGCGCTGTGGTCATTTGTTGGCGGCAGATTCGAATCCCAGATTACATCGATATCTTTCAATTGTTATATTGTCAAGCGTGCTCTCTAGTCTCAACTTCTATCTTCTACTTATATGAGTGCCAATCAATACTTATGAATGTTTACTCATGTTATTTCAGTGGCCTCAAGGGTTTACTTTCAACTGATCAATACTTCTGTTGTAAAACACCTATTAACCAACAAATCGTGTCTATTCTTTTCATACTGGTAACATGCATGACACAGCATTACGGCCCCATGTTTTGTGTGTTTATTATTTTATCCATGCTTCTACTTCTTCAAGTTGACTCAAGTCCGACTTTGTGAAGACACATGAAGGGTGTAGCATAGGTGGGAGCGCAAGCGCAATTGAAATACCACTACTTTTATCGTTTCTGCGGGATCCGCTAAGGTCAGGCGGGGAGTCTGACGATAGTGCACGCTTTACACAGGTCAGGACACTTGTGATTGACAAATGTACGCGCCCTTATGGTCCAGGCGCGTAAGAGGCCCTCACCTGTGGGACTTGGCTGAACGCCTCTAAGCCCGGTCCCTTGGGTTCCAGGGTCTGGCCATCACTCGCCACCTGCTCGTGGAGGCGAGGTCTCGGAGGTGTGACGCTGAGCCGCCAGCGTCTGCAGCCTATCTTGTGCCAGACGTATTGGTTACCCATTCCCCTGGAAAACACAAGGCTAGGCCGAGAGAGGGAACATGTCGTTTGGGCACCACATGTTTCTCTGAAGCTCTGCCCAGGCATTGTGATGGAATATTGGCCACATTCCAACTCACATACTTTGGTCTGTCAAGACTGCAAGGGCCACTCACGTCTCCTTCGTTTACCCTCTATCCCCAACTGGGATATAGGCCCTCAAACCACTCACTTCAATCCCTCCTGTTATTAGCTACTCTGTCAATACATGGTGATTTATCTTCTTTGTCATCCATGAAATTCTTAACTTTCCTATCACTCCAGCCTTCAGTTTCTTTATCGTCTTTTTATTCAGTGCCCATGATTTACAGGCATACAATAGTATGGGCTACATATAAAATCCTCTAACTCCTTTTCCGATTTCCAAGTACAGAGATAAGTTACACATAAAGTTCAACCTCTGATTGAATGTCACCTTTGTTTGTTGCATTCTGCATTATTTTTTTCTGTTTTTACAATTGACCTAGGATAATCTAATTTCTCCGATTGTTTCAGTGTTATTTTCCGTTTGCTGTCCCTGAAAAAAAAAGCTAATGGCAGTAAACGTGGTTTCTGAGTAAACTGCAAAGAATACCAGGGACAGACAGAAAAACCAATGGCAAAGTCCTTCAAGAAACAAATGAAAACCTTAAACTAATTAGAGAAATTATACGTGGACGGTAAAGATTTTTTGGGCATGTTCATAAGAATACATAAACTAGAGAACTTGGTGATAAGTGACAAGATTGAATGGAAAAGAACAAGGGGAAGGCAGAGAAGTAAATACCTGGGTGGCTTATCACATGACATGGCAGAGACAAGAACACAGAGCTGAACTACGACTGAAATGACGAAACATGACCGCCTACGCTTATCAGCATGGCATATAATGATGATGATGTCGCTGCATACACTAAATGATGTGTTCTTTCTTGGCTCTGACCGTTTGCTTCTGTACTTGCTAGTAGTCCACTCTGTTCCCTTCTCATTGTTACGATGTGTGTTAACCCTTGCAGTCCTTGTCTTGCTAGAAGCACTATGTCAATAACACAACACAGATCATGTATGTGTACTCCCCCGACGTTACTGTGTGTAGATTTCAATACATGCCACCGGTACACAGACAAGATTGATTGATTGATTGATTGATTGATTGATTGATTGATTGATTGATTTAGGAACCGACATCACATCATTCGGGACATTCCCTTAAGCGCTCCGTCTCCATCCTCAGCAGTCAGCGAAGAGTTCCAACACTAATAGTTCCAGTAGCAATCTGATTATATGTCCGCCTCGCCTTTCCTCTGAGCGTCGAGCGTCGGCCAGATCCCATCGTCACACCTCGTTGTTTCATTCTTACCAGTCTATGGTGATCCGTTTGCTCCTCCGAGGTGTACACGTACTCCCACAAGGCCGTAACCACGTCTGCTTTGTCATGCATCAATACTCCACCAAGTTTTGCCGAGCCAGCCAATCTGTCTGCCTGTTCATTCCCCAGCACACCGTTTATGTGGTGAGAAAACGCAAGCCTGCCTGGTACTTTGTTTTATTTGAACAGATGGACCATTCTGACAGCCAATACAAATAGATGTTCTCTGCTCCCAGTACAAATGTTTACACTCCCTAAATTGTCCCCATATGTTTATGGCTTCAGACATTTTGATCATCTCTGTATGGTGTACTGTATCACATGATTTGGCGTAATATACAAAGCGCATTTATAAATGTGTGTCTGCATTTTATTGGCCCTCTCATTGAGTGTTTTTAGAATGTACGCAGCATTCTTTGTACCAATTCCCTGTACACATCCCATTGTTGCTCTCCTATTGCAGATCTTATTTGCTGCGTATTCCTTTCATGACAATTCATAATCACATTCTCGTTTCATGACCCGTGAGACTAATTGTTCTGTGCTCTTTACAATCTATCGATCCACATTTCTTTGGAATGGCGATAATAACTGATTTTAATAAGACCCCAGGGATGTGCCCACTGTTGTAAATGTCGTTTAACAGATTTGTAATCATGTCAATATCAGATTCCCCAGGGGGGTCCAATTCTGCTATAATTATATTGTCTCGTCCTGAGGCGCTTCCGTTTTATTCGTTTGATGGATGCTTCTCTTACTTCTGCTGTCAGAATAGATGGGCCTTCTCCATAGTCTCTGAAGTTAACTCCTGTTCTATCATCATTATAGAGTTCACTAATATATCTTGTCCATTTTACTAGTTTTTCATGTATTTCTGTTCATAATTATCCCTTTCTTTGATTTCAGACATCCGTAGTTTTCATGAACTCTTCGCCCGATTATTTAAGTTATCTCCTTTGACACTGTTCTCGTCTTATCTTTACCGTTTGTCTCAATTCCCACATACACATTATGTGAGCATCTTTCTATGGTAATGTACACTGGTGTCTGGTGTCTCTGTGAATACTATTATACAATTTATTGTACACTGTTATCTGCTGTCTCTGTGAATACTGTTATATAATTTATTGTACACTGGTGTCTGCTGTCTCTGTGAATACTGTTACATTATTTATTGTCAGTTGTACTGCTAAACCACAATTATTTAAACAAAAGGACACTAAAATGTCTTTAAAACTACCATGGTGACATTGAAACATATGCCAACTTTATTATATGTTGTATTCTTTTTCTGTAGTATGCACCTCACGAGACACCGCTATCATATATTAGCATTACACAGTATGTATCATATATTAGCATTACACATCATGTACCATATGTTAGCGTTACACATCATGTATCATATGTTAGCGTTACACATCATGTATCATATGTTAGCGTTACACATCATGTACCATATGTTAGCGTTACACATCATGTTCCATATGTTAGCGTTGCACATCATGTACCATATGTTAGCGTTACACGTCATGTTCCATATGTTAGCGTTACACATCATGTATCATATGTTAGCGTTACACATCATGTATCATATGTTAGCGTTATAGGCATGTACCATATGTTAGCGTTACACATCATGTATCATATGTTAGCGTTAAACATCATGTACCATATGGTAGCGTTAAATATCATGCACCATATATTAGCGTTACACATCATGTATCATATGTTAGCGTTACACATCATGTTCCATATATTAGCGTTACACATCGTGTACCATATGTTAGCGTTACACATCGTGTACCATATGTTAGCGTTACACATCATGTATCATATGTTAGCGTTACACATCATGTATCATATGTTAGCGTTACACATCATGTATCATATGTTAGCGTTACACATCATGTATCATATGTTAGCGATACACATCATGTACCATATGTTAGCGTTACACATCATGTACCATATGTTAGCGTTACACATCATGTATCATATGTTAGCGTTACACATCATGTATCATATGTTAGCGTTACACATCATGTATCATATGTTAGCGTTACACATCATGTATCATATGTTAGCGTTACACATCATGTATCATATGTTAGCGTTATAGGCATGTACCATATGTTAGCGTTGCACATCATGTATCATATGTTAGCGTTATAGACATGTACCATATGTTAGCGTTACACATCATGTATCATATGTTAGCGTTACACGTCATGTTCCATATGTTAGCGTTACACATCATGTATCATATGTTAGCGTTACACATCATGTATCATATGTTAGCGTTATAGGCATGTACCATATGTTAGCGTTACACATCATGTATCATATGTTAGCGTTAAACATCATGTACCATATGTTAGCGTTACACATCATGTATCATATGTTAGCGTTATAGGCATGTACCATATGTTAGCGTTACACATCATGTATCATATGTTAGCGTTACACGTCATGTTCCATATGTTAGCGTTACACGTCATGTACCATATGTTAGCGTTACACATCATGTATCATATGTTAGCGTTATAGGCATGTACCATATGTTAGCGTTACACATCATGTATCATATGTTAGCGTTAAACATCATGTACCATATGTTAGCGTTACACATCATGTACCATATGTTAGCGTTACACATCATGTATCATATGTTAGCGTTATAGGCATGTACCATATGTTAGCGTTACACATCATGTATCATATGTTAGCGTTACACATCATGTACCATATGTTAGTGTTACACATCATGTAATATATTTTAGCGTTAAACATCATGTACCATATGTTAGCGTTACACATCATGTATCATATGTTAGCGTTACACGGCATGTATCATATATTAGCGTGCAGGTCCGCATGGCCGAATGGGTAAGAACGCGTGTTCTTAAACATCCGTTGTGCTGAAGCGATGTAAGCTGTTCAACCCCTACACCGGACAGCTGGACTTAAATGTTGACCTGTCGTCCTTGACTTGGGGACGTTAATTACAAGTACCTCTGAGACGGAGTGGGTTCGCCTGATGGCGAGGGACACTTAATAGGTAAAGTTAACACATACTCAAAATTCAGTCCAGCACTACTATAAATAGTGTGTATAGACTATGCAGAGTTAAAAGCGAGCGAGCGAGCGAGCGCCAAAAAAAAAAAAAATTATTAGCGTTACAGAACCATCCTACATCATTTGTTGAGGTTACTTACCATCGTACATCATTTGTTGAGGTTACCTACCATCGTACATCATTTGTTGAGATTACCTACCAACGTACATCATTTGTTGAGGTTACCTACCATCGTACATCATTTGTTGAGGTTACCTACCATCGTACATCATTTGTTGAGGTTACCTACCACCGCACATCATTTGTTGAGGTTACCTACCATCGTACATCATTTGTTGAGGTTACCTACCATCGTACATCATTTGTTGAGGTTACCTACCATCGTACATCATTTGTTGAGGTTACCTACCATCGTACATCATTTGTTGAGGTTACCTATAACACATTATATCATGGCATTATACATCATAAGCTTATGTTGACTTTATTCATTCATCATTGATTATATATTGGTATTACGCATTAATCATGCGTCATATGTCGATAGTATGCATCATGCATTATTTGTTCGCATTCGGCAACCATTATGTGTTGATGTTCTATATCAGACATAATATATTGGCGTTACGCATCCTTAGCGCATCTTATGTTGATGTTACGCATAACGCATCACATCTTAGCGTGACACCTCATACATGCTATGTCGATGCTATGTAGTCATCATGGTTTATATTCTGGCGCCACGCAATATGGATTATAAGTTGGCTTTAAGCATCAGGCATCATTTGCTGGTGTTGTGCATCAATCAAGCACCATATCTGACATTACGTATTACATATCATATTATGGCGTTATGCATCCACCATGTATTACAAGTCGACATTACGCATCCATCAAGCATCATATACTGGCATTACACCGAGGCATCATATGTTGGCGTTACTTATTGGACATTCGTACGTAGAACCAGATGGAGAGGTGGGGGAACACATTGAGAACCCGAATGTGGAAAGAATGATATTTCGTGAGATCGGCAGGGATTCTGGAAGAATTTCAAAACTGAGAGGGAAGACCAGTAGAACTTTCAATCAGATAGCTGTGGGAATGATTAGTAGTATAACTCTTCGCTGGCTGTTGAACGAGGGGAAGAAGCGAATATGGGTATGTCCTGAATGGAGTGCTGTCGGTTCCTGGATCAACTCAACTCAACTGGAAAGAGTCATTCGCTATGAATCATCATCATCATCCAAGTTGGCTGCAAAATTACGGGATTTAACAGGCAAGAGATTCAATTTTATTGCACAGTTTGTTTGTTTGTTGTTTTTCTTTTTCATTTGGCTCGGTCTCTTTCTACAGGTGACCTGCCGAAAGCGTCGAACAAAGCTCGAACTCCGCAGCTCCAGCGAAGACCCCAGGGTTCTCCGAGAAAGCTGCACCCCTGAATCGAACGACAAAGCCTGGAATCGAACCCACGACCTTCGGAACGTGATGCCTTTGGCCAAGAAGACTCGGGGTTGACTACAATGAGCCTCCAAAACCTCTGGCCCCTCACTTACAACAGTCTTCTGTCATTCCCCTTACTCACAAAAATCTTCTGTCAATCCTCTCACTCACAACAGTCTTCTGTAAATCCTCTCACTCACAACAATCTTCTGTCAATCCCCTCACTCACAACAATCTTCTGTCAGTCCCCTCACTCACAACAACCTTCTTTTAATCCCCTCACTCACAATAATCTTCTGTCAATCCCCTCACTCACAATAATCTTCTGTCAATCCCCTCACTCACAACAGTCTGATGTCAATCCCCTCATTCACAACAATCTTCTGTCAATCCCCTCACTGACAGCAGTCTTCTGTCAATCCCCTCACTTACAACAATCTTCTGTCAATCCCCTCACTGACAACAGTCTTCTGTCAATCCCCTCATTCACAACAATCTTCTGTCAATCCCCTCACTGACAACAGTCTTCTGTCAATCCCCTCACTCACAACAATCTTCTGTAAATCCCCTCACTCACAACAGTCTTCTGTCAATCCCCTCACTCACGACAGTCTTCTGTCAATCCCTCTCTGTATTTTGTCCAGAGAGACGAATGGAGACGGATTGTATCTGCAGCAAAGAACCTCAATGGCTCGGAACACTGAAGAAGAAGAAGAAGAAGAAGAAGAAGAAGAAGAAGAAGAAGAAGAAGAAGAAGAAGAAGAAGAAGAAGAAGAAGAAGAAGAAGAAGAAGAAGAAGAAGAAGAAGAAGAAGAAGAAGAAGAAGAAGAAGAAGAAGAAGAAGAAGAAGAAGAAGAAGAAGAAGAAGAAGAAGAAGAAGAAGAAGAAGAAGAAGAAGAAGAAGAAGAAGAAGAAGAAGAAGAAGAAGAAGAAGAAGAAGAAGAAGAAGAAGAAGAAGAAGAAGAAGAAGAAGAAGAAGAAGAAGAAGAAGAAGAAGAAGAAGAAGAAGAAGATCCCTGTATTGTTGAAAACTGAAGAACATATAATTACATTCAGGAAGTGAACAAAAATATGTGCAGATCTAACACTGTTTCTGTGAGTAAGAAATGTACCAAAAGAACAAAGCAGGGTGTAAACACCATTCAAGCTGTTGCGCTAAACACCCTGCTTGTAAGCAAGTTAACTGTAATTATGTAGCACAATTTATAATACAACATCATGGCACAAGAATATATCCCGCGAAGTTAAAGACATCAAGAATTAATAGTGTTTAATATGAAGGTGGAAGTTGCAAGCAACAAATGTTTCAGCGATTCTGAAATGCTATTAGAAGACAACCTGAAGAAGAACAAAAACAGGAAGAATGTTTGCGATTTCAATGAACCATCAGAAGAACCATTCAGTAATATTCAAAACGACACAAGTCCATATGGACCTTTCCCAGGCGAGGACACACAACTCAATAACACTAGTGGCCCGTCCACTCAATGCTTGTCACGAGTGCTGCATTTGACAAAAGTGAGATGAATTTGTGTTTCGTTGATGATGTTCTATTTCTCACAACTGCTGACAATTTAAAATGAACGAAAAACGAGTAAAAACGTGTTTGAAAACAGCATCAATGCCATCAATGAAATGCATCTTCAATGCGACCATCTTGTACACTACTACAGTAAATGGATGCCAGACTTCAATGCCGAGCTACTCAATTTCGCTCCACGGCGTTTTCGAGTAAATTCGTAAGGATGATAACAGGAAAAGAGTGACAAAACGATGCGTGTTAGAAAATAACCACCTTACGGCCATCCATAAACACACTCCCTACCATGCGACAAACACTTCACCATATGTATGAAATGTTACAACTGACATTGATGACGCCTGTGTCATATTTTATGACAACATTACCGCTTGAACTATATATAACATACTCAAGGCACTATCGTGTTCTTGTTCCTTGTAATGATTATAATACACTCATTAAAACACTGCCGTGTTCTTTGTAATGATTATAATACACCTAGTGCAACACTGTCATGTTCCATGTAATGATTATAATACACCCAGTGCGACACTGCCATGTTCCATGTAATGATTATAATACACCCAGTGCGACGCTGCCATGTTCCATGTAATGATTATAATACACCCAGTGCGACACTGCCATGTTCCATGTAATGATTATAATACACCCAGTGCGACACTGCCATGTTCCATGTAATGATTATAATACACCCAGTGCGACACTGTCATGCTCCATGTAATGATTATAATACACCCAGTGCGATACTGTCATGTTCCATGTAATGATAATAATACACCCAGTGCGACACTGTCATGTTCCATGTAATGATTATAATACACCCAGTGCGACACTGCCATGTTCCATGTAATGATTATAATACACCCAGTGCGACACTGCCACGTTCCATGTAATGATTATAATACACCCAGTGCGACACTGCCACGTTCCATGTAATGATTGTAATACACCCAGTGCGACACTGTCATGCTCCATGTAATGATTATAATACACCCAGTGCCACACTGCCATGAACCTTGTAATGATAATAATACACCCAGTGCGACACTGTCATGTTCCATGTAATGATTATAATACACCCAGTGCGACACTGCCATGTTCCATGTAATGATTATAATACAACCAGTGCGACACTGTCATGTTCCATGTAATGATTATAATACACACAGAAAAGTAGAAACCTCAACCTGGTTTGCAACCTGGAACGTGAGAACCATGTGTCCAGGATTCTCCACTGACTTGACAAATATTGACGATGTGAGAAAAACGGCTGTGATTGATGCTGAACTCAATCGTCTTAACATTGATATTGCTGGCCTGCAGGAGACTCGCCTCGCTGAGGAAGGGTCACTCAGGGAAAACAGTTACACCTTTTTTTTGGAAGGGTAGAGGGCAGGCAGAAAAAAGGCAACACGGCGTGGGCTTTGCAGTGAAGAATTCGCTACTGGGAATGATTGAAATTCCAGCAGGAGGAAATGAAAGACTATTATCCCTGCGCTTGGCAACCTCTTGTGGTTTTGCCACCATTATTACTGCATATGCACTGACACTTGATTCCTCTGATGATGTGAAGGATTCGTTCTATGAGGAGTTAGACTCCGTGATCAAGGCAGTTCCAACATCTGACTACATTTATATGCTCGGTGACTTCAATGCTCGTGTGGGCATGGACTCGAGTTCATGGCCAGTGTGCCTTGGAAAATACAACATCGGTCACATGAATGATAATGGGCAAAGGCTGCTGGAGCATTGCACCAGAAATAACTTATGTATTACAAATTCCTTTTTTAAAACAAAAGAGCTGCATAAGGTCACATGGAAACATCCAAGATCCAGCAATTGGCATCAGCTGGACTTCATCATCACACGGTTACAACATCTGAACCATATATCATTGACTCGAAATTACCACAGTTCTGACTGTGATACGGATCATTCTTTGGTTGTTGCAAGGGTTAAACTGAGACCAAAGAGAATCTACACAGCTAAACACAAATTTAGCCCCAGAATTAATATTATTAACACTCACGATCCTGAAAAGTGCTTTCAGTTTCAACAGCAACTTGAAGACGCTTTGACTAATACACCAGAAAATTGTACAGTAAATGAAAAGTGGGGTCAACTTAAGGAAACTCTTTATAAAACTGTCATAGGGGTTTACGGCACTGTGGATCATCAGAGGCAGGACTGGTTTGCAGCAAACAGCCAGACTCTGCAGTATTGATTGATAAGAAGAAGATAGCACTCTTAAGAAACAAGGAAAGACCAACGCGTAACACTCTGAGTGAGCTAAAGCAAGCTAGGAAGGATGTGCAAAAGGATGCCAGGCAGTGTGCAAATAATTATTGGATCAAGTTATGTGAGTCCATTCAAATCGCAAGCGATAAGGGAAACATCAGAAGCATGTATGAAGGAATAAATAAAGCCTGTGGTCCAATGATCAAAAGAAGTGCAGCATTGAAAACGTAGACTGGAGAAATCATAACTGATAAGAAACAGCAGATGGACAGATGTGTAGAGCACTATTTGGAGCTTTACTCAAGTGAGACCAAACTAGCGGATGATGCCCTCAACGCCGTAGAGGCTCTACCAACTCTTGACACCTGGACACACTTCCCACCATAACAGAATTTAAGTGTGCTATAAATGAACTTGCATCTGGCAAGGCTCCAGGTAAGGATGGGATTCCAATAGAGGTTATCGGGATTGGGCAAGACACACTTACTCTACAGATCCACCAGCTAATAGAGCTATGCTGGCAAGAAGGACAAGTCCCACAGGATTTCAAAGATTCAAGCATCATAACACTGTACAAGAACAAGGGCGATCGGAGTGACTGCAACAACTATAGGAGTATCTCACTTCTGTGTATTGTTGGAAAAGTATTTGCCAGAATTGTTCTGCGCAAACTTCAAGTCCTAGGAGATCAAGTCTACCCCGAATCACAGTGTGGCTTTCGACAGAACCGGTCTACCTTTGAAATGATATTCTCATTGCGACAAATGCAAGAAAAATGCCGTGAACAGAATCAACCACTGTTTATTGCCTTCATCGACCTCACATAGGCATTTGATTTGGTCAGTCGTGAGGGTCTGTTCAAGGCACTAAAGAAGATTGGCTGCCCACCAACTCTTCTGTCCATTGTGGAATCGTTCCACACAGGCATGAAGGGTATAATCAAGTTTGATGGTGCAACTTCTGAAGAGGTTGAAATCAAGAGTGGAGTTAAGCAAGGTTGTGTGCTAGCTCCTGCCCTCTTTAGAATATACTTTTCACTTCTACTAAAATATGCCTTTCGTGATCAGGATGGTGGTATATACATTCACTCACGCTCAGATGGTGGCCTCTACAATGCTCAGAGATTGAAGGCCAAGACTAAAATTAGGAGGGTACTGATCAGAGAGTTGCTTTTTGCAGATGATGCTGCAGTTACGACCCACTCTGAGGAAGAATTACAATGTCTACTATCTGCATACTCCAATGCTTGTTCCGAATTTGGTTTAACAATTAACAAAAAGAAGACACAGATTATGTCACAAGGTGCACATGGGGCACCATCAATCTTTATTGACGACGCCGAACTAGAGATGGTAGGCCATTTTACATATCTAGGATCAGTGGTAAATAGCAAATTATCCCTAGATCAGGAAATCAACATCCGGATTGGTAAGGCAGCAACAACAATGAACAGGTTAAGAAAAAGAGTCTGGGAGAACAGAAAGCTTACTGCCAAAACAAAAGTCCTTGTCTATCAAGCCTGTGTCCTTAGTACTCTTCTTTATGGCAGTGAAACCTGGACAACTTACTCACACCAAGAGAAATGTTTAAACAGCTTTCATATGCGGTGTCTGCGAAGAATTCTTGGTATTAAGTGGCAAAAAAAAATCACAAATACTGAGGTATTGGAAAGATCAGGTTGTGTGACGGTTTATTCCATGCTCAATCTTCGTAGACTTAGATGGATGATGGTAGAATACCAAAGGACATCTTTTTTGTGAATTACAGATGGGTAAGAGATATCAGGGTCGGCCTCTGATGCGATACAAAGATGTGTGTAAGCGGTTGTGATAAGTGATTGATACAGGCATTGATAATGCACATTGGAAGCAAGTCACCGCTGAACGTGTTGCATGGAGGGCAAACATCAGAAATGGAATAAAGACTAAGGAGAAAATTATTGCAGATAAGTCACACGCCGAGCGTGTGAGACGTAAGATGGTGCATGATGGTGGAAATAACCACGTGTTCACATGCACCCACTGTGAACGAACATTTACAGCGCGAATTGGCCTTACCAGTCACATTCGCTACCGCCATGGCTAAAAGTTATTATGCCTTTTTGAAGCACAAACTATCGTCTGTCAAGACGGCAAGGTGCCAATGAGAATGATGAGTAGCAGGCGATGAATCATGGTGTCACCACTTTGAGCCGCGCAGCAAAAGAGAGAGCATGCAATGGAAGCATGCCGGATCACGAAAAGCCAAAAAAATAAATGCAAGTTACAGGTTTCCACTGGTAAGGTTATGCGTGAGCGCATTTTTTTTTACCATGAAGGGTTATTGTAGGCCAACATCAACTCTACCCACTACTTGCAAACACTAGACAAGCTGCAAAAAGCCATCAAAAATAAACGACCCGGCATGCTTTCTCACGGTGTGATTTTGTTATACGATAATGCTCGTCCGCATGTCGCAAAGATTGTGCATGAAGCATTAGCAAGGAAGAAGTGGGAAATTCTGCAACATCCAGCCTATAGTCCTGATTTGTCACCATATGATTTTCATTTGTTCGGACCTCTATAAAAAAAAAAAAGCTCTCATGGGGCAACGATTTCACACAGATGCAGACGTAATGAACGCGGTAAACACTTGGTTCAGTGAGCAACCACAATCCTTTTTGCGGACGGCATTCGCCGCCTACCTAAGCAATGGGATGCTTGCCTGAATGCCTACGGCAACTTCTTCTGACAAACCCATGGTGCATAATTCATCCAAAATGAATGCTTTGTTTAATTCTACCACACCTGCTAATATGCTTGCTTGCTTGCTTGTGTTCGTTGGCTTGAGCTCCAACGCGAAGTCCTGTATGTCGGATGAAGACATCCTGTTGTCCAACATCAGTGTGATGTCATACAGGACCTGAGGTTTGCGTGAGTATCCGTTGTCCCATGTCTGGCTTATTGGTGTGCAGACTGGTGGTTCCTCGCCGTACAGGCAAACACTCTCCGACTTCGGAGGAAAAACTGTTAATGTTTCTTTCATGCTTTTGTAATAAAACCATAGAATGGGTTGCAAATGAACGTCCCTAATACATATGCAGCTCCTAAAATTGTAATGTCCTCTAGAAATTATACACATTTCTTGTTAATATAAATATGATCAATTAATTTCCTGTATTATGGTTTTGTGATACTCAGATTGCATAAGTATACTTTTATGTGGAAATACACTGCTTCATATAACACACTGATTCAAATAAATAATTCTCCATTTATTTTCAAAGTCTCAAGTCCATGTTTCCCCGTGATCTTATTTAAACTAATTTTCTTCGATCTCATTTTAGCAATCAGGTCACCCATCAACTAACTTCTGATATTGCCATTTCTCTGATTACCTATAATACTTTGAAGTTTCGTGTAAAATTTTTCCTTAACTGATCCATTCTTTATCATGTTGTTGGTGTCCAACACTATACTACATTCATGCTGGCTTTGTGTGTGTGTGTGTGTGTGTGTGTGTGTGTGTGAGAGAGAGAGAGAGAGAGAGAGAGAAGAGAGAGAGAGAGAGAGAGAGAGAGAGAGAGAGAGAGAGAGAGAGAGAGAGAGAGAGAGAGAGAGAGAGAGTCGGGATGGGGGGGGGGGTATAAATGTTGTTGTTATTATTCAAATAATTCGCTAATTCCAATTTTATTAGTGCTTTATTACCAATCGGTAACCCTTCCCGGTTTTGGTGATTCATTCATTGCCTCTAACATTAATAGAGCTTCCTGCATCCAATTGTTAGCTAAACTAATATTTTCTATGCACGTCCACTTGGCCTGTCGTCTGCATTGATGGAGGTGTGTACTCTGGCTGGAATTGTTCTGTCATTTATAAATGCTAAAAATAATCTTGGTGACAGAACTCCTGTTTAGGGAACACCTTGCTCTAATGCCATTTATTTTTCTTTCTGGTTTGTACTTGTACTTTTATCCTTGTAGTTCTGTTCTCAGGGTAGTGGCTGAACCATCTGTGTTTTCACACGGCTGCATTTTTGGCAAGTTTACTTACAGTCATTCCATTCATTCTTTATCAAATGAGTTTTTTTCTAAATCTATCCAGACTGCCACTTTGTGCTTTTTCTATTGAAAGGAATCCTCTCTATTAAAAAAAAAAAAATAATTTCCGTAGCAGTTTCCTGCAACAAGTCTGTATGTATTTCCTGAGTTATGTAGGTGATTTGATCTTCAGACGATCTGTACTTTCTGAATCCTGCATGTTTTGGTGTTAAAATTTATTTTTTTTTCAACTAAATGCCACATTAGGCTGCTATTGATTGATTCCAATAATTTTCTTAACACAATGAAGTAGACTAATAAGTCGATAGTCATTTGGCTTTTCCTTTCTTTGGAACTTGTTTTAGTGTAGCTTCTTTCCATGTCTGTGGGACTATTTCTCTCTTCCAGCTGTAATTTATTAATATTATTGCTAATAATTTCTTGTTCGCATAAATACCCAGTCTTATAAGCATTTCATTTGTAAATCCATTAATTCCTTGTGATTTCTTCTTTTTCAGGGCACTCATTGTCTAATTCAACAATATATGAACATTAAATCTCTTTCAGCAAGCAATGACAAACTACAGAAGGTAAAAGTTATTTGGAAGATCGACCTACGTTTGATCGCAGTGTCCTGCAAAATACATGCAGCATGTAAACATAATTAGATTTATATTTATTTGTTGGAAATCTGGCTTTGTTATGTGTTCATATATTGAGTTGTAATAATATTCTTACTAATTATATTTGTGTTGTTCTTGAACAAGCTTCTTATAACCAAACTCTTGGACATGTGTAGTGTGTTTCAAAGTATTGAAAGTAGTGATTTTCTAGGCCATCTTACTTTCAGTAGTTTGCCAATCCTTTCTGAATGACCGACATGCATACCATTGTGTGTGAAAATCAACGCCAGATGGTCTGCTTTCAAATCGCCTGCAGCTGATTTCCAACTCGGTGGGCGGGATTGTGATGTAAAATACATTACAATAAATAAATATACAGAGAAGAGCCCTGACCAAGAATGTGTGTATCCATTTCATGTTTATTAAATTCTGTATATGAGTATATTTCAATGGCTATAAATTCAATGTAAGTGGTAAGCATCAGATATCTGTAAAACAACATAGCAGCTTAGGTAGTTTTATCTTTCTCGTAGTACGTATATTACAATGCCAGTCACATGAACAAATGCTGAGATGTGTGAGAGTCAACGCTGAAGGTGAAGAACCATTTCCCAGCCTTGAGATGTACAGAATACATAGTGCTAGCTCCATAGTTGTACAGATCATGCAGTACTAAGTGGGTCATGTGGTCAAAGTCGAACTGACCAATGAACTTGCCAACAAATGTCCTGGTGTTTATTGCAGGCCTGGTGGATTTGGGGTGCCAGGTCAGTCTCTTTCTGAATGCCTGCCTCGGGGGAGGTTTGAGCACATGCCCACCAGGCCAGTGTGCCAGCCACTGTGCTAGCATGGCCCCCTGGGTGAGAGAGAAGAGGCAGGAGAGTCATAGAGATTCTACTCCTGACCTGGGTGTATCTCTCTCAGAGATTCTACTCCTGGCCTGGGTGTATCTCTCTCAGAGATTCTACTCCTGGTCTAGGTATATCTCTCACAGAGATTCTACTCCTAGCCTAGGTGTATCTCTCACAGAGATTCTACTCCTAGCCTAGGTGTATCTCTCACAGAGATTCTACTCCTGGCCTGGGTGTATCTCACAGAGATTCTACTGCTGGCCTAGGTGTATCTCACAGAGATTCTACTGCTGGCCTAGGTGTATCTCTCACAGAGATTCTACTGCTGGCCTAGGTGTATCTCACAGAGATTCTACTGCTGACCTAGGTGTATCTCTCACAGAGATTCTACTCCTGGCCTAGGTGTATCTCTCACAGAGATTCTACTGCTGGCCTAGGTGTATCTCTCACAGAGATTCTACTCCTAGCCTAAGTGTATCTCTCACAGAGATTCTACTGCTGGCCTAGGTGTATCTCACAGAGATTCTACTCCTGGCCTGGGTGTATCTCACAGAGATTCTACTGCTGGCCTGGGTGTATCTCTCACAGAGATTCTACTGCTGGCCTAGGTATATCTCACACAGAGATTCTACTCCTGGCCTAGGTGTATCTCTCACAGAGATTCTACTGCTGGCCTAGGTGTATCTCACAGAGATTCTACTGCTGGCCTAGGTGTATCTCTCACAGAGATTCTACTCCTGGCCTGGGTGTATCTCTCACAGAGATTCTACTCCTGGCCTAGGTGTATCTCTCACAGAGATTCTACTACTGGCCTAGGTATATCTCTCACAGAGATTCTACTGCTGGCCTAGGTGTATCTCTCACAGAGATTCTACTGCTGGCCTAGGTGTATCTCTCACAGAGATTCTACTCCTGGCCTGGGTGTATCTCTCACAGAGATTCTACTCCTGGCCTGGGTGTATCTCTCACAGAGATTCTACTCCTAGCCTAGGTGTATCTCTCACAGAGATTCTACTCCTGGCCTGGGTGTATCTCACAGAGATTCTACTCCTGGCCTGGGTGTATCTCTCACATAGATTCTACTGCTGGCCTAGGTATATCTCACACAGAGATTCTACTCCTGGCCTGGGTGTATCTCTCACAGAGATTCTACTCCTAGCCTAGGTGTATCTCTCACAGAGATTCTACTCCTGGCCTGGGTGTATCTCACAGAGATTCTACTGCTGGCCTGGGTGTATCTCTCACAGAGATTCTACTCCTGGCCTAGGTTTGTTTATCTCAGATCTTCAGTAACACCAGTACAGAAGCTGTTTTCATTCTTTGAGCTGTATTGGGTGTATGGTGCTATCCTCATACGTTTGCACTGACACATCAATCAGCACTCAATGGGTGGTCTGGTCAATCACATGCCAGCTGTCTTTACCTCCCAGGAGATTCATGGTTCCCATGTTAGGCTGACCTAGACCTCAGATTCATGGTTCCCATGTTAGGCTGACCTAGACCTCAGATTCATGGTTCCCATGTTAGGCTGACCTAGACCTCAGATTCATGGTTCCCATGTTAGGCTGACCTTGACCTGGAGCTCAGATTCATGGTTCCCATGTTAGGCTGGGCTGACCTGGACCTCAGGTTCATGGTTCCCATGTTAGGCTGGGCTGACCTGGACCTCAGATTCATGGTTCCCATGTTAGGCTGACCTTGAGCTCAGATTCATGGTTCCCATGTTAGGCTGACCTAGACCTCAGATTCATGGTTCCCATGTTAGGCTGACCTTGACCTGGAGCTCAGATTCATGGTTCCCATGTTAGGCTGGGCTGACCTGGACCTCAGATTCATGGTTCCCATGTTAGGCTGACCTTGAGCTCAGATTCATGGTTCCCATGTTAGGCTGACCTAGACCTCAGATTCATGGTTCCCATGTTAGGCTGACCTTGACCTGGAGCTCAGATTCATGGTTCCCATGTTAGGCTGACCTTGACCTGGAGCTCAGATTCATGGTTCCCATGTTAGGCTGACCTGGACCTCAGATTCATGGTTCCCATGTTAGGCTGACCTAGACCTCAGATTCATGGTTCCCATGTTAGGCTGACCTTGACCTGGAGCTCAGATTCATGGTTCCCATGTTAGGCTGGGCTGACCTGGACCTCAGATTCATGGTTCCCATGTTAGGCTGGGTTGGAGCTCAGATTCATGGTTTCCATATTAGGCTGGGCTGGAGCTCAGATTCATGGTTTCCATGATAGGCTGACCTGGAGCTCAGATTCATGGTTCCCATGTTAGGCTGACCTGGAGCTCAGATTCATGGTTTCCATGATAGGCTGACCTGGAGCTCAGATTCATGGTTCCCATGTTAGGCTGACCTGGAGCTCAGATTCATGGTTCCCATGTTAGGCTGACCTTGAGCTCAGATTCATGGTTCCCATGTTAGGCTGGGCTGACCTGGAGCTCAGATTCATGGTTCCCATGTTAGGCTGGGCTGACCTGGAGCTCAGATTCATGGTTCCCATGTTAGGCTGGGCTGACCTGGAGCTCAGATTCATGGTTCCCATGTTAGGCTGGGCTGACCTGGAGCTCAGATTCATGGTTCCCATGTTAGGCTGGGCTGACCTGGAGCTCAGATTCATGGTTCCCATGTTAGGCTGGGCTGACCTGGAGCTCAGATTCATGGTTCCCATGTTAGCCTGGGCTGACCTGGAGCTCAGATTCATGGTTCCCATGTTAGGCTGGTCTGACCTGGAGCTCAGATTCATGGTTCCCATGTTAGGCTGGGCTGACCTGGACCTCAGATTCATGGTTCCCATGTTAGGCTGGGCTGACCTGGACCTCAGATTCATGGTTCCCATGTTAGGCTGACCTTGAGCTCAGATTCATGGTTCCCATGTTAGGCTGACCTAGACCTCAGATTCATGGTTCCCATGTTAGGCTGACCTTGACCTGGAGCTCAGATTCATGGTTCCCATGTTAGGCTGGGCTGACCTGGAGCTCAGATTCATGGTTCCCATGTTAGGCTGGGCTGACCTGGACCTCAGATTCATGGTTCCCATGTTAGGCTGACCTTGAGCTCAGATTCATGGTTCCCATGTTAGGCTGACCTTGACCTCAGATTCATGGTTCCCATGTTAGGCTGGGCTGACCTGGACCTCAGATTCATGGTTCCCATGTTAGGCTGACCTTGAGCTCAGATTCATGGTTCCCATGTTAGGCTGACCTAGACCTCAGATTCATGGTTCCCATGTTAGGCTGACCTTGACCTGAAGCTCAGATTCATGGTTCCCATGTTAGGCTGGGCTGACCTGGACCTCAGATTCATGGTTCCCATGTTAGGCTGGGTTGGAGCTCAGATTCATGGTTTCCATATTAGGCTGGGCTGGAGCTCAGATTCATGGTTTCCATGATAGGCTGACCTGGAGCTCAGATTCATGGTTCCCATGTTAGGCTGACCTGGAGCTCAGATTCATGGTTTCCATGATAGGCTGACCTGGAGCTCAGATTCATGGTTCCCATGTTAGGCTGACCTGGAGCTCAGATTCATGGTTCCCATGTTAGGCTGACCTTGAGCTCAGATTCATGGTTCCCATGTTAGGCTGGGCTGACCTGGAGCTCAGATTCATGGTTCCCATGTTAGGCTGGGCTGACCTGGAGCTCAGATTCATGGTTCCCATGTTAGGCTGGGCTGACCTGGAGCTCAGATTCATGGTTCCCATGTTAGGCTGGGCTGACCTGGAGCTCAGATTCATGGTTCCCATGTTAGGCTGGGCTGACCTGGAGCTCAGATTCATGGTTCCCATGTTAGGCTGGGCTGACCTGGAGCTCAGATCAATGAAAATAAAGGGGATTTGAACACATTACCTCCAGGCCAGCATGTGAGAATGCTAGTGTTACATGATCTGTTATTTCTTCCTCTTCTTCGTTCACCTTCAGACAGCAACATGAATAAAGGCAAAGAAAGCAGCAGTCAGCTTTAGCTTATTGATATCCCCATAGAGTTTGTCCTCAAATGGAGCAGGTGTAGGTTCTGTATTTGTTAGACACTCCTGCAACAAATGTTTAGCTGTCATTTTACCAGTTCCACAGTTACATTTACCAGTATATCCTACCTTAAGTTTATTAAACATGTGGTATTTCAGATTGTTGTGGTTGTCCTTAACCTGAAGACTGTAACTTGTTTTCTTCAGTTGAGTTGGTAATATCCATCATCTTTCTGGTGACCTGGATGATCAATTTCCACTTGGCTCTATAACTGCTTCTTATAAATCTCTTAGCCTCGTCATAGTTATGTCTATATCAGGTTGAAATAGTCTTCCATCTTCCTTTGCTAAGTGGTCAGCTTCTTCATTTCCAGGTATGTCGCAATGAGAAGGAGTCCATTGTATTTCAACCCTTTTTTATTCCTGGCATAGTTCATGTAGTGCTGCCCTTAGGTCTGCTTGTTCTGTACTGTTTCTGCACTGCAGTAGTCTTCTTCTTCTTCTTTTCGTTCATCCAGAGTGTTTTTTCAGATGTGATTGCGGTGTGTCTGTTATGCGCCCTTGGGCCGAAACCCGTAGGCCAACACATCCGACTATAGCGTGCTTTTTTGACCAGGTAGCATTCCTGGGAGACTCTCACTTTTGTGGTGCCATCTACAACCCAGCTGGCCAAGGTTGAACGGTCGAAGACAACGGTCATCCCTCAAAGGAAGGCAGGGACAGTCCATAGCATTTTCCGCCATCCAAGGTTGCTTCCATAGTTGCAGGGCCGACACATAGCGCCCTGGTTCTGGGCTCACCGAGGGAAACGTCACGTCCTGCTCATGGCTGCTTTAAATCCTCACTTCAATATATTGGTCATTTCGTTTGCCCCGGGCTATTCCCGCACAAACCAGGCAGGTTTGCAGACGGTATCCACTCAGCGAGTTTTCGGACATGTGCTTGTCGTTGTGCCCGTCAGAATTGTTCCAGGCACGACAGACATTCGGAAAACTACCTAGTCAGAGCTGTTCCGAACAAGAGCGGCATTCGGAAACTAGGTAGTCAGAGCTGTTCCTAGCACGAGAGACATTCGGACGAGACATTTCACTCGGACGTAATTGCGTAGTGTCAATTTTTAGTTTGCCACCCGTAGGACGACACTTCCGACTTCCGGCGGGCATTTTTTAATGAGGTTAGCCTTCCTCTGGTTTCGAGGCACATTAGACTTGTGATGTCGCTAACATCTCAGCTGGTCAAGATAGAACGATCAACGACATCGCGGTCGGCCCTCAAGGGAAGGCAGGGGCAGACCATGGGCATTCCCTCACTATCCAATGAGGCTTGCATAATTGCAGAGCCGGCACATATTGCTCTGAGACTGGGCTCACCCGAGGAATTGCCACATCCTGCTCATGACTGCTTTAGTTCCTCACTTCCATGTGTTGGGCATCTCGCTTGCCACTGATCGCTCAAGCACACACCAGGAGCGGTCAGACTGTGAGCGATATCCACTCGGTAAGCTATTGCTTTTGACTTCAGACCACGCAATAGGTTCGCTCGCCGTGCATTCCATTCCGCGTCATTGAGATGTTCTTCCACTTTTGTCTACACTCGCTATGAGTTAGATACAGACAGTTTTCGTAACCATTTCCTTCGACTGGGGCACTTTTCTGACTTTTTGTACTCGCTCACGAGGTAGGCTACATGTGCTGCCGGCTCAGCACCTTACCTTCATGCAGCAGTGAACGAGAAACGGCCTGGCCATTTCCCCCAGCTGAGAGCCTTCGAACATGTATCAGACCTGAGCATGTAGCTTGCTCAGCATCACGCTCAGATCCAAGGGTTTGTGGCTTAGAGGCGTACAGCCACAGCCCTCGACAGGGAGCCTTAAGTGTTTTGTCCGGACCAAGAAATTCTGCCTCTGTGCACATGATTTAAATTTTTGACTGCTATCCTCAGTCTACCTGCAGAGCAGCAGGTTGTGTCTCTCTTAGTCTGGTCCCTATCCCATAAGCTGTCCGATATGTAGTTTTCCATCCATCGGCAAGCAAATGGGGTCGATGGGACACGGAAGCTCCCCCACCACGTCAAGGTGGAGACACATCGGGGGAGCTGCAGTAGTCAAATAACTTCTTTCTCTTTATTTTTATCTGTCAGTATTTTTGCCAGTTTTTAAGACCTCTGTTTCTGCTCTGTGGCGAAAGGGTTTTGAATGACATTTGTAATCCTGCATACCACTTTCGAAACAGCTGCGGGCAATTTGGAAGCAGACTGTCTTGCGTTGGTTTCCATACAATGGTACGAATGCCAATCATTCAGAATGCAATGGCAAACTACTAAACAGCTAAAAATGCTGGGGTTGACTGTGATGCCCTGTAAAAGATATGAAACTAACTTTTAGTTCTGCTCTGAAGTTACTTGAGAACATTCCAGTGGCTACTGACTGTCTTCTTTGCTCCATTTACATTGAAAGAAAGACAATATGGAGTATTCTGTGGTAATCCATTCAGGAATACAGTGAGCATATAGAAAGCACAATAATAATGGCAACTGCAACAAATTATAACCCAATCCATCACCGGCTTTTAAAGAATACCAAACTGACACAAATAAATCTTCTTTCAAGTATCAATATGTCACAGTGAATACAAATGTAAACAATGATTTCAAGTCATTATGTACGGCACAAGTTGGAAAACTACACTCAGTTATTAGCCCATGAATGCAACATTTAAAAAACAAGACAAAAATATAAATCTCATTACATGGTCTTGTCTGAAATATTTGATGTCTGAGTGTTTGTTTAGACCTTCATTTCTTCTCTTTTTCCATTTATGATACACCAAAGTAAATGCAAAATACTGTCTTGTCTCTTTCGCACATGGTATATATCTAATTTTAAACTGAACAAATGATTATATAAGGACGGAAGTTGACCAAACAATGAGGATGACCATTAGAATGTCAAACATGATGGTTGATTCATCATAAACACCTAGCAAGCACAAGGAAAAAGATATTCGACTGTATGGGTCAACATTTATATAATATACATATATAATTTCAAAAATTGACTCTATGTGAGCTGTGAGGCTGAATGGGTCAACACGTCCACTGCACATATATAATGAAACAGTCACAGAGATGTCAGAATCACATACATGATGGTGTCCATGTGAATGTATTTGCATCCTTGATTAATATGTTATACTTTTATCCCTGGTCAAGAGTTATATGTTAAAATATGAAAAAGATAATTTACACATCCTAGTGTCATTTTCTTTCTGATTATTTCCGCTGCCTCAGTCAGTCAAAATTAGCTATCTAAGACAAGAAAGTGATCTTCTAGTGTACAGCGATAGTAATACAGTCATCTTTAGGTTTACCTCATCTATAAAGCTTATCAATAAAACATATAGTATGGAACCACACTGGAATAGGCATTCATTTATTACCAGCACTTGAAATATAGGCTCAAGCGTGGCCTGACACTACAACAAACTGCCATCAAACCCACTCCTCTGGAAAGGAGCGTGGTAAGTAGTGCAGTGGGAAAGCAGATTTGGAAATAAAATAACAAGCAGATTATCGTGAAATGCTGAGGAGGATAGTGCTGCAATATGCTGGATAATCTGTGCTACATGGTAAGAATTCATGAAAATAAGAGGCAAGGCTGTTTGCAACCAGACCATGCCTATTTCACAAGTAACACCAGGAAGAGAATAGAGAATGAAGCATTCACTTCTGCCCTCAAACTTCTACTACTTCTGACTAGTCTAGAGCAGATGTCAGCAATCATAACTCGCCCGTCTTATTGTCTGATATTTGGATGAAACTGGTGTTGTCTACACTGTTATTTGTTGCCCAGCTGTTTAATTAGCTTCTCACAAACAATGTGTTTCTATCTTCCTCTGTCTCTCTTGTTTAGTATTTGTTCCACACAAGGTCAATTTCTCTATTCCACCTGGTCTGTGGTGAAGGGGTTAAGGACACAATTGGCAATCCCACATACCGTGTTTGAAACTGGTATGAGTATCGGTTCAGAAAGCAATGGCAAACTACTGAACACTGACCTGCCAAGAAAATCACAAACAGCCAAAAAGTGCTGGGGTTGACTGTGATGTCCTGTAAATGATATACAGTTAACTTTGTAACCTTGTCTGTTGATTTGCCCCTACATCTCAGTTGTCTTGTCCCTATGCCTTTGATGAGTGATCGTGTCATGCCAGCAGTTCTCAATACCTTAGTGTTTGTTTTCTTCTCTCTTCCATGGCAAAGTGGTCAAACCACTTGACTCCGTGCTCTGAAGGTTGTGGGTTCGATTCTGGGCCGCGTCCTTCGGTTAACGAGTGAAATATTTCGGAGACTCCTGTGGGTCGTCGCTAGAGCTATAGAGTTTGTGCTTTGTGCAACGCATTCCACGCTGCTGAAAGAGACCAAGCCATCTGAGATAAAACCCGGTGCAATGAAGTCAACCCTGTCAACTTTTAAGCAACTTTTTTTTTTCTCTCTTCATGATGTTCACAACGTCCTTCTCAAACACATCTTTGCTTCCTCCAGTTTATTCATCACTTGATTACTTATTGCCCGGCATTCACATTTGTACAGAACAGGCCACATACAACTTTTCAGCAATCACATTTTTGTACTTGTGAAATTTCTGATTTTCATGGCGTTATTCAGTTCTGTAAAAGAATCTTTGTATACGGCAACAGTTTTTTTTATCTCCATATTACATCTTCCACCAAATGTCACCGTGTAGCCTAGATACTGAAAACAATTGACCTGTTTCATTGTTACACCTTCCCTATATATATAGCAAATTAAAATTGGCCTCACATGAATTTATAGGGAAATGAAAGGTGTTTATTATGTTAACTTCACCCACACATTACCAGGGTCATGGGGAAGCCAGGAATTGGAACACTGTCATCTACCATCCATGTCACAAGAGACAACTAAGGAGGGTTGGTGTGAGACTTGCTAACTCACCTTTTAGAGAACTGTAGTCAGACAACCAAACCAATCATGAAGACGTCTACAAAGGGCTCTGTGTGATTTGGTAGTGAGCTTCTACTTTACTAGGAGATCAAAGGCAGAAGAAGAATAATACACCGAACAGAAAGTATGATCTGGAGCTTGCATGCATTAGAAGCTGACCTAAGTCAGTCTGTATCTTACTGAATTGGATTAGTTCAGCAGAGACTACATCAAAAATAAAAGCACAATGAAAAAAACAAGCCCGATACAATTTGCAAAATTCAACAAAAACAAAGCTAATGAAGTTATTGAACAAAATTAGTTGACATGGTAAGAATATGCTAATGTAAAAGAAACATAGGTCATGAGTTTAAATTAGGATTTCATTGGAAGCTGGAGTTTAGACAAGGAATACAATACAGACTGCACACATATCATGGCAATAAGTTCAAACACACAGGATAGAATTATGAAGTAAGGGTTTTTCAATGTCTCCTTCAGATTCACTTCCTGAGGATAAATGTCTGTCAAAGGGCTTAAAGTTTCTGCTTTCACTGTTGGAGCAGGGAGAATCATCTTGTGGCTGGCCACTCTCTCTATCAGACTCATGCTGCTCCTCACTACAGCTGCTGTTCTCCTCTTCACAGTTACAGTTTTCTTGTCTGACACCACTACTACAACTACAACTACTACCACTGGTCACCCTTCTCTCTGAGTTTCCTCCACTTTGTTCACTGTAAGAACCCTCACTGTGACAGTTTTCTTCTGTAAAACTACCACTACAACTATTACTACTGTTCACCCTCCTCTCTGAGTTTCCTCCACTATGTTCACTGTGAGAACCATCACTGTGTCTGTGAACACGGGGCACTTCAGAGATTTGTGAGCTGCTGTTGTCACTGTTAGTATTGGCATTGAAAAATAAACCTTTTTTCTCAAAAGCTTTCTGTTGGCGGCTATCTGTGTTTGACTCCTCACTTCTGCTGCTTTCGTCGAATGACAAGTCATCAGTGTCTGGTTTCTCATTTTCTTCATGGTAACTAGTGCTACAATCAACTTCTGAGGTCACCATGCCAGTGGAACTGCCAGGAACATCACTAGTACATTGTGAGTTATTATTTGAACATGAGTGTGTGACAGCACTGCCAGTTGAAGACTTCCTGATGTCCTTATTTGTCCTGTCAGAAATATTAATATGCTTGCTGTCATCGTCAGTGCCTCTTCCGCTGTCAGTGGAGCTACTGTTGGAAATCTCATCCTTGGAAACAGTCTGTTCTAGCACATTAGAAGCACTTCTGCAAATCACTTTAGATGTGTCAGCCTGCAACAATGACAAATATCATTAACATTATTTCATCAGTCATAGATATCTATAAACTGCCAATGGCATGTGATCTCAGGAAGGATATTAACTGATTAAATTTTAAAGGATGATTAATCGTCTTAAGTGACTTTCCATATCTGCCATGGGTTTATATATCGCCAAAATGTTGTCATTGCAAAATGTTCTCTCAATTAAAATATCAATACAGTTTTCCCTAACCAACCTCCTTTTATATGATATACAATACAACATATCTGCTACCATATTGTTAATACATTACACGATGAAATCAATGAACTAATAACTCAAACAAACTGAGCCAAAAACAAATATGATTTAAACAATGTTTTCCCGTAGTGAATTGGAATAACGAAAACACAAACAATAGATTGCACGATTTATTCACTGGCATATTTTACTGCATCTCGTCAGGTACATACTACAGAAATCACACAACATAGAGTAAATTAACTAGATAAATCCTTCAACTGAAATATACACATGCTCGCACAGTAATTTCAATTGTCTACCACAGTAATTTTAAACTGACTATCATGTCATGTTTTTTTCTGTTGGGGGAAAAAAGAAAATCCTAACCTGCACAGTTCGCGGTGACTACTAGCCGGGTGGCCCTAATTCCTCAGGCTCAAGACCCCCCTGCCATACACCGCAAGGTAAAATATTGGCAGTAAATGACAGTTGACAGTATCATGTCTTTCTGTTTGCACAAAACTGGCTACGTAGATTAATCATGATGGCTTCTGTAATCTTTAACAAGTGACTATTGTGTGTATTAAACAACACTCAAAACACATTGTCTTTATCAATCACATGACTGATTTCCAAAATGTGGCATGCAATCGATGACGTAGGAGGTTTGTGGTGTGTTGGCTTATCGATTGCACGGCAATGTTTTGGACACCGGTCATGTGATTGATAGAAACAATGCGTTTCACGTGTTAATACAAGTAAGTGAAACAAACACGTAAATGTTGATCCTGTAGAGAAACAACAAGCATGGACATATGTACACACCTTGCAATGATCTCAGACCAGGTGAATATAGAGGTAATCATGATGTAGTGTGACCAAAGAATGACAAGAACCAGTTGGATTTAAAGATGGCCAAACAAATTTTGGAAAATAGAACAATGAAGATTTGTTAATGTAATACAGAATTGAAGGCTATGTCATAGTTTGACCACATTCTGAGACATTAGGAAAGAGCAAAGACAGAACCAGAAGGTAAGATACAGAGCAAATTAAATTGAGGTTGACCAAGGAAGACATTTATAAATCAGCTTGCCCAAACAAATGCAGACGTACATAGAATTAGAGTGGCACAAGGCAGACAACTATGGAATGGAATTAACAAAAAATTCACGATGAGTCCGTGTGCTGAAATACTTGATGATGATGAATGGGCATAGCGACAGTAAAAGATGTGATACAGAGTGGAAGACAATAATCAAAAAGAATTCTTTTACTGAAATGACTAAAATCATGAAAAACAGAAACATTTCCAGAAACACAAATGTCTGCTGAAAGCAAGGTTGTGTCTGGTCTGTTTCTGTGTTGGACAATGGGTAACAACATGGTGAAGATGCTGGAGGCAGTTGAGATGTTCATTTTGAGAATGAGAAGAGAAAATGTCATAAACAGAACAACTAACAAAGAGGAATATTGACAATATAGTGGATAAATAAAAACATTAAGGCACTGATGGCAGCTGTTGTTACAATATCAAATCGCCCAAACCATAAAGAACAATAAAACAACAGGTTATAATATCAATCGCCCAAACCATAAAGAACAATAAAACAACAGGATATATAGGGCCAAATTTCCCGCCACAAGGCATGATGGGTATAAGGTGCTAGCACCATAGATTTAGACTGATCAGTACTCAACGAGTGATGTAGTTAATACCACACTCATCATCATCATGTGCCATGCCGATAAGCATGGGCGCCCATGTTTCGCCATCATACACAATCATCAGAGTCATGCATCAGCCCTGTGTTCTTGTCTCGACCATGCCACATGGCCAATCCATGCAGATATTTACTTCTCTACCTTCCTCTTGCTCTTTTCCCCTCAATCTTGCCAGTTGTCACCAAAGTTCGCTAGTTTATTTCTTCTCATAATGTGCCCAAACCATCTTGACTATGTCAGACATCTCTAATCAGTTTACTTTGTCATTTGTTACTTGGAGGACTTGCTCATTGGTTTTTCTGTCTGTTCATGGTATCCTTTGCCTTTTCCTCACATACCACATTTCCACTGCCATTAGGTGTTTTCAGCTTGTCTCCTCATTGTCCATGTTTCACATTCATACAAAAGTACAGGTTCTATGTACCACTTCAACACTCTTTTTCTCATTGCAACTGACATATTTGTATTAGTCAGTATGGTTTCCATTTTGCAAAAGGCAAACTTTGCCATAGCGATTCTTGTTCTAATCTCTTCAAGGCACCTCCCATCATATGTTATGACTGTTCCGAGATAGTTGTACCGATTAACTTGTTAAAATATATCTCCACTGACATATATATTACATTGTGGTTTTTCTTTCTTCTTAGAGACGACCATAATCTCTGTCTTCTTACAACTTAATACCATACTGGCTGCCTTAAATTCCCAGGAAATGTCCAAGTTTCAGGCTGAGCTGGCTGGCAGAACTGCACAGATAAAATCCCAGCCTGGAAAGGGATTTAAATAGATGACCACTGGGCCAGCAAGCATATTGCTGAATCAGCTATAAGTAATAGGCAAATGAAATTTATGGGGAGGTGAAATAATGATTTGAGCTTTATGTGGGAAAATATATAGCACGAGGAGCAAAGGAAGGAAAAAGGAAAGAGGTACATGGAAAGCTTTCACTTTCTGTCCCAGGCAGCACACTATGTCTCAGGAGCCATGTCAAGGTGTATCCAGAAACACATAGGTAGTGTTATTAAAATATTTTTACAGTTGGTCTGTGCAACTAAACAAATCTGGCTAGTTATTTTAACACATGACACTGTGTGGTGTTTTATACAAGGTGCAGCTATACTACCACATGACACTGTGTGGTGTTTTATACAAGGTGCAGCTATACTACCACTTTGAAAGTAATTCGCTCATTTTTTTTTTTTAATTCATTGTCATTATTGTTCTGCATGGACATCTAATGTGACATCTTCTAGGCAACAAATAATACAAGCAACAGTAACTTCATTAAAAATCACAATAACAGAGAGGACTGGAGAATTATGATCATGAATGTCTGCGCCAGACCAGGCAACTGAAGAACAAGTTGTATCTAATCTGAGGTTCATATAATCTGAGGACTGCTGTTCTGCTGCATCATCTTTCCCACTGAACACCAGCTGGCTAAAGATGACAGCCTAAAAATGACAGGGTTATCAAGAAATAAGGTGACCAGTTCCTTACACATCCAAGTCAATGTCCAGACAATTATGAACATTTTCCTGTATCGTTGTATGGGGCTGGGACAAAATGTGAGACAGCAATTGTGCCTCCACAAGGCAAACACTCATATTCTTGAACAGTTCAACAAAAGCTTTAAGCTGAACAAACTCAGAGCCAATGAGGTAGAAAGCAAAGCAAAGCAGGAATTATAAAACTAGTTTATGATTGGATATGACAACTTAGACTAAACATTCTGCTAAATATTTTGTAACTGAAACCTGGACATTTTATTTTGGTATTAGAAGAATGAAAGGTATTACACATATTAATTAATAATAATAATAAACAGTTGCAGCAAAAAAGAAAAGAAATAAAACTATCATTGGTATCATCATTATGATCATGTGCCATGACATTAGGCACTGGCTGTCATTATTCATCATCTCACACGAGGATCGCACCTGTATTCTTGTCACAATTATGCCATGTGGCCAAACCATCTGGGTATTTATCTCTTTGCCTTCCCTTTATTTTTTCCCAACAGTTGTCACTATTTTTTGAAGTTTATTTCTCATAATATGTCCAAAAACGGTAATTATCTGCATCTAATTTCTCCAATCAGTTTACGGTTTTCATTAATTTTTTTAAGGATTGTCTCATTTGATTTTTTTTTTAGGTTAAGCTGTTCATGGTATTTTGCGCATTTTCCCTAGAAACATTTTCACTGTCATTAGATGTTTCTCAGTGTGTCTGTCTGTTTATTGTCCATGTTTCGCAAGCATACAATAGTGTAGTACTCTAACACTTTTTCTCACTGCAATTAACAACCTTTTATTGGTATGTTTTTGATTTTGGGAAAGACTTTCTTTGCCTTCACAACTTGTAGTCTCCACTGCATATCATTCTGTGTGCTATCTTAATTTTCAGAATACATACACCACCCCACTGTCAATATATATATATATATATAAACATACCCATGTACAATGCTTGTTTGCACACACAGGCACACTTATAGGTGTGTGTGGGTGTGTGTGTGGGTGTGTATATATACACACACACTTCTCCAGCAATCTTACTGCATTAACCAGACAACTGAAAATCTGGCAATAGACAGGTGTGTGTTCAAGTCATAAAAAGGACACTAGTGATGGGGGTGTCATTCTCCAAGAACCTTCTAAGTTACTGGAGAAGGACAAAAATAAAGATGTTAAAGAACTGCAAATGCTTTCATAAAGCTGGAAACAGCAGAAGTATGGAAGGAATGTGGGGGATTTTGAAAAATACCTTACAAACCAAACGTTTATTATCAGCTGCTTGACCTGTTTGATACAGAGTGAGCCTGTCATGTTATTATGGCATTTCATACTAAATAATCTATATGTTCAACAATGACTACAGCCATACACTTGTAAGTTCATCTGATATTGTATACTACAAAACTGCAATGTTTACTGATTACCCTGTACATCTACTGATTACCCTGTACATCTACTGATTACCCTGTACATCTACTGACTACCCTGTACATCTACTGATTACCCTGTACATCCATTGATTACCCTGTACATCTACTGATTACCCTGTACATCTACTGATTACCCTGTACATCTACTGATTACCCTGTACATCTACTGATTACCCTGTACATCTACTGACTACCCTGTACATCTACTGATTACCCTGTACATCTACTGATTACCCTGTACATCTACTGATTACCCTGTACATCTACTGATTACCCTGCACATCTACTGATTACCCTGTACATCTACTGATTACCCTGTACATCTACTGATTACCCTGTACATCTACTGATTACCCTGTACATCTACTGACTACCCTGTACATCTACTGATTACCCTGTACATCTACTGATTACCCTGTACATCTACTGATTACCCTGTACATCTACTGATTACCCTGTACATCTACTGATTACCCTGTACATCTACTGATTACCCTGTACATCTACTGATTACCCTGTACATCTACTGATTACCCTGTACATCTACTGATTACCCTGTACATCTACTGATTACCCTGTACATCTACTGACTACCCTGTACATCTACTGATTACCCTGTACATCTACTGATTACCCTGTACATCTAATGATTACCCTGTACATCTACTGACTACCCTGTACATCTACTGATTACCCTGTACATCTACTGACTACCCTGTACATCTACTGATTACCCTGCACATCTACTGATTACCCTGCACATCTACTGATTACCCTGTACATCTACTGACTACCCTGTACATCTATTGATTACCCTGTACATCTATTGATTACCCTGTACATCTACTGATTACCCTGTACATCTACTGATTACCCTGTACATCTACTGACTACCCTGTACATCTACTGACTACCCTGTGCATCTACTGACTACCCTGTGCATCTACTGATTACCCTGTACATCCATTGATTGCCCTGTACATCTATTGATTGCCCTGTACATCTATTGATTACCCTGTACATCTATTGATTACCCTGTACATCTACTGACTACCCTGTACATCTACTGATTACCCTGTACATCTACTGATTACCCTGTACATCTACTGATTACCCTGTACATCTACTGATTACCCTGTACATCTACTGATTACCCTGTACATCTACTGATTACCCTGTACATCTACTGATTACCCTGTACATCTACTGATTACCCTGTACATCTACTGATTACCCTGTACATCACAAACTTTTGTAGAAAAACTACAGCTGTATAATGGTTATGTAATGCTGCATTAGTAAACATGTGGTCATTTGATATGTAATTACAACTTGAGCCATGATGACCTAGTATCTATGTGGCTCATAAAGCTAAGACAGGAGCTGTCAGGAGACAGTATTTATGGCACTTCGCTCTACATGAATCATCTGTTTTGCTTTATCATGAATGCACATATTTAGTGAACAGAAAAAGGAAGTATGACCAGTCCTTGTACAGTTCAACTTGGGTTTATAGTGGGTGAAACTACTGTGGCTCATTTTCATTCCCTGTAGCCTCCTAATAGAAGCCTAGTTCACTTCAATTATTATGTAACTCCAGTAAAAAAGCCCAATGAACATTTATTAAATCATAATATTCATTTGCATGTCATTATAAATATTTATTCTCACCTCCAAAATGCACTGAAACATCTTATCCTGCTATACATACTAAATCATTACCTACACACTTGTGGGGTCACCATGTTTACTGATACAGGGCTTTGCCATTGCAAAGTTGCAACCTTTCTTCCCCAAATGATCCCACATCAACTACCTGTGCTGGTTAATCTAATAAATTTAATCTTGAACTTCATAAGTTCATGTGTCATCTGTGTTAACTCAATTAATCTAAAGTATAGTTAAAGTATATTAATCTACAGTATAGTTAAGTATAGCCAGTCCTCTGTCAGACTAACTGCCTGAAAGTCACCCCACCATGATTCATCTAAGGGAGATAAACCTGGATCATTACAGATATGTTACCTTTAGAGCATGAACAATAACGTTTTATTTAATTAGCTATCTAGATTTGTTATGGTCATGACCAATGTTATCACAATCATGAATGTCCTACGTTGATAAGTGCGGGTGGTCATGGTTCGCCATCTCACATGACCACCAGAGTCATGGATCAGATCTGCATTTTTGTCCCCATTCATATGGTCAAGCCATCCAGATAGTGATCTCTTTCACTTCTTTTCCCATCAAGTTTGCCAACCGTCACTATATTTTCACATTTGTTTCTGTTCATATTTTACCCAAAAAATCTTGACTGCCTACATCCAATTTCTCTAATCAATGTACACTTTTCATTTGCTTCTTGAAAGTCTTAATCATTTTTCTATCTGGCCATGGTATTTTTTAAGTTGTTCTTAGAAACCACTTTTCCAATGCCATGTCATGCTTCTCAGCTTGTCTACTCATTGTCCATGTTTCATATACATACAACAGTATAGGTTTATATAGCAATTCAACACTATTTTTCTCATTGCAAATGACAGCTTTTTATTAATGAGTATGTTTTCCATCTTGCAAAAGGCTACTTTAACATGGGATTCTTGTTCTGATCTAATATCTGTATATTTAACACTAAACCTGAAATCAGTGACCATTCAACTGTAACACTATATGAAACCACATCATCATCGTCATTAAGTGGCTTGTCCAATATAAACTCTGCCCTGATAACAGTCTTTCAACATTCCTATCATAAGCCAGATATCCCATCTCTACTGCAGTCTTTCAACATTCCTATCATAAGCCAGATATCCCATCTCTACTGCAGTCTTTCAACATTCCTATCATAAGCCAGATATCCCATCTCTACTGCAGTCTTTCAACATTTCTATCATAAGCCAGATATCCCATCTCTACTGCAGTCTTTCAACATTCCTATCATAAGCCAGATATCCCATCTCTACTACAGTCTTTCAACATTCCTATCATAAGCCAGATATCCCATCTCTACTGCTTTCTTGTGAAATCATCTATCACATCTAGAATCCATTTACATTGTTGTCTTTCTCTTCCACTTCCATGGTACACCTTCCTCCATAGTTATCTTTTCCAGACATTCCAGATATTCAAAACTGGTCACTTTCTGTAATTTCTGTCCACTGTTATCATTTGACATATTTGTTGTATTGGCTGTCATTATGTTAGTTTTTGTTGCATTGAGATATAACTTTGTTTTATCGGCTGTCAGTATTTTAGTTTTTGTTGAGCTGAGATATAATTTTGATTTATTGGCTGCCATTATTTTAGTTTTTGTTTTGCATTAAGATACAATTTTGATTTATCAGCTATCATTATTTTAGTTTTTTGTGCATTAAGATACAAATTTGATTTATCGGCTGTTATTATGTTAGTTTTTATTGCACTGAGATATAAATTTGATTTTTCACTTTGCTCTAGCACTAACTATATTGGTTGGTCAATTCACATCTACAAGTCTGAGAAAATACCTGTATAAAACTTGTAAAGGCTGAAAGAGTTAAGTTAACCATCTGTATGAGAAAGTCGCTTCATCTTCTGGCAAATGTCTGTGCACCAAGTACAGTCAAGGACCCTTTTCCGCCTGCTCCTTGAGGTATATGGGTATATGGTGCTAGCACCATATTTGTACAGACCAGTTGGCACTTGAATAGAGTCAAGAACCGACGTCACTGCACTCTGGACATTCCCATAAGCGCTCAGTCCTAATCTTCAACAGCCAGCATAGAGTCCCAATACTAATGGTGTCCATTGCAATCTGTCTTGCTTTACCTCTGAGTGATGACTGTCGACCAGATCCTCCGACTCCCCTTGCTGCTGCATTCTCTCTAGACCATGATAGTCTATCTGTTCTTCTGCATTAATCACATTCTCCCAGAGGACCTTCACCACATCTGCCTTTTCATGCATTAAATCACCCCTTAATGCGGCACCTGCTAGTCTGTCTGCCTGTTCATTTCCAACCACATCAGAGTGTCCTGAAGAAAAGATCTAGCGAATGCTCACAATCCAAACCTCTGAATCGATGCAAGCCATTCTGTATGAAGCATGCCAGTCTTAACCTTTGCTAGCATGCTGTGTGAATCAGTAACAATCACAACATGCGTATACAGTTTGTTCTCTAAGCAGTGGAACAATGCAGTAACCGCCTCCATCTTCATTCTCAGACTTGAAGTTGTGGTGTCATATGCCAAGCTCTCCTGATCTACACTCGATGGGAAGCCACTACTTTCAGGAACATTTCCTGGCACACATTTTAGACTGGTTTGACCTGGTAGTCCCAGCCAATTAAAAAAATCTGCCATGGTGTGAATTCAAATCCATGACTACCATGGCGGCAGCTAAAATGATATGTTTAAAAAGTACATGGGATGCTTAAAAATACACGGAATGTTTAATGTTTAAAAGTACAAAAGAAGTAAAAGATAACGTTAAAAATGAATAAACTACCAAGCACTTTCAAAAACACTTTAAGATTGACAAAAGTATATCATTCTGAAGTTACACAATCACCTTAGTGAAAACAAATAAATTACTTCACTTTTTTACAGTTAAAAACAAAAACTGCCATCCTGTTCATTAGTTGCTCCTGGCACAATGCAGGTTAAAACAATGTTTTCTTTTTAAGCTTTCTTTTGTCTCTATAAAAAATAAGTCAATCCTCAAATCCATTATAGTCTTAGGAAGACAGACAACAAAAATAAAGAGTCAAGTGAAACGCATTCTCCATGGAGAACAACCAAATTTGTTCAATTATCATGAGTAAATGCATTTATAAGGTCTCCCAATGTCTGTCTTCCTTTCCTGGCCTGTGCAACCATCCCTGTCACATCTCACAAAGTAAGTACAAACACTAGTTGTATTCAATGTTTGTTCAACTAAATATAATAAATAAAACCACATTTTTTTTCTCTTATCTCACCATAAAATAAATGTTGCATGTTCTTATCTCACCATAAAATAAATGTTGCATGTTCTTATATCACCATAAAATAAATGTTGCATGTTCTTATCTCACCATAAAATAAATGTTGCTGTTATTATCTCACCATAAAATAAATGTAGCATGTTCTTATATCACCATAAAATAAATGTTGTATGTTCTTTGCAGGAAGTTGAGATTAAGCCCAGGTTAATATTTTAGGCAATTTTATGTTCAGTAGTTTGCTATTGTTTTCTGAACCAGAAGCCAACGTTTAATACCAACTTAATGCTGGTGCAGAAGTCGAACCTCCACCTCAACATCAGCACACAGGAAGTTTAAGAGTGAGAATTCTGATCCTTTCAGCCACGTTTACATCTTGTAAAATATTGTAATTAATTTCTGATTTCCCAAATGATTAATGTAGTTAAAGGAATACTTACATCTAATTGATTTTCAACTGGAAACTGAATGAAATATCTGTCTCGAAGTTTGCTAAAATACTGCTTCCGTTTTAGGATACAGTAAAAGCATATTATGAGACTGAAAAGATAAAAATACAGAATTAAAAAAAAAAAAGATTGCTTGAATCATGGATGTCATATAATGCTTCAACACTGTTTATTGTAATGCTATCTTTCGAGATGTCTCAGACAGATCTCGCTTCATGTGCATGCAAACGTGTGCATATATCATTTTAAAAACTAGCACTCAAGTTGTAAATGTGTGCAAGGACGAATCTACACAATATATGTGTGTGTACAGCATAATACGCACAGTTAGAACGGCGCACAGACTATACTATACTGACTCATGTCAACTTTGAGTATTTACATCCAGCAGACGATTAACAACTATTCCCACAACTCATTCACAGAACTCTCCAGTGACCGAAAAACATGGCCATTATGATAAACACACACCAGTGTTGCATGATTGAGAGCATGGTCTCTGCAATTCAGCCCAGACTTTGTGCTATGGATAAGTGTAACTCCATGCCTGGTCTTGCCAGCATGGGTTGTTGTTAGTATGCCTTTTTTTAAGCACAATGTAATAAACTATTGTCTGTCAAGATGGCAATTTCCTGAGTTATTTCCTGAAGTAGCAAGAAAAGTGGAATACTCCTGAAAATAAATTATCTCCATTACTGTTAAGAAATAAAGAAATCTTCTCTTTGATAACCATCTGGAATGATTTCCTTTAATAGTCACAATATGAGGAAACTGCAATATAGATATGAACTTCCACGACAATATCTGTAGCCAGTACATTATATTTAACATAAACATGAACTAATAGTAACATCCTCTGTAGACATAAAATTATACTTAACAAAAGCATTAACTTGCAGTAAAATCATCTGTAGACATAACATTATACTTAAAACAAACATTAACTTATAGTAATATCATCTAACACAAACATTCACTTCCATGACAATATCTGAAGCCAACAAATTATACCTAATACAGATATTAACCTTCAAGAAGAATGTAGCCATTAAATTATAGTCAACACAAACATGAACTTCCACGATATTATCTGTAGATATTAAATTATACTTAATACAAACATTATCTCATATTATATTTCCTGAGAAGAATGCCACCTTGAACAGCCAGAGTAACTAACAACAGTTGTCTGGAAGAAGCTAATGAAAGAAGAACATTACAACTATAAGAAAGAGACAAACAGCATTCTTTGGTCATGTGATGAGAAGAGAGGCTATGGAAAACATCGTGATGACTGGAAAGATCAGTGGAAAAACATGCAGAGACAGGTCGAGTGGAATAATGCTGGGTGGACTGAAGTGGTGGCATGAAGGAATATCAGCAGCAAAGTTGATCCAGAACACCAAGGATGAAGATCTGTGGAGAGACATGAATGCCTACGCCAGCTGTCAGCTGATGATGACAAACACCCATGATAATATTAAACTATACTTAACACAAACCAGCCAAGGTAAATGTCCCTGGTGCACATACACACAGCAGCTAGCTCACTGGCCTACTTACTTACAACACTGTTTCAAAAGTTTGGTTTAATTTTGGACAACCATCGCACATTTTAAATAAAATAATGTTCACGATATTATCTCAAAACTGTCTAATAACTAATCTAACATTCTACAGAAAGACCTCCACACTCATGAAAGTACTATGTTTTATACAAACAGGATTTTGACATCTTGAAGTACCTGTCACAACCCAACACACCCCCCCCCCCCCCCCCCCCCCCCGCGATGTGTCCTTAAAAAAAAACTCCGGATGGACGCAGAAGAAGAAGAAGCACCTCTCTTGGTGATCCCCTCATCTTGAAGGTCAAGACTGCACAGGTCTATCTCATAATGGTGACAATCCACCTCCGTTGTCTTTTCCCCAGATCAGCTATGGATAAAGAGTTTAACGGCTTCCATGGTGTGTTAGGCCACAGCATCCCATTTAGAATAACACCCGGCAACTCATCCCATAAATTCCCATGTCTCCCTGTAAGTGTAGCAAGGCTCTCTTCTGTAGCACCCTCCCCCTAGTAGATATGTCCCCCACTAACAGGATCGGGTTAACAAAGAGGAGTAGAGCAATTCAGCAAACGTCTTGTTCGAATCTCTGTTCGGCAAAACGCAAATGTAAATGCCCTCAGTTACGACGCGTCATCTCGCTACCGGTCAGTCATTTGGAATGAGCAAATAGTACTAGCATCGCAATGCCACATGCAATAACTAACTACCATAATCATTGTAACTACCTGCCACTCCTACATGGAAAGAGTAACAGCACTGTTACCTTAACAATGCAATCACTTCACTGCACATCCATATGGAATCACACAACACCTTGGTTCCATGAAATAGTACAGCTTCCTCTAGCTAAGCCTATCACACACCACTAGCTGTCAAAAGCATTTGCCGTATAACACATCACTGACTAGCTAAAGCATCTATCACATTACCAGATAGCTAAAGCATATGCGATGTTCGTCCATCATGAATGACGTTGACCATTCATTGACGATGACCATTCATTACACTACATCTTGATTTGATGAGGAACGAATGACTTGCGCTTTGGTTTTGTATAGCGAGGAGGTGGTCGCGCAACACCCTCGTCCCCGCTCCCTCGTCTGTGTCCGTCTGGCTCCAGTGGCGAGCATGGCAAGACGACTGGAAGACGGACACAGATGCAGTGGACGTTAGGCTGCCACGGCCAGTTATCCCTGTTTGTATTAGCTCTCGGGAGCCTCGGGCCCTTCCGTCAATTCCTTTAATTTCCAGTTTTAAGACAAGCGTAGCGACAAGCAATGAGCGTATGATTACTTTTAGGATCAACACGATTTCCTTCACCGAAGACGGACTGACCGCCAGAGCAGACCACACACAAACATGAGGCGAGAAACTGCCCACAAAAGATGCTGCTCGTCTAAGTTGCGAGCAGATCTCCCGATTTACGGTTGAGCCTCTCCAGCGCAAATGTGCACATGGCGACTGACCGGACAGACGTTCATGCACTCGCAAGCCGAGAGTAGCATCGCTAAAGCTGAGACAAGCATATGACTACATTCTTGAAACGCCTGCCTCGCTAACTCACGCATTACTGACTAGCTGAAGCATCTATTGCATTACCAGCTAGATGATCAATCAATAAACAAATAGGTCAACATACCTGTTAAGTCTACAGTTATTAGATTGACAAAAGAACATTCATAAATATCAGTGGTAACTTCCTAGTAATTATATAGCTTTAACAATTAACTGAATCTCATCAACACACCAAGATTATGTTTATTTCCTACTACAACGCCTGTTAAAGGACTTAGAGAAGTAAATCTAATCTACACATGCAACCGTGTGCTAATGCTGAAAACACCTGTAGTTTCACAGTGGGCCGCTGGCTTAGATTCGCACTTGGCCGATCAATAATTCTAATTAATTATTCATGAGATCCGACGGAAACCATAGCGTGCCGATAAATGTTCTTTTAGCGGACTACGTTCAGTAAGAACAAATATTAACTAATTATTTTGTTTACCTTACATCCAGAGACATGGAAAATATCAGCTGTACAGTTGTCAGGCTCTGGCTAGCCATGAAGACATCAGTTCTACAGGTCTGACATTGCGATCGCTTAGTTTGAAAGCAGGATGATGACTGAGGCAAACTAAGCTAACTCGTAGAGTTTCGAATCCCATTCGACCTTCGACTTTCTCATATCTCATGGAGAAAACCAGATTCCCGTGATACCCCTGTTGAGTGATCTCCCACTTGACGGGACATCTCGTAAACTCCACCGATCATTTCTCTCGGCGTTTCGAGAAACGTCCAGAACTGACAAATTTAGAGACGGGTTCCCCCAGGTTTATAATTAGCATGGACGGGAGATCTCTCGCCTAGCACTACGCGATATAGGATTCCCCAGTATGAAGGCATATGTACTGGGTCATTTTGTCACAGTGGCGATTCCCTCGGTGAGCCCAGCACCAGAGCTCTATGTGTTGGCTCTGCAACTATGGAAGCCTCCCTTGGACAGCGGATAATGTCCATGGACTGTCCCTGCCTTCCATTGAGGGCTGATCGTGAAGTCTTCGACCGTTCTAACTTGACCAGCTGGGACGTGGAAGGCACCACGAAAGTGAGAGTCTCCCAGGAATGCAGCCTGGCCAAAAATGCACGCAAAAGTCGGATGTGTTGGCCTAAGGGTTTCGGGCTAAGGGTGCCTAACCGGACACACCACAATCACATCTGAAAAAGCATTCCGGATGAACACAGAAGAAGAAGAAGAAGAAGAAGAAGAAGAAGAAGAAGAAGAAGAAGAAGAAGAAGAAGAAGAAGAAGAAGAAGAAGAAGAAGAAGAAGAAGAAGAAGAAGAAGAAGAAGAAGAAGAAATCTCTAGTCACTTTTTAGTTGACTTATCATGTAGTAAATTTCTTCATGTGTTATCCATGGCCCACACTTAACACATAATTAAGATATACCCTCTAAAAGCTGTGTTTCCTGATAGCCACATACCTCATGAACCATCCAAGGGAAAGAACCATGGATCGTGACTTTTATACATCCTATCTAAGCACAATTCTACAATTTTTCTGATCAAGTGTCAGAAATAGAGAGCTATGTGCAAACAGCAACCACAGATATGGAATATGTCTGGTTACACACTATGAAAAGACCCTAACAACAACAACAGAGTATCAAAGCATGGACTTCGGCAGAAAGGCAAAAGAGATGTCAACTAAGGATAATCGAGAAAAGACTTGAGCATGTCACAAAGATTCTACAAAGACTGGCTACATGCCAAGTAAACTGTAAACAGTTTGTTTCTTCTCTATAAGATCCCACTAGATGTGCTGGTGACTTTATCATTCACATGGGTCACCATTCAGCAGCTTAGATGGAGAAGAAAGAAGACAAAAACAAAACTGATGTTTCCTGTATGAGAGAACTAACAGACTCTGAACTCATTCAATGCTCATCCTCATTCTGCAACTTGATAACTATTGTTGAATACAACTCACCCAGCAATAATCCCTACGCCAACAATGGGCCCAAGCGCGTAACCAACAACACGCAATGATGCATCCTTCCCTGTTGATACACAATACAATATTTATTAACATACATCGCTCATGTTTGTGTGGGTGTGTTGTGGTGTGTGTGTGTGTGGGGGGGGGGGGGGGTGCGCATGTCTGTATGAGAGAAAGAAAGAATTTATGGGTACACAGGTAGGTATGGTATGTTTAAGCAGGGTATGCAGGTAGGCTAGAACACATATATGCATGGAGGAATGCATGAAGGAAGTCTTTATCAACAGAACAAACAAAACAAAACAATAAAAACAGATAAGGAATACTTATCTTGATATTCCAGGATTACCTCTTACAGGTTCGGTTGAGTTGATTTGAGTCAAGAACTGACATTATTGTACTCAGAGCGTTCCCATAAGTGCTCAGTCCTCATCTTCAACAACCAGCATAGAGCTCCAATAGAGTTACAAACTGATTACATGACGGTCTTGCTTTACCTTTGAGTGATGACTGTTGACTAGATCCTCTGACCACTCCTTGCTGCTGCATTCTCTTTACAGATTCAGGAAAGTATGAAGTTCCTTTGTCATAATCTCCCCATTAGTTCTGCCGCGGCGTTGTCTATGACGCCTGGCAAATACAGCCAGGGGTCTACCGGTGAGCGACGCTAACCACACTGTGTCAGGAAGGGCCAGTCGATGAACGCATGTGAGACATTATCTCCACGCAGTGACGCAGGCCCACATAGTGAGACTCACAGCGGTTAACCTTCAGACGGCTTGGGAGTGTTGACAGAGACAGACGTGATTGAATGATGCTTGTATACTTTGGTGTATGAACGCAATAGAGAGAACGCCTGTGAGAAGATATGACTGTGAGTTATGTAGTAGTGTATTGATGTATTTATTGAATGTATTATTGCCTGTGAGAAGATATGACTGTGAGTTGTGTAGTAGTGTATTGATATATTTATTGAATGTATTATTGCATCGTCATTGTCATTGTATGATACAAGTAATTGTTGCGACAAGTGAGATGTGTGAATAAAGTGTTTGCATTGCAAGTGTAGTGCGTCAGTTAAGTTTTTCTGTGACCGTATTTTGTATCACACTTGTTGGTGTGTACGAACCAGTGTCGTTGATGTAAGCAAGACTCTGACAAGTGTGAACGTGGGTGCTTTCGTCCGGTTTTTGAACAGTGTGAACGTTGATGCATCGTCCTTATTGGATTATTTGAACCATAAGTGTAAACATGAGTGTAGCGTCCATCTTGAATCAGTTGTAGAATAGAATTGAAAGTGTGTGTAAGCGTAAAGTTTTGGGAAGAAAGTAACATTGAAAGCAAGTTGTTGAATGTTTTGAATGGACGACAGTACGACTAACAAACATACTTGACAGCACACAAACCTACAAAACTTAGTTGACAACGCATACACCACATAAACATACATGTCCTAATATCTTCTTATTCCAAAAGCAACAAGTTGTTTTGTTGTGTCATCCAAAGTGACTAAGAAGTGAAGTCCATTTTTCCGAGTAGTAACGTTTAGGCAGCCATTCTCTGGAACAGTTCTCCATCGTCCTCCAGAGCTCCAAAGATCACTTAAGTATTATTTTTTTCACAAATACTTTTGTGTGTAGGCTTAGGCACAGGTTGTATTCTATAAATCCTGTACAAATTATTTACTAACACCCTAATTAACTTGTTGGATACATTCATTGTATTTCATACATTTCATCATGTCTACATTGAATGATTTCATCGAATCTGGTTTGAAATTAAAGTTAACTGGTGATGAGTTGACAAAATGGAGTGAGAAAAAGTACTCAGAGCATCTCCTATTACAGGAAAAAGCTAGGGAAGATAGAGCTGCTGAAATAGAGCTGAAAAAGGCAGAAGCAGAAGCTGCTGTGAGACAGTCTGATTTAGCTGCCAAAACCAAACAGGCAGAATTAGATGCTAAAAAGGCAGAAACAGAGGCCGAAATAAAGAAAGCTGAGATCTTAGCCCAGAGCAAGAGAGAAGAACTTGAAATGCAACTGAAAATTAAGCAGTTGGAAGCTGACACAGCAACAGTGAAAGATTCTCGAAAGTCAGAAAGACTAGAAAAAGAGAATTATTACAAAAAGTACCAAGGGATTGTGAAAAATTACACCACTGGGGACTGCATTGCAGCATTTACCCAGAACTTTGAAACGATAATGGAGCATTATCAGATCCCAGAGACTGAATGGAACATAATATATATGAGAAGTCTTTCTGGGGAACCTCTGAAAGTAATAGAGACCATTCCCAAAGATCTTAGGGAAGATTACCAGTATATTAAATCCAAATTCATGTCACATTTCCTGTTAGATGAAGCAGGCTACAGAGAACAGTTTAACAAATTAGCTCCAAAACCAACGCAAACTTTCTCTGACTACATCTCAGTAGTACAGGGTGTATTTAGCAAATGGCTTTCATCAGCCAAAGTAAATACCTTAGTAGTATATCCGGTATTAGAACGAGTACACCTCCCCACACTCCCGCGGTGGGTCTCGATTCACCCCCTAAGAGGGTCAAAGAGGGGGTCCGAACAGACCCCCATTCGCTCCCCTAAGGGGGGTCCGAACCGACCCCAGCAAGAGAGGCTCGTCTCGGTAGTATCATTCTGACTCGATATATTACTCATAGCCAGACCTCCGCTCAGTGCGGCGGGGACCAAAGAATTAGACACCTCCCTCATACCTAAAAATGGAGGGTTGTAAGCGATCCAAGCCTGGCGTGCACTGCGGCCGTCCCCACAGCGGTAGCGGCTTTTGCTTTCGACACACCGCAGAAATATTGTATGGCATGTTGATAGATGAGTGCTGTGAAAGGGGGTGCCTGCGCTGCGTCAAAGAGGTTACGGAAAAAAATTTCCGGCGTCTTGAAGAAGAAACAGGTGTTAAGGTGATCTATGTCCAAGGGTTGGAATGAGCCCCGCCGCATATCCGACAGAGCCTAGAGAGGGCGCGAAACAACCTACCGATGAATTAGGCACACACCCTCCCTCGTGTATATCGAGATGGATACCCAAGGCTGTTAACTATAGCATAATTTTCGGCAGGGCACCAGCGAGTGCGGGCAACCATATTTTGTTATAGGGTGGCGACTATACCACGATACACAATTAGAGTGGTACCAACCAGCCATATCAAGATGGGCACCGCTACAAACATGCGAATACGAACGGGAGTACTCGGCGAGCGGGCACGCTCTCTCGTCGAGCACCACCAACACAAATTGCAACAGCCAGGAAAAGGATGAAGCTAAGTCCTCAATATGGACCAGAGGGCCACCCACCATACCAACGATGAATAGGTGTAGTAGGTGCATAGTGGGGCATACGCACGCACGCACACACACATGCACCCACACGCACGCACACATACACATACACTGAGCATAGCGCAAATTTCGTTGGGGCAACCCAAGCCGTGGGGTGACTGGTAGGGTGAAGTCAGAAAGTTCCTTTTTTTAGTGCACCACGACACCACCAGAATGTTTGGAGACTATTGCAGAGGAATGCCCCGATAATCAAACGTGTGCGCCAGTCAACATCACTTCCGGTAAAAATGATCACGCCGGAAGTGCCGTGACCAAAAAAAATAAACGTGATCAATTTGTCTTTGCGTGACGAGTTTTTATGAACGCGTGCCGCGCAGTGATTTTTGTTCTCATGACAAAATCCCATGCGTGCCGCGTGGTGATTTTTGTTCTCGCGAAGAAAAAATCCCACGCAGCATGCGCCAGTTAGCTTCGTGTAGCCAACCTTCATTGTGGAGACGGCACTAGATTGAATCAGCTTTACAACACACTAACTGAAACATATTTCATGCTCATTACACACCCACAGTTAGCGAATTGACAGAATAACACTTGAGATGTATTACTTCTGTGTAGTGGGCATTAGTGGAATCCACCGCTCTTAGTATTCTTTCATATTCATTACTTCCATACAAAGTAGTAGAGTTTTACCAAACAGAATTACTTACGAAGATAACAATATTAATAGGAAGAATTACACCACATGGTGTATTGCGCATGGTGTTGATACATGTTGTTGCTGTGATTAGCCTTCATCAACAAACAAAACACAACATATAGAACAGGAGATCTCTTCATTCACATGTGACAATAGGATGAGAACAAATGGAAAAGCAATGAATGGAAAAAATGTTCATACTTACCCCAGAAGTTACTGCTCTGAGTAGTATATCACCATTTCCCCGCATTACTGAAATCCAGTGGCGGATCGTTCGGTGGAATAGGGGGTGGTTCCAAACTGTCCTGATTCTGTATACATGTTATTTCGACCCTATAGCTTTTACGAATTCTGCCCGTGCCTCGTCCCTCCCTTTCAGAATGAGAGATTTTTTTGTCTCTTCGTCCAGATTCGCCGGCGCCTTGCTCCGAATATCTTTTTTCAACTGGTGAAATTTCTTTTCTTCAGCTGTAATTATTTTATACTCCACGTCTGTAATTCTCCCATCATCCAAAGCCTTTGAAACATGGTCGGATATACTGGAAAGCTTAGCCGTCGCCAGAGTGCAAATTTCATTGTGTTTCTTAGCTTTCGATGTTAGTTTGCGGGACGCTAGCTTGCTCCCAGCGGACATGATTCCTCAAGCTAGGGCAGCTATCTCGAGCCCGACAACTACAGGGGCAGTGATAATGGTGGTAAGAAGCCCAACACCCCCACACCCATACCAAGGCTAGCCGCCAGCATCACGCTGTCCACAGTGTCTAATGTATTAACGGCACGCCAATATTTTTTATACAGTGCAGCCCGTTTGTCCCTTTCATCTTCCAGAGAATTCCGAAGACGGGTAATCTCTTGAATGCGATTGGTACCGCCGTCACTAGTATCAAATGAGGGATAGAGCGACATTATTCTTTGCGCGTCAAGCCTACTTCTTCAACTGAGGTATTAAATGTTCAATGTGAACGGTGCTAATCGGCCCTGTAGTGAACAAAAGCCGGACAAAAGCAGTAATGGTATTAAAAATGATTTCATCCACAGCAACCTCACCGAGCTCTACTATAATGTCTGTCTCTGTTGTCCGGGCCGCCCACGTCCCGTCGGCCGCAGAAGTGATTACGAGAGCAACATGCCTGGGGAGTGTTGACGCACTCCATTTAATAGAGACCCCAGGAAGGACTGGGACAACCTCAGTCTGCGCCGTAGCCCCAATAGCTAACTCGAGATAGATGGTTGACTCCTTGGGAGGCTTACCTAGCATATCAAGGTCGGCTTTGCACTCTGTAACGGCCTTCAAGCAATATTTAGTCCCCTGGACTTTAGCCTCAGTCACCGATACGGCATAGAAGAGAGGCTTGGCGCACTGCATTTTCAGAAATGACTGGTAGGTCACAATAGGAGACTTATTGGGGCGTATGACCGTCTTGCAAGCCTGATAACTCACAAACACCTTGCCCATGTTGGTTAACCTGATAAGTATCCCACTGGGCTCGAGGTGAGTATATCCCGTGCGAAGCTCAAGCTGCAGATCCCAGTCATCGTCGTCGGGATGGTCTATGGTGGCATGAGCATAGGACCCCCCCCCCCCCTGGGGAGTGAGCTGGAGGCCATATATCTTGTAGTTATGACCCGGCTCCCGCCACCCAATAGTGTCGACCAAATCAACAAAGGTTAGGGTAGAGCATGCTCTTGGGCGATGCCTTCCTGGACCTTCTGAATCAGCCATGTTTGATGTGTAGTTCATTACTTAGATATGCCAGCGGCACAGCTTTGCCTTGTTCATCACAGACCGAGAGTCTAATTTCGCTTAGAGTTCCAGTCTCCAACTTCTTATAACGAGGCACAGAGAAAATCTCGTGTCTCCCTTGATTACATTCATCAATTTTAACTGGCACAGCCCTGAGGAGTCTGGAGGGAAGTGAATTGTGACGGTTCTCATATGATGATAGACCCTCCAGATGAATGTACAACTCCTTATATATGATAAGGTTAGGAAACCCCATCGCAGATATTGTATATACCCCATCATTGATCCTACTACTTCTCTCACCTACACCAAACCCAAGAACCCCACTTAGCCCGTTCCGCAGTAAGTCATTATAATCTTTCCACTGTATGTCATGTGTATCATTCAAACCGCTGAGACTTACAAGGCCAGTTCCGGGGTTAAGAGAAAGAGAGAGCTTCCGTGGCTCAAAGAATTGCTTGTTGAGGGTGCAGACATCATAATACCCGTCGGGGATAATAACCTCCTCGCCACCATAGCTGAACCTATTGTTTTGCAGCTCCTCGGCAATATTAACCCTTGCAGGATATAACAACAATTCCATGATAGCCACCTCTAGGTCACCATCGCGATTGTCTAGGACTGGGTTGAGGGGGATGGGTTCCCCATGTTTGACGTTACTAAGTGTGAGATACATATTAGCACGGCTAATAATGACAGCTTACGAGTTCAACAAGGACGCAAAATACCCGGTGGAGCGGCCATGTCTGATGTGGAGCACACAGCTTAAATAAGCCAGCGGCACGTCGTCACCCTTTTCATCTCGGACCGAAAGTCTTATAGCACCTACCGTTCCAGTTTCCAACTTTTTATAATGAGGCACAGAGAAAATCTCGTGTCTCCCTAGATTACATTCCTCTTTTTTAACGGGTACAGCCCGGAGGAGTGTGGAGGGAAGCGAATTATGACGGTTCTCATATGACGACAGCCCCTCGAGATGAATGTACAACTCCTTATATATGATAAGGTTAGGAAACTTCGACGCGTGGAATATAAACGTTTCATCAGCGAGCATTCTACTTGTATCGCCTGAGTCGAACCCAAGAACCCTGCCTACCCCTCCCCACCTTATGCCAACCCCCAATTTTATACCACCGAGACTTACAAGGACAGTTGCGGGGTTAAGAGAAAGAGAGAGCTTCAGTGGCTCACAGAATTGCTTGTTGAGAGCACAGACATCATAATACCCGTCGGGGATAGTAAAAACATCCTTACCATATTTGAACCAATTGTTTTTCAGCTTCTCTGAAATATTAACCCACGCGGGATAGAACAACAATTCCACGATAGCCACCTCTAGGTCACCATCGCGATTGTCTAGGACCGGGTTGAGGGGGATGGGCTCCCCGTGTTGGACATTGCTAAGTGTGAGATACATATTAGCACAGCTAATAATTATGACTGCTTACGAGTTCAACAAGGACGCCAAATACCCGGCGGGTGGGGTATACCGTGTTTGCACAAATAAAGGATCTCACGAAGGTGGACATACAGGTCAACCTCCAAGGAGCCTTTCCTACACAGTTCCCCAATGTGTTTGAAACATACCGGTTGCCATACGTGGAGTCAGCCCAGATCGTACAAGCCTGGTACAACAATCCGATGCAATTCTGCCAAAACCAACTCAACTTCGCTGTATGGTGTGCCACAGCGGGGTGTGGGGTTACCGCGCAGGAGCATCTGTCCGACCCTGACCCACTAACATGAGCCGTCTTCATATTCCATGTCTACTACCAGATTCGTCGGATCCTCAAAGAAATTTGTGTGGCTCTACCACAAGACCAGGGTTGGACCGCCTTTGAAAATCATTACGATGTAAGAGCCTATCAGTGTATATGCGCGGAATTTGGGATTCCCAAAATGATAACTGGAGACGGCACGGGAGGAATAACGAGTTGGGGGCAGTATACATTTACTGGACGAACAGTGGTTATCACGTCCGGAATGACGGCCAAGGTGGTATATATGACCCAAAGCGACATTCGTTCACACTAAAGACCACGAACGATGTATTACACATAGAGTACATCTCGCAAGATGATCCTCAGGCTAACTCCGCCTGGCAGGGTTTCGTTCTTAACAAGTCATAGGGCTTCACTCACCCCGGGGTTGAGCGAATAAATGACAGCATTCGAACATACGTGTGGGCCATCTTAGGGGCCCAGGCTCAGACTAGAACACAAATTCTGGAAACTGGAACGGTGTTTGATGCCCAGAAGCAATTCCTGGTATTAGTAGAAGACGCCATCTCTGCCCCCGTCGATCTCGCGGCGGCCATCAAAAGGTATCAGGGTGTGCTACAAAACGCGAGCTCAGAAGTTAATTATGTCTTTGGAACGGGGTTGTATATGGCCCCCAGCGACATGCTGCACCGCATTGGTCAGATAGGTGGATTATAACAATATGATCGTCATCGCAGAGCCAGGCCTAAAGCGTGGTCTGAATACGGCCATTAATGCCCCAGACCCTACTGTAAAGCTGTCAAGCATTGCACAGCCGGCACCGACGGTAGAGCCGCCCAGCAATGCTCAGCCAGCGCAGCCGACCACTAGCATAGCTGATAAGGCAGCTGGGCTGCAGCATCAAAACGAAAAGATAGCACTCATTGCTGGGGGTGTTGCAGTCGGTCTAGTGGCCATATGGTTAGTTCATTTACTTCACAATTAGCCACTCTCTGATAGCCAGTAGCAGCAAGCCACCAAGTGCAACCACTAATGCCCAGAGATTTCCAGCCAGCCATCCCGCACCCTTACTCAAGAAGTTAAGGAGCCAGGAGATAATGCCGCCTATGATTCCTGGGAGTGCCTCCGCAGCCTTACCAGCTAGCCTGGCTAGAAGGCTCGCTAGGTCTTTCAGTTTCTGTCGAATCCATTCCTTAGCCCCGGGGCCAGGTGGCGGGCCAGGTGGTGGGATAGGTGGCTGGCCAGGCGGTGGGGTAGGGCCAGGTGACGGGCCAGGCGGCGGGGTAGGAGTGCACCACCACCACCACCAGTAATGGCTAGGGTGATAGTGGAAATTAAGAGGCCGAACGCTGTGAGAATGCTTGCTATGGTGATGCCCTGCTCTCGGAACAGAGTCCGCAGCTTCTCGCCTAGTGTGGTGTCTTCATTGACCACCCGATGAATGGTTTCACGGATCCGGCTGAATTGGGTGCGAAAGTTTTTGTGTAACTCAGCGACTTCTATTAAAAGCCTCTTCTTAGCTTCTTCAATATCGGCAATATTTTGCTCTTGAAAGTCCCTACTCTCCTCATTGGGTGCTATCAACATTTTCCGCCGCCGTATGGCGATCTCTTTATCTTGCTGGTAAAGAATAACGAGGTAGTTTGTGAGCTTACCTTTAATCGTTGTTACCGCTTTGTCAAGCGCCATGAGCCCCCGGAGTCCTCTCACTGGAGGAAGGCGTTTCTCCCCCAGGTACTGGTCTACGTGTGAGGTTTCTAAAAACCCGCTGCACTTCAGGACTCGACATAGCCCGTTCTAAGATATTGCCAACATTTGAAGCTATTTGTGGGACATCCTGAATACCCACACCCGCTAGAGCTGCTTGTTCCTGTGCCAGAGCACTATCAGTCTGCACGAGGACGGAGACAGCCTATGACGGTAGTTTGTCCTGTGTCAGAGCACTATCAGTCTGCACGAGGATGGTGGCAACCTTTGGTGGTATTTTGTCCACAAACTCCAATGCCTATCTGGTACTCGCTCTGAGGGTATTCAAAGCTAACGGCATGCCAGAATCATACTGTGTAATCCTGTTGTGCCCAACATAGAGCGCATTCCTGCGACCCAACCTAATTTTTGTATAATCTATAGTTATAGGTTTGATACCCCACATCATCTCCACCCTTTTAAAATAGTCATCAATGGCGCTATTTTCTAACTTCACTTGTAAGTTTGGGGATAGACCCCTCTGTGACTCCTTTGGCCACTCGGCATTAACAATGCGGGGATATCGACATTAAAATCGTCGGCGATGAAGCCTGTCTCTTCTTCCTCGCCCTTTTCATGCCTCCCCTCTTCACCACCAAAATCAGTCAGCTCAACTCTATCCATATTAGAAATTGCTACAAAGCAACAACAATAAACAACTAGCCATCTCTTCAAGTGCATATAGTCGTAAGCTTAACCCTTACAGCCGTCTCCGGGAGCCGCTCGGTGTGAAAGGATTGCGGCAAACGATAATCGTGACCAACAATCCTTCTATGATCGGCCCGAAGCAGCAGTTACTAGTTCGTTTTCACAATCTCGGTGCACACGATGTTATCGTGCCTGGGTCAGTGCGGCTGGCATTCAATGTCGACCTCAGCTCCCCTGATGTCAACCGGTTGGTGGTCCAAAACCTCGGCCGAGCGCTGGTTCAAAAGCTGACCGTCAGGCTCTCGGGCAATGAAGTCTTCTCTCTTGTGGACAGTGATGTCTAAAACGTCTACCTGGATCTTTGGAAGAGTCTATCGGAGCGGGCGAGCGCTGTGTATCAAGGCATCGATACAAGCACCGGTATGAATGTGACCAAGGCGCGTGTTGGTGCAGCGGATGCTGTTGTTCTGCCCGCCGCCAATGCGAAAGACGTGGCCATCGCGAAGGCCTTCAAAAACAGGTATTACATACCACTAGACTTTGAGCTGCTTGAAACGCATGCGCCCTTCTACCAATCTGCTCTTAGTGATCGGCTGGAGATTGAATTGACCTTTAACGACGCTTCCCGCGTGATTCGCGCAACTGGTAAAGATGCCGGCAACTCCTCATACTCCCTAGAAATCATCTGTCTCGAGTACGAAGTAGTCACTGAACCCACATTGGCCCGGCTAATTCGGAGCATGTATGAGAGCCGTATGGTGGTGTTATACGAGCGGGTCCTATGGCATAGACGGATCCCTCATAAAAAGGAGGACTCGATATGGAACATCAATCTGAATACACCTTGTAAGTCTTTGAAAGGCATTCTCCTGCTATGGGAGGATCCCGCCAACCAAAAGGATTTTGCACGCCAACCAGAGTTGTTTTATAACCCGCAGATCACCAAAGTTGAAGTCATCGTAGAAGGACAAGCCAATCAGCTATTTGCGCACGGCTTAGCACCACACCAGCTCTGGGACGAAGCGAGGAGAAACTTCGCCGGTGGCCTCAAAAGGCACCCTGAGACAAACGCAGTCACCAAAGAGCTAGGATTGTTCGATGTCAGTCTAGGCGAGTACTTGACGACAAAATTCTGCTTGTGGCTGGACTTCCGGACCTCCGACGATGACCATCTTCACGGCAGCGGCCGGCGTGTAGAGAACGGCTCTGAGGGCATCACTCTCCAGATCACGAAAGAGGCCGAACCTGCGGGACCACTGTACTGCTACGTTTATTTGGTTATGGACGGACAGCTGAACATCGACACCGGGAGATTCGTTAGTGCTGTTTATTAATGGAGTTTCCACTGAAGCCACACTCGGCCATCATCACGGGCCCCACATCGTGTGGCAAAACAGAATTTATTCTCGACCTCCTGGAAGGCCCGTACATGGGTGTTTTCGAGCATATTGTCATTGCTTGCCCTTCAGTACGATACAATGAAACATACCGGGCCCGGCCGTGGGTGTGGTCAGATCCCGAGGTCTTCATATTTGACCCCGGTGATCGGCTACTCAAATGGCTAGAGGCCTTCTATAAAATGTTTCAGGGGACGCCGACGTTATACATCATTGATGACTGCAGCGCAGAGGACGCTATTGCGCAGAAGCGGACTATGTTGACTTATCTAGCTTTTAGTGGGCGGCATGCCCAGCAAAGTCTGTAGGTTCAAACCCAGAAGTACAACGCCGTTGCGAAAGGCCTCAGGGCGCAGACACAGTGGGTGGCGCTCTTCCATTCCAAGGATATGGATAGCTTTGAAGACTGCCTGGACGAGAACTACGTAATCCACTCTAGGGAGGAACGTGATGGGGTGCAAAAGCAACTCGAAGCTAATGAATTCTCAAAGCTGGTACTGAGGACCAAGTTCCCATTTTCTTATAAAGTGCTCAAAGCTGGTGAGGCTTGTTAGATACTAAGCATATGTTAAGCATCAGCTAAGCATATGTTAAGCATCAGCTAAGCATATGTTAAGCATTAGCTAAGCACCACTTAAGCATGTATGAAGCAGTGCTTTGTTACTCCGTAACAGCCTTAGTTGTATTACAACTGATATGTACATGTTGTGTGCTTGGATGAGCTGTGCATTCCTATATTAGAGTTAGACGTTGGGTATTTGCAAACGCTGTAATGGATTGTGACACCATACTCTACCAGCTGTTACGTGAAGAGGCAAAGCCAGCAGAGTCTGCTCCGGATGCAACACCTACAACAACACCACAGTCCGGACATGCAACACCACCTGCCACAACGCCACAGTCCGGACATGCGTTGCATCATGAAAGGCTGGCAGCACTTGCGACTGGAGGACGTGCCGGGCAGTATATAGGAAGTAAGTACTCCAAACTTACAGTGGAACAGGTTGAGGCCTTGCCTGATCAAGAAATTGAGAAGCTATATGCGAGGCACGAGGCGAGGCTTGGGGCTGCAATAACAAAGACCCTGGGCCCGGCTATGCTACAGATGTACGCACAAGTGGCAAGTATGTTCCTCCCCATTGCTGATAATCAAGCTTTGGTTGCAGACCTGGAGGCCGACCCGTTTCTAGGGCATGCGCTAAACACAGTTACATGTGAACTCTACCATAAGTTCGGTATGTGCTTAGCACCTGCAACTGTCGCGCTAGCAACTTTTAGGCACTGCCATTTTGGACATATCTGTCCTAAGCAAGAACAAGATGGAGGAGGAGACCCCCGAAATTGCTCCACAGGAGATGGAGAAATTAGTGACGAAGGACCCCAGGAAAGTTGCTGCTGGGAAGAGAGGAGCTGCTGCTCGAAAGAGTCGTGAAGCAGAGAGGTTGTCTCTAGCTCTGCAGCAGGCTGTTCGTGAGAAGAAACGAAAGTTAGCCCCCGAGCATGAGCAGGCCCCACCACCGCTGTTTCCAATGGTGCCCGTTGATTACCGCGGCTGGACTCACTGGATTATCGGAGTGGCTGGCGTTGTCGTTGTCGTCGGTGTAATTAGGCAGAAATTGCGGCGGACTAAAACACCTGCGCCCTCCAAGCGACCGGAGATTAATGTATTAAAGAATAGAGATCCATTTTATATGGAATAATGGCAAGCGTTGATGGGAGAGCTATTGTTAATGCCGTTTACCACGGCGCTGTGGTGGCCGCGCTTACGGTAGGCACCGCAAAACTGACCAAGGTGATTTTCAAAGGGGCAACCTTGCCCAAGCTAGACGCTGATATGTATGACATTGGGATGATGGTTTTAGACACGTCCATCGCTTTAGCACTCCGAGATTTGCTTATCAAAGAGGGCTTGATCCCCGCTGATATATTGCATAAGCCCTTACAGTATCAGCCGCGCTAGCTATGGCCTCTGTCGCAATGATGATAGGGGGCGCTGTTGTCAATGCCCTCACGTTTACGGGGGGCAACTACCTCTTTTCCAAGCTAGGGCACGCAGACGCCCATGAAGAAATGAGGCGGTACGATAAGGCTGTCGAGCGGCTACAGGCGGCCCAGGCTGAGTGGACGAGAAAGATAACCGCGCGGCTGGACTGGCTCAACGATGAGCTACAGCGCGAAGGCCACGCCGTTCACTCTTTCCAGGGTGTCGACCAGGCCATGCGGGAATACAGCCTGATCTCCAGCAAACGTGTCGATCCCCTCGAGCCTGAACCTCGCCTGTCGGATTTCTACGCGCCATCTGAGCCGCAGAAAGACCGCGAGATCACTTTCATCGTTCTTGGGCTGGCAGCGACGAGTATTGTTGCTTATAAGTTGCTTTAGAGATTGACCGCTGCTACCCAGTAACAAATGAAAGGTCTGGAGGATATCTACTACAGCCCTCAGGGCTATTGGAAAGGCTTGGCGGCCATTCAGAAGCTCGCTGCTGTAGCTAATGTTTCAGAGGATGTTGCCCGAGACTGGCTCATGAAGCAAGCTATTTTTCGGATCTATTTACCCGCTCCTCGTTACATTCCGTGGCCATCTATTGATGAAGATAGACCGAATGCCGTCCATCAGGCTGACTTGCTCTACCTACCATATGATCGGGTTGGTCGTAAGACATTTAAGTATGCCTTGACGGTTGTGGATGTTGCCTCACGGTTTAAGGAAGCAGAGGCTTTGACAGACAAGAGCAGTGAAGGGGTGGCTTTGGCCCTTTAGCGAATTTACAAACGCGGGCCACTCAAATGGCCACAGCTTCTGCAGATTGACCCGGGGCGTGAGTTTATGGGTGCTGTGAGCCAGCGAGCAGCGAAGCATAAGACACAGATACGGCGTGGAGAAGCTGGGAATCACCGGCAGCAGGCGATCATTGAGAGGTTCAATCGCACTCTGGCAGAGAGACTGTTCGGTGCCCAGTACGCCCAAGAGTTACTACTGGCAGCTCGAGGGGCCTCTGAACGTTCAGCTGAATGGATTCAGGCTCTTCCTCAGGTGGTCGCGGCGCTTAACGGTGAGGTGACTCGTTTGACGGATCGGAAGCCGGTTGATGCCATTAAGGACACTTCTGTATCCCATGCGCCGGCCGCTACAGCTCACCGTACTATCGGCCTCAAAGAACCTGTGATTCCCTCTGATGCGCTAGTTCAGTATCTGTATGCAAGCTCCCCTGGGGAGCATGAGCTTGAAGGTGACCGGCGAAGGGCGACTGATCCTTCGTGGTCATTAACAGTACACGAGATTCGTAAAACTGTCTGCCAGGATGGGCAGCCTGCGCTGTACTACCTGGAGAATGGGCCGGCTAGGGGCTTCGTTCGCGGAGAGCTGATGATTGTTCCTCCCGACACCCAAATGCCCCCTGACCGGATCCTCCCTAACAGTGAGGGTTCACTCCGCGGCGACCTTGCGGTTCTCGAGGAGCTGTGTGTGGATACCGTCGGGTAAGACATACCGTTTGTCATAATACGTGCTGAGGCCCAGCTTGCCTTGTTGGTAGCTGGCCATCTGCCCGTTATGCATTCGCATCCCTCGGTTCTCCCCTCTGTCTACGGACCCCTCTAAGGCGGCTTTGTATCTCCCCCAGGTCATGGTGTTCTGCCTTTTTTCCCACCCCCTTGCACGAGAACTTCGTGTTCACGTCCCCGTCGAAGATGTAGCATTTGCTGCAGAGAGCGATGCCGTGACTCCCCTCAAACTCGGTCTTGAAGATGCCGGGGGTTCGCCCACTCCATTTGTCCCAGGCAAGCCACTCCCTCTTCACACGGTTGAACTCCTCTTTCATCTCAGGCTTTACCGCCTCCTCAAGATTGAGGGTGCTCAGCGCGATGTACAGGCTGTCGGTGTCCATCTGCATGACCTCATAGTCCCTGCGATCCACGAACCGGTCAACAAAGTCATGGTAGAATTCTAAGATGCGGAGCGTGGCCAGTTAATACACGGCGATGCCTACCTGGAAAAGACGCTTGATGATCACACGTGGCTTACGCGATTTGATCTCGCATGCGTCGCCTATCTCTGTGAGGTCGTCAAACCAGGCGGAACGTAGTGCCTGATCCACTGTTTTTTCGTCTTGGGTGTAGCTGGTGTTGGTGTGGCGCTCGAGTGCCTCGATGAGCTTTCCGTATGCTGAATTGCCTAGAAGCTTCATAGCCTCGGCCAGCATGGCCTTCGCTTTGTCCACATCCCTGAGGCGGCGCGCTTCGGTTACTTGCTCAACAAACCATGTGAAGAGCTTCTTTGGCTCATACTGGATGACTGTATAGACCGCCTCCAGCTCGAGTCCGTGTTCTAGATACCATTTCAACAGCAGGGTGTACAGCAAGATTCCGTCGGCCTCAAGGAGGCCCAGCAGTTTCTTACACCCCGACCGCTGGCGGCCGGTGCGTTTCAGGTATTCCAACATCTCCGGCGCTACTAAGGCCTCCGGTACTGCCTGGTTCATAAAGAGGGGTGCCATTTCTTCGAACTTTGGCCACAAGGCTTTGGGGGTGGAGATTTTACACTTGACAAATCCAAACAGCAGACCTATTAACACCTGCTGCGCGATCTTGGGGGCTACCTCTTGGGGGTTTTCTGCGTGGAGCACTCGCTCTTTCCCGCATGGCATGCCCATAGCCATGGTGCTGAGGTAGAGCGCGTTAGCGTCGTACCCTTTTGCGGTCCTGCACAGCTTTCCCTTTGGGTATTGATGCAACCGGATTCTGGTGACACCCGCTTCGTGGTACCGGGTGAAGACTAGCGACAGCCCTCCCGTCACTGCTGCCTTTAGGAGTGGGTAGGCCTCCTTTCCTGGGGCATACAGCTCACCAGCCTTGGTGCCCCTGAGAAGGTATTGTAGGGACACCCCAGGGAGGCTGCACATGTCTTTGAATATGTTGATTCCCCGCTCTCCGTAGAAGGCCTTCATCTTCCCTAAGACCTCGATGCCTGGACCTACGTCGAAGTTGTTGTAGTACCTCAACCAGTCGGCAAACGTGGTCATTCCTTTTTCCTTGAAGAGACGCTTGCAACTCCTCCACTCCTCCAGCGTGAGCACATATCCACCCTTTAGTCTGAAATACCATGCGGGGTAGTCGGGCAGATTGGGTAGTTCAGCTTCTCAGGTGTGTCAAGACATTCATACGGCAGCCATAGGCGCGCACCCATGCATCGTATGTGGTGCCGGGGGCCAGGTAGTTGACAATATCAAGGAACTTGAACTCGGGTGTGACGAGGAACATTGTCTTTGTCCCTTGTGCGGCCACGTTGATCTGCTGGCAGGTGCCTGCTAGCTCCGCTACAAAGTGTTTCTTGATTAGGTTTAGGTCGTACCGGCCTCAGTTGAAGCCCAACACAGGGACTTGCCCACACCATTCACGCATTTTCTTCTGCAGTTTTGGCTGCAGCTTATCCAGGTCTTCCGGGAGGTACTGTGCTTCCATCTCGGCTCGTATCGCGGTTGCGCGCCGACGCAGGTCTGCCATGAATTTAGCTATCAAGGCTTTTGGGTCTGCGTTGCTCAGGTGGGTTGGCTGCTCTTCTATGGTGTCCCCCACCAAAACGGATATCTCTACCTGATGGCTCTCATAGGTGAGGTCTGGGGTGGGGCGCTGGGCTTGAGCCTTGTCATGCCAGGCCTCGAAGTCATAAAAGATCGCATGAGGGTAGACCACCATCTGCACCTGAGGCATTGGGGTGCGAGACAGAGGCGGTCGCTCACACTCCCACCAGATTGTAGCCAGAGGCCTTTATTTTCTCTCCGCGGCGGAGGGTTTTTTGATACAGCTCGTCGGCGTTGGGGGACTCACTGTGGGTGGGACACCCATGCCAGTGGCAGCCATGATATTGGTACACCGTGTGGGTGGTGGGGTCGTAGCCATCCACCAAACCGTCAACGATCCACCGCTTTCCCCCGTGCCCGCAGTATGCGTGGTGGATGTGGCGCCCTGATTTTTCGGCCATGTGCTCTAACCATAGGATGGAGCTGCGGCTGGCGTTGTTTTGGGGGTAGAAAACTTTCTCGTATGCCGACTGCGGCCGCTCCACCCCCTTCCCTGGACAGAGGATCTTGGTTTCCCCTCTATGCTGCAGTGGTCAGCGTGACACTGGAGAGAACAGGCCTGGGTGAAGCGCTGATTGTAATGCTGGCACTGAAAGAGCTTCGCCAGCTTTGGCAGGTCAGTTATCAGGAAGGCGTGATTTTCATAAACCCTGATCGTCATCGGCTTGGTGCCGACGTGCTCGTAGTTCGCGGGCCACCTTACCAACCGCCACACCCCCTCTTCAGTTGGCTAGTAGACGCGGATCCCTAACTTCAACTTCTCCTCAAACACTTTTAACGAATCCAAGCCTGGCTTGTCTGGGTTGTCGGTGCCCCACACCCTTTGTGCCAGCTCCCGGGCTGTGGCGGTACAACGTTGTGGCCTCATGCCGTTGTGGACGGCTAGGCATCGGAACAGACAGAGGTTGTCCTTGTATGTGTCCAATGTGTACAGTCCCTGCTTGTACCACAGCCAGTCCGGCAGTCGCCCTTCCCCTAACAGAACCTGGGGAGTGAGGATCGCCTTCACTTCCACTTGCACCCACCTTACAAAGACCCACTTGGTGCTGGGGCGGTCGATTTGGCTGCTGCCAAAGCGGTCCTCATCACACTCTGCCAACCACTCTGCGGCTGCTGCAGTGTGGTTTATCAAATCGCGGGACCCGCGTAGGGTTTTGTGGTACAACATGACGTCTCCGTTTTCGATGTTTCGGATTCGGTAGGTGTAGGCATACCGCAGATAGAAGGCTGACCTCAATGTCTCGAGGTGGGGCATGAGTCTCTCTACAATCGGACCATCTAATCCTCAGAAGAGCTTCCACGTGATTGTTCGTCTCCCCCGCTCATCCCTATCCTTGGGGATTACCTCCTCTAGGAGTTGGGGACGGCGCTGGGTGATGAGTCGAGCTAGTGGCTCCAGGTGTAGATAGCGCCAATGGCGCCTTCTTGAATTGGCGTCTAACACGGCGAAGCATTGTAACGGGTGCGCTCGGGCCCAGGCAGCATATTTACGCGCTCGCAGGGCGGCGGTGACCTCGTCTTCCAACAGCGCAGCCTCCCGAGAGTGCTGCGCTGCATCCTGGACTTCCCCCCGAAGAGCTGGATACCGCCCGGTGGTGGCGGCCCGCTCGAGTCGGGTGGCGTGGACTGCGTCTCTCGCCTGAGCTATGTCCCCGGCAAGGACGACCTTGCGGCGGTGGCTGTATGGCATCCCATACTGGCGAGCTTGATTTTGCAACTGTTTTACGGTGACCATGATTACTGCTGGACTCGTACCGTCAACACTCCACTTCACTCTAAATGAAAATTTCTTTTGCCGGAATTTAAATATTTATTCTTTTCAGCCGCCTCCATTCACAGAGGAACGGACCCTCCTGTTGGTATCGCAGTTTGTGGTATTTAATGTTGGCTCTGCACAGCCGGCACAGGGCTAGAGTGGTTTTCACCCCGATGCCGCAGCTCGTACAGGCGACTGTGAATCCCCCCTTCTTGAGATGTGCGTTGTGCTTCCGGCAGTATTCCCCCTACACCGCCGCTCACACTGTCACGTCGTCCCCAATAGTAGCCACCGACACTTTTTCATGGTGTGTACCCCTATATCTCATACAGCTTTAATTCCAAAATAATATTATCTGAGCGGAGGTCTCGCTATGAGTAATATATCGAGTCAGAATGATACTACCGAGGCGAGCCTCTCTTGCTGGGGTCGGTTCGGACCGCCTTAGGGGAGCGAATGGGGGTCGGTTCGGACCCCCTCTTCGACCCTCTTAGGGGGCGAATCGGGACCCACCGCGGGAGTGTGGGGAGGTGTACTCGTTCTAATACCGGATATACTACTACCTTTGATAAATTGAAAGATCTCATTTTAAGAGATAGGATCATTTCATCTTTACCACTACCATTGTCTAAGTTTCTGAAAGAATGTGAGTGTGAGAGTGTGCAACATAATGAGAAACGAGGTTCGGCTTATTTTACAGCCAACAAACATTGTTTCAGTAGTGGATTGACTGACACTGATTTTGTAGCAGCCGCGACCTATGACAGAACGAAGTCAGGTCCCTATGTTAACAAGAAACCCTTTAAACAGTCTGCTGAGAAATATTATCAATGCAGATATTGTCATCTGTCACATAACGAAAATGATATGTGTGACAAACATCCTGGGTACCTTACATACTTGCAAAACTATATAGATAAGCAAGATAAGGAGCGAAAGAGCTATAAACGACTAACAAAATGCTTCCTTTGCAAAGTGTATGGCCACTGGCGTCATGCTTGTAAAGGCAAACAAATGACTAGAAAGGCTAATGCAGCCATGTTTGATAGCTCTTCCTCAGATGAAGAAACATGTGAAAATCATCGTGTAAATTCAGCACATGCCATTGATGTATTTCATCTTAATAAATGTACCATCTGTGATCGTTTTCATGAAGATGGCCTACTAACATGCGGCCATGCAATACCTATTGCCAAAGAAGAAGCTAATTTGGTAATAAACTCCAGAGGTAAACTTAACATCCACCACGGATTTATAAATGGCAAAGCTGCCACCGTCTTACGTGATAGTGGATGTACTCTCATTGGTCTAAAGAGAGACTTTATTTTACCTTCAGATTATACTGGCAAACATGTTACATGCAGAACTTTCTCAGGTAACATCGGGAAATACCCACTTGCATGGGCATATATTGACACCCCATTCCTTACAGGAACGATTAAATGCACAGCATTATCCAACCCAGGTTGCGACATTATTGTTGGGAACCTACCTGAGGTAAATGACAAGCCACATGACAGTGCAACATCATCTGTCCAATGTATAGTTGATAATACTGTATCATCTTCAACTGACCATACTGTTGAAAATGTATTGTCACCTGTAATTGATTGTATGTTTGCCAACTCATTAACATCATCAAATGAATGTATTGATATGAATGTAACACCACCATGTCATGTTGTTGAGAGTGTAAATGCAGTAACAAGATCTGCTGCCAAAGTGCAAGATCAAATTGATCAGACTGAGGCTTTAGAAATGCTAAGCCCAGTGATATTACCTCCTAAAACCATGAGGGAGAATTTCATAACAGCTCAAAAGGCTGATTTATCATTGCACAAGTATTTTAATCTTATAGGCCGAAAGCCAAGACTTACTAAAAATGCTAGATGGCATTTTGCACTGAAAGGCGGTATCCTTACACGGTACTATACCAAAGGTACCAGCACCACAGAGCAAACAGTGTTACCAACAGAACACCGTAAGCAAGCATTACATCTAGCACATGATATACCCTTTTGCAGGGCATATGGCTTATTCGAAAACTAGATCACGATTACTTAATCAGTTCTACTGGCCCAAATTCTGCAGTGATATCAAGCAATATTGCAGAACTTGTGACATCTGCCAGAAGCTTGTTAAAAAGGGTAAACACCCACAAGCGGAGTTACAAATTACAGATCTAGCAACTAGACCTTTTGAAAAGATATCTGTTGATATTGTAGGTCCTCTTAACCACGTAACATCGAGAGGGAATAAGTTCATAACAACAGTAATTGACCTCTGTAGTAGATGGCCTGAGGCGATTCCACTTAAGAACATAACTTCCAAGGATGTTATGGAAGTATTTTTCCATATGTTTGCTAGAGTAGGGTTTCCTAATACCATTCTCTCAGATCGTGGGAGCCAGTTCATAGATGCAGCCACTCAAGCCTTTACCAGAATGTTAGGGGTAAAACAATGCTTTAACAGCCCATACCACCCTCATTCGACAGGAATTATAGAAAAGATGAATGGGGATCTCAAGCATATGTTATCAAAAGTAACCCAGGAACACCCTAAAGACTGGGATACGTATTTACCTGCCATACTATTTGCATATCGCGAAGTACCTCATTCCAGTACAGGTTTCTCACCATTTGAACTTGTATATGGCGCCAAACCACGCAGCCCATTATCTATGTACCATTCTATGTTAACTGAAAGTATAACTACTCATAAACCAGTATCATCATATGAACATGTCACATCATTGCGTGATAGTTAGGATAATGAAATCTTGTGTGTTAGCTAAAGCACTGAAACAATCTGCTGGTATTTACAGACAGTATGCCAACAGAGGAACTAGGACAATAACATTGACACCTGGACAGGACGTACTACTTCTTTTGCCAAGCGACAGACATCTCTTGACAGACTCATGGCAAGGACCGTATAAGGTACTGAGACAAATCTCGACTGTTGACTATAAGATAGCAACAGGAAAAGACCTGGAAGAACCAAATGGCTATCGACCTATCAGTCTACTTAGCTGTGTAGGAAAATTAATGGAACGCATTATCAATGGCAGGCTAACATGGCATCTGGAAGAAAACAAACTCTTAACACCACACCAAGCAGGATTCAGAAAGTACAGATCCACTGAAGATCAAATAACCTATATAGCTCAGGAAATAGAGGATGCCTTCCAAGAGAAAAAGCACACACTAGCAATCTGGATAGATTTAGAAAAAGCATTTGATAAAGTATGGAAGGAAGGACTGAAAGTAAAACTGCAAAATATGCATGTTTGTGGAAAAATGTATAAATGGATCAGCCACTACCTTGAGAACAGAACTGCCAGGACAAAAGTACAAGGACAAACAAGCAAAATGATGCTGTTGGAGCAAGGTGTCCCCCAAGGAGGAGTTCTTTCACCAACATTATTCCTAGCATATATAAATGACATCACAGAAAATTTTCCAGCCAGAGTACACACATCCTCCTTTGCAGATGACCTAGCCATATGGACATCTGAAGAATATATTAGTACAGCTAACAGCAGAATACAGCAAGCCTTATTAGCCCTAGAGGACTGGTCAAAATCATGGTTAGTGAAGATAAGTGAGGAGAAAACAACATGCACAGTGTTCTCCCTCTCAAATAAAACTCAGCAACCTAAGCTGGTATTGAATGGAAAAATATTGCGCCATGAAGAACATCCAAACTATCTAGGAGTCACCTTTGATCGTCGCCTGACATGGAAGACACAGGTTGAGAAAAATCGAACAAGAGCAAGGCAGAGAATGGCAATCATGAAAAAGCTTGCTGGTACAACGTGGGGAGCAGATGAGAAAGTTCTCAAGAAGTTATATACTGGACGGGTGAGGCCAGTGCTGGAATATGGCATTGCAGCTTGGGCAACAGCAGCAAAGTCAAACTTTAACAAAATAAGTAGAGTCCAAAACCAAGGAATGCGAATCATAACTGGAAGCCTGAAGACAACGCCTATTAATGAACTAGAAAAGATCACTTGTTTACAACCAATGCAGGACAGAAGAGATAGCAGAGCCCAGCAACAAGCAGAAAAATTTAGAAGATTGACAGACCACCCTATGTATAACAGGTTTAATGGTTTTGGAAAGGGAAGACTGAAGCGTAGCAACTTTGTAGAAACTGCAAAACGAAAGATTAGGGCAGATCCCATACTTAACATATCAACAGTCAAGCCCATTTACAATGCACACAACTTCCCAGCTTGGAGACAGCAGCAACTGCCTGAGATGATAGAAAACATTCCTGGTATTGAGAAAAAGAACACCCAGAATGAAACCGAAAGAAGAAAAATAACCCTCAACTACATAAAAGAACATTACCCAAGCAGCAATTGGACCCATGCATATACAGATGGATCAGCCAAAGATTCAATTAAAAATGGAGGAGGAGGAATTCTCCTTAATTTAAAAAATGGAGTGATAAAAACACAGTCAGTGGCAACTGGAAAATATTCAAGTAACTTCAAAGCGGAGGTAGAGGCTTTGAAAACTGCAGCAGAAATGCTCTTGATGGAGGAAAATAAAGAGAAGCAAATAGCTATCTTCACAGATGCAAAGTCAGCTGTCTCAATACTGAAGAGCAAAAACAGCACAGAACTAGCTGACCTAAGAGCAGCACTCCATGGTCTATGCCAGAAATCCAAAAAAGTTGTAATACAGTGGATCCCATCACATTGCAGTATACCTGGAAATGAAGAGGCTGACAGACTAGCAAAAGAGGGTGGACGATTACCACAGCCTGACATAGACATAACCTATAATGAGGCAAAAAGGTTTATAAAAAGCACTTATAGAACCAAATGGGAATCAGAGCATCCAGGCCACCAGAAGGATGATGCATATTACAAACTCGACCGAAGAGAACAAGTAGCAATCTTCAGACTCTGCACAGGACATAACAGGCTGAAACACCACTTGTTCAATAAACTAAAGATAGGAGATACCGATGAATGTAATTGTGGAACTGGTAAAATGACAGCTAAACATTTGCTGCAGGAGTGCCCAATATATGCAGAACAGAGAAAGATATTTTGGCCCACGCCTGCTTCATTTGAGGACAAGCTCTATGGAGATATCAACAAGCTCAAGTTGACTACAGCTTACTTTATTCAGGTTGACATCTAAAGGTGCATGAAGATGTATTTAGACTGCCACACTTCATACCACAGGTATGTCGGTTACAAAAGCCTCCCAGAGGCATGAAATGGAATATTGCTTGGATAGCAAATCCATTACATGGAAAGTCCGAATCAAAAGCTCATTGTGTGGGCTTCATAAAAGGTGGAAAAAGTGTCCTAGTGGCATGAAATGGAATATTGCTTGGATAGCAAATCCATTACGTGGAAGGTCTGAATCAAAAGCTCACTGTGTGGGCTTCGTAAATGGTGGAAAAAGTGTCCTAGTGACACGAAATGGAATATTGCTTGGATAGCAAATCCGTTACGTGGAGAGTCCGAATCGAGGGCTCACTGTGTGGATGTCATCTGCACACTGCATTCTTCTGGTTTCCAGAAGAACGGCCTGTGGTGAACGGAAGGCCTAGTATACGGAAGTGAGGCTGAGCAGTTGTGTGCAGGATGTGACGATTCCTTGGGTGGGCCCAGTGCTAGAGCGCGGTGTGTTGGCTCTGCAATTATGGAAGCCTCCTTGGATGGCGGGGAATGCCCATGGTCTGCCCCTGCCTTCCCTTGAGGGCCGACCAGGATGCCTTTGGCTGTTCTATATGGGCCAGCTGGGATGGGAGATAACACCACAACAGTGAGAGTCTAACGTCCTAAGAAACCCCCGGGAAGGTTAACCCGGTCAACAAATGCCCGCAGAAGTCGGATGTGTCGGCCTAACGGCGCAAGAACGCAGCTCTGCTGTAAACAGGCACAACGCAATCACATCCGGAAAAAAAACTCCGGATGAACGAAGAAGAAGAAGATAGCAGTGAAAGACAAACATAAAATATTTCACATCAACATGCTAAAACCATACTACACCAGAGACGAAGACAAAGACGAGACAGCAGCAAGCACAACGATATTAGACCACACAGACAATGACGACAACAACGTAATTACCGACTCCATCACTTGACATGACAAACTATCGACATGACATCAAGACAAATCCTAATCTGATGCAGACAGAGACCGACAATTGCAGACAACTGTTACAAGACGGTGACAAATGTGAACGTTTGTATGGAGACAAGACTTCTTCTGACAGAACGAGTAACAACGTTACATCAGACATTCGACCGGATCAGACAACACGAAATGACAGACAAACCATCTAAAGTCAACATAAGCTTCCAAGAAATTTCATTTTTGGTTCGTAAAATTTGGAATGGCTTTTTCATGACTGACGATAACATCATGTCTTAAAATTGTCGCTTCCTACGACAAAGAATTTAATAATGTCATTAGTCTGTTAAATTATTACAGACAGTTTGTATCAAAATGCCTAAGACCTGCATTTACAAAAGTATTGTATTATTTTTCCATATCCCATTCTTAAATTACCAAACATTTGCTTATTATTTTCAGGGAGAGAACTGACAAGAACTCCGCAGCAATTGGGACAGTACTTTTACAACATCACGGCCCAAATTGTCCACCCAGTTTACTCTGTGAGAACACATGTCGTAAGTAGAGACAGACAATAGTCTGTTGAAAAATCATTACTACAGAAACGCCTACCAACCACAGAGTGGCAATATGGTCACTGTGATTGTAAGATTTCAGTTTCGAAGTCAGGCATATCTCTGGCATCGATAATACGATCGCTGATCTTCTATCACTATGTCCTTGCGACACACCCATAAGCCCAATGGTGTCTGAGTGCACACAGCAGATGAATGAAAAATCTGCAGAGTAATATAATTCTCAGCAACACAGCGCACTATGAAATGTTTTTCAGTAACGCTGTACAGATTATGTGATAGGGACTACGTCCCATTGTAAATATATTGTGTATATACTTTACAATGATAGTATTGCATATGATGAATACGTGTGTGGTATGTGTTAGAAAGGAAACATTATTTTAATTATATATAACATTGTTACGAACAGTGCTACAGGAGTGCAAGACTTACTTCACTGGAACTGTGAAAATATCCGTAGTACCTGCCATGCAGAAAGTTCAGACGTATTTTAACCAGTGCGAGAAAGACTGTGACAGCTGAGTTCTACAGAACAACATCGTGAAAGAAAGAGTTAATCCAGCAGCTGTGCGTAAGAACTGTTTTCTTCGTTCCTTTCGGTAATATCCAGACGGAAGAACATTGTGTTATCTACAACTTAACACACCAGCTGTGTATTTCCGGTGTTTATTAAATTTATTCAAAAAGTAGCAGACTATAATGTCATCCTCACAAAGAATTGATGATGTATTTAAACTTTGTGAGCTGAAAGTTTACATATTCAAATTGTATGTAAGGATTTTGATAGGTGTAATCTGAGAATCATAACTTGATTCACTTGTTCACAATAGTGACATTTAGTTCGCTATTGTCAATAAGCATCAATCTATGATGCTTAGAAATTAATTTTCTAATGTAATTTATTTGTTTGACAGCATGTTGAAATGATCCCCCATTGATTTTGTATTTGTTTCAAGGGAACCAATTGAAATTTGTAATAATGTGTAACATGTGTAAAAGCCATTTTCAGTTTGCCATGTAGGTGACACATCAAGATGACGTCACCTGTGTATGGTTTTAATAACCCAAGTTGTAGACCTTCATAAGACTCTCCAACCAAATGAGGTTGAGGTCAAATGTTGGAGTCATCTTATAGGAAGACGGCTCGCAGTATGACATGTCGTTTTTGCAATTTTTGTTTAATCTGTCGAGAGGTAGTTGCAAGTTCGCTGAATAGCTACCGGACTGGCTGTGTCATATTACAACTAAAGGTAATAACCCATTGAGTGGATTGTACTTGATGAGTGTTGCTTCTTAGCAGCATTGATGAATGAGTGGATATAACTTACAATTATTTGCATATTTCAAATGTAAACTAAAGTGTCAGGTCAGACGACAATTAATGGGTCGATTCTGACAAGTTTAGTAAATAAAACCATTTATGTATATAGAGTACATGAAAGGCAAAAGTCCTTTCATGAAATGGAGAGGGGGAGACTGTCATAATCTCCCCATTAGTTCTGCAGTGTCGTCGACTATGACGCCTGGCGAATACAGCCAGGGGGGTCTACCGGTGAGCGACGCTAACCACACTGTGTCAGGAAGGGCCAGTCGATGAAAGCATGTGAGACATTATCTCCACGCAGTGACGCAGGCCCGCGTAGTGAGACTCACAGCGGTTAACCTTCAGACAGCTTGGGAGTGTTGACGGAGACAGATGTGATTGAATGATGCTCGTATACTTGGGTGTATGAACGCAATAGAGAGAACGCCTGTGAGAAGATATGACTGTGCGCCTGTGAGTTGTGTAGTAGTGTATTGATATATTTATTGAATGTATTATTGCATCGTCATTGTCATTGTATGATACAAGTAATTGTTGCGACAAGTGAGATGTGTGAATAAAGTGTTTGCATGGTAAGTGTAGTTCGTCACGTTAAGTCATTCTGTGACCGTGTTTTGTATCACACTTGTTGGTGTGTACAAGCCAGTGTCCTTGCTGTAAGCAAAACTCTGACACCTTGGCTCTTTTTTATCCTTTCTGGATGGGATGGATGTGTGAACTTTCTAGACATGGGATCAGACCTGTGTGCCAGCTCTGGTTGCACATTTTGAGGATGACAACTTTTTCTTATTAGATCTGAGGTGCTTGATGAATTCATTTGTAATGTCACTGGTTCCTGGTGCTTACTTTGGCTTTGACATGTTAAGATCATCTTCTAGCTTTTGAGTGGTGAATTTTGCTGACATGTACTCCATTGGGATTCTTGAATTTGAGTTTGCAAAGGCTGATTCAACTTTCATGAATTCATCACATGAAGAACTTGACTGTCTTCACTATCTGAAATAACAATTTGCTATTTGTTTTTTAGATGAGAGTCTTCATTTTGGCCCAAACCTCATTATACTGACTTGATCCCATTGGCTGGTCCTCTGATATAGTAGCAGAGCCAGCCAGCCTATCTGCTCTTTCATTGCCCATGACTCATGCATGCCCTGATACACAGTTGAATTGTGAACAACCTACTACACAGAATATCAGTTACTGATGAACCAAAGAGGTCTCTATGAAGTACATAAACACATTCACAAGTATTGACTAGCACTCATAGTAGTAGAAGAAAGGAGTGAAGATTAGAGAACATAAGAGACAACAAATTGAAATCTATAGTTACCATACTGGGGTTCGAACCTGTCACATCCAATAATAACAGCATCTCACTGCAGGAAAACATTGTATTCGGTCACATTTCCAATTGGACACCCCAGTTTCCTAAACTCTACTTAATTATCCTATTTCTATGAGCACTACTCTATTGTGAATTTGACTATGTACAAATTGAGGACCTCTGCAAGGATGCAATCAAATATTTGACTTGCTGAACCTGACTCGACTTTCCAGATCATGTTCAATGAATTATTTCATTTGCTAACATTTAATATGTTAGTTTCAGCAATATATGAATGAGACTTTCCACATCATCTTCAATTAATCATTTCATATGCTAACATTTATTATGTAGGCTTCAGCAATATATGAATGAGACTTTCCAGATCATGTTCAATGAATCAAGATTGATTGATTGATTGATTTAGGAACCAACATCACAGCATTCGGGGCATTCCCATAAGCGCTCCGTCCCCATCCTCAGCAGCCAGCGAAGAGTTCCATCACCAATAGTTCCAGTAGCAATCTGATTATATGTCCGTCTCGCCTTTTCTCTGAGCATCGAGTGTCGGCCAGATGCCCTCGTCACTCCTTGCTGCTTCATTCCTACCAGACTATGGTGATCCATTTGCTCCTCCGAGGTGTACATGTGCTCCCACAAGGCCGCAACCACATCTGTCTTGTCATGCATCAATACTCCACCAAGTTTTGCTGAGCCAGCCAATCTGTCCGCCTGTTCATTCCCCAGCACACCGGCATGCCCCGGGGAAAAGATTCAGGTGATGCTTGCTACCCGTGGCCTCTGAAGCGAAGCAAGCCACTCTGCACAAAGCCTGCCTGTCCTCACCCTCCTCAGCATGCTTTCTGAGTCAGTTACAATCACGATGTGTGTATGTATCGTGTTCTCCATCCAGCGGAAAGCTGCACTGACCGCCTCCACCTCCATTCTTAAGCTAGATGTTGTGGTATCATATGCCAGGTTCTCCTGCACCAAACGTCGACCATTAGCTTTTGCTAAGAATCCCCAGGCACTTCTCCTGCCTCTCAACACAGAACCATCCATGTAGATAATCACATCACCCGAGCGAGCATTATCCTGAATTAGTTGCTGGATTTCCACTTTTGTGGCCCCTGCTGGCCACTCTCTGCACTCCCGGCTCAATGTGATTATATCTCTGTACAAGTCTGACTGCTCCACTGGCACTGACCCACTCCTCTGCTTGCCTAATGTTTTCCAAGATGCACACCTGTCTGATCGTATCCTCCGCCTGAGCCATCCATGATTTCCTTCTTATCAGTCTTTGACCCTTAACTGCGTCCAGCGCCTCATGCAACGGGTGATCTGTGACTGCAGCTATTCTGAGGTATGCCTTCGCCTGCATCACCTTGTGCCTACCAGCAACAGTCGGCAGACCAAGGATTTCAAATGCTAACATTCATTATGTAGGTCTCAGCAATATATGAATGAGACTTTCCTGATCAATTTCAATGAATTGTTTCATATGCTAACAATCATTATGTAGGTTTCAGCAATGGATGAAATGAATGATGAAATGAATGGATTAAATGAATGGTCATCATCATACTTGATGGACAAACACCACCAGGTTTCAGCAATATATGAATGCAACTTTCCAGATCATCTTCAATTAATCATTTCATATGCTAACAATCATTATGTAGGTTTCAGCAATCTATGAACGGGACTCCAGATTATCTTCAATGAATCATTTCATATGTTAACATTCATTATGTTGGTTTCAGCAATATATAAATGAAACTTTCCAGATCATGCTCAATGAATCATTTCATATGCTAACATTCATTACGTAGGTTTCAGCAATACATGAATGAGATTTGGTTGTTAACAAAATAAGCATGCTGCTGCACTATTGAAAAAACAAAAAACATTAAGACAGTTTATAGAAATAAACGATACAACAAACAAAGAAATACAACAAGCAAAATACTAGTGCCATTGATACAAAAGAATTATAGAAATACTGTATTAGATCTATGTTTTTGGTGAAGTAAAGCCACATGGAGGGTAAACTATCTGTTATCAGTCTCTATATGGACCACAACCTTTGGTACACCTGTGATGTTAAGCCAAAAGCAGAAGTATTCACCTTGAGCCACATGTGTGGCCTGGACTGCACTGGATGTGATTGTCTAGTATTCCCTTGATAGAATCTATCCAGCTGATTCTTGATCTTCCTCTAGCTCTATATCCAGAGTTTCTTTGATTGTCAGCACAAAGTTGTAACTTATCGGGTTTCAGTCTCACAAGATGTGTTGTTATCCACTTTTTATTTACTGTCCTTTATCAATTCAATGCAAGACATAGTACTTATATTTCTAATGTCATCATTTCTAACTAATCATGTACGAGGGGTAATACAGTCAGTATTATGTCAGCTGCCATTACTTTCCCAGAAAAATCTCAAGTCATTATCATCATCATCATGTGCCAAGCAGATTGGCATGGGTGGTCATTGTTCGCATCTCACACGATCACCAGTCTTGGATCAGGTCTGTGTACTTGTCCTGATTATGCCATGTGACCAAACTACCCAGGTATTTATCTCTCTGCTTTCCTTGTGCTTTTTCCCCATCAATCCTGCCAGTTGTCACTAAAGTACTCATTTTGTAAGTGTCAGAGCCAACTCCAAAGTTGTACTCTTTGGGAAAACAATCCTGCCACCATTTAATCAACATCAACCCTGAAGCCATTGTATTGGTAAGTCTGTTCTATAACCACAATGCTTTCAAAGCTGCCAACAGAAATAAATACAAGATAAATACCTGTATTATAATTATTAATTGATACAGCCTTTGGTCCTGTCCACAGGCCATCACGTCTAAATGTCTTGATGCACACAAACTGTATGTCTGATGAAATTTTCAGCAGGTTTGGTTGAAATAGTATGTTCTTCACTCTGTCTATTAACACTTGATCTGCAAGAACAGAAAGGTATACTCAGATAAGTCTTTGTCAATTGTGTTGCCAAGAAACCTCAACTAGGAGTTCCATGAGAGGTTGCAAATGGTTCTATGAGAGGTCGCTAGCTGATCCATGAAAGGCAACGATGGGTTCCATGAGAGGTCAATAAGGGTTTTATGAGACTACACTGAGGGTTACAAGAGAGAGAGAGAGAGAGAGAGATAGGTCACTGGGGGTGCATGAGAGGTCACTGTTATCTATATGAGAGGTTACTGGGAGCTACATAAGAGGTCATTGGGAGCTACATAAGAGGTCATTGGGAGCTACATGAGAGGTTACTGGGATCTATATAAGAGGTCACTGGGAGCTACATGAGAGGTTACTGGGATCTATATAAGAGGTCACTGGGAGCTACATGAGAGGTTACTGGGATCTATATAAGAGGTTACTGGGAGCTACATGAGAGGTTACTGGGATCTATATAAGAGGTCACTGGGAGCTACATGAGAGGTTATTGGGAGCTACATGAGAGGTTACTGGGAGCTACATGAGAGGTTACTGGGATCTATATGAGAGGTTACTGGGAGCTACATAAGAGGTCATTGGGAGCTACATGAGAGGTTACTGGGATCTATATAAGAGGTCACTGGGAGCTACATGAGAGGTCATTGGAAGCTACATGAGAGGTTACTGGGATCTATATAAGAGGTCACTGGGAGTTACATAAGAGGTCACTGGGAGCTACATGAGAGGTCACTGGGAGCTACATGAGAGGTCACTGGGAGCTACATAAGAGGTCACTGGGAGCTACATGAGAGGTCACTGGGAGCTACATAAGAGGTCACTGGGAGCTACATGAGAGGTTACAGGGATCTATATAAGAGGTCACTGGGAGCTACATGAGAGGTTACTGGGAGCTACATGAGAGGTTACTGGGAGCTACATGAGAGGTCACTGGGAGCTACATGAGAGGTTACTGGGAGCTACATGAGAGGTCACTGGGAGCTACATAAGAGGTCACTGGGAGCTACATGAGAGGTTACAGGGATCTATATAAGAGGTCACTGGGAGCTACATGAGAGGTTACTGGGAGCTACATGAGAGGTTACTGGGAGCTACATGAGAGGTCACTGGGAGCTACATGAGAGGTTACTGGGAGCTACATGAGAGGTCACTGGGAGCTACATGAGAGGTTACTGGGAGCTACATGAGAGGTTACTGGGAGCTACATGAGAGGCTACTGGGAGCTACATGAGAGGTTACTGGGGGTTACATGAGAGGTCATTGAGGGTTACATCACAGGTCACTGGGAGCTACATGAGAGGTTATTGGGATCTATATAAGAGGTCACTGGGAGCTACATGAGAGGTTATTGGGATCTATATAAGAGGTCACTGGTAGCTACATGAGAGGTTACTGGGATCTATATAAGAGGTCACTGGGAGCTACATGAGAGGTCATTGGGAGCTACATGAGAGGTTACTGGGAGCTACATGAGAGGTCACTGGGGGTTACATGAGAGGTCATTGAGGGTTACATCACAGGTCACTGGGAGCTACATGAGAGGTTACTGGGAGCTACATGAGAGGTCACTGGGATCTATATAAGAGGTCACTGGGAGCAACATGAGAGGTCACTGGGAGCTACATGAGAGGTTACTGGGATCTATATAATAGGTTACTGGGAGCTACATGAGAGGTTACTGGGATCTATATAATAGGTTACTGGGAGCTACATGAGAGGTTACTGGGATCTATATAAGAGGTCACTTGGAGCTACATGAGAGGTTACTGGGATCTATATAATAGGTTACTGGGAGCTACATGAGAGGTTACAGGGATCTATATAAGAGGTCACTGGGAGCTACATGAGAGGTCACTGGGAGCTACATGAGAGGTCACTGGGAGCTACATGAGAGGTCACTGGGAGCTACATGAGAGGTTACTGGGAGCTACATGAGAGGTTACTGGGGGTTACATGAGAGGTCATTGAGGGTTACATCACAGGTCACTGGGCGCTACATGAGAGGTCACTGGGAGCTACATGAGAGGTCACTGTGGGTACATAAGAGGTCACTGGGATCTATATGAGAGGTCACTGGGAGCTACATGAGAGGTTACTGGGATCTATATAAGAGGTCACTGGGAGCTACATGAGAGGTCATTGGGAGCTACATGAGAGGTCACTGGGGGTTACATGAGAGGCCATTGAGGGTTACATCACAGGTCACTGGGCGCTACATGAGAGGTCACTGGGAGCTACATGAGAGGTCACTGTGGGTACATGAGAGGTCACTGGGATCTATATGAGAGGTCACTGGGGGTACATGAGAGGTCACTGAGGGATACATGAAAACATGGGATTTTCTTAATAGGCTAGACCAAAATGTAAAAAGTACAGGAACATATCATGTGGTGGTTTGGATCACAAGGAAGAGCCAATCACATATCAAATATTCCTTCAAGCTAGAAGAGTCCATGACTGCGTCTAAATGTAAAACAGTTACCATGGAGTCCTTTCACTAGGCTGAGCTCACCTGATATACAAGCCTAAGGAAGTGAAATATCATTAACAACAAAGTGTTTAATTCTCTCATATGCTCAGACAACTGCACATATACATACAATTATGAGATAACTCTTCACACCGTGTTTCCCTGAAAATAAGACCTACCCCTATAATAAGCCCTAGCACGATTTTTCAGGATGCTTTTAATATAAGACCTACCCTTAAAATAAGACCTAGTTAAGATCGTCAGCTAGAATGAGAGACTTGTTGCAGAATGGCCATTTGGAGTACAGCCACTAGTGCGAACTTGATGTTGTTGTTGTTGTTGTTTGTCCATCAAGAATGATGACCACCATTTATTTCATCAAGTCCAAATAATGGACTTATTTCATCAGTCCTGGTTGCTTCATAAGTCACTGCACCCTTGCATAATGATGTACGCCACGAATTTTGATCTTTGGCAGCAGTCTCCCAAGTGTCATGATGAATTCCAAAAGCTTATAGTGCGACCTTGATAATGAATGGATGTGGCTCATAATTCAATACGTTACTCATGTGAAATAAAGTTACCAATGCACTACGAGCAGGCTACATGGACAAAAAATGCTCATTTAAAAAAAGCTTTATTGCTGGACATGAGAGACTAGGGACCAATGGTTCAACAGGAAATGGAGTCGCAAGAAATTCAGGCCGGAATTCGGGATTTGGAGAGTTGTGCTGATGTTCCTGAAAAAGATGACATGTATTTGAATAAATGTAGAATTTTGTACATGAATAAATGTAGATTTTTGTATCTGGAAAATAAAATATATATATATAAGACATCCCCCGAAAATAAGCCCTAGTGCATTTTTAAGCTAAAATTAATATAAGACCCGGTCTTATTTTCAGGGAAACACGGTACATACACAGTTGTAGGATATATTATTTTTTTATTTATTTATATTTTCTCTCTTTCTCTCTCTCGTATATATATATATATATATATATATATATATATATATATATATATATATATATATATATATATATATATACAAGAGAGAGAGAGAGAGAGAGAGAGAGAGAGAGAGAGAGAGAGAGAGAGAGAGAGAGAGAGAGAGAGAGAGAGAGAGAGAGAGAGAGAGAGAGAGAGAGACTAAATGGGGCAGAGTCGATCAGATGTTATGGCATCTGCTCCAACTCAAACAGGCCAGGTTTGTCTTACTGTGTTGACTGTATAGAATTTTACAAAATAAGAAAAAAGGATAGTATACTCCTCGGGCATTGGAACAGATGGATGTCTGGTCTTCTTAGACAAGTTTGAAAAAACTTGTTGCATGTAATTAACATCCCTTGGCAGTTGGACATTGAACAGAGCAGACCAAATAGCCAGCTAGCCAGGTAAAGTTTCCAAATTAGAAACGATAGCCAGAAAAAATTTATAGCGTATGTGATTCTGCTATACGCACATTTGGATCTAAGATGCCATAGAATTAGTGCACTGCGATGAAATTCCCCATGTGTCATCTATGGAAAGAGACTGGGGCACTTATGGAGATAACTGTGTGCGATAGACGTGATCCTGTACAAACCAAACCACATCTACCACCATAACTGACCATTTTTATGGGTAATTTTGTTGTGCAATTGTAACATATGTTTCATTGTATAACTTGTGTTTGGATTTACAGAGAAGGATACTGCAAGGCTATATCTGTGATGCAATATTTTTCTTTTGTCTTACAAATGAAGTACTTTGTTCAAGTCACAGTGACCATGAACAAGTTTTTTTTTTTCCCTTTTCCTTTCAGTATTCTACCATATCAGGTTGGAGATATTAATTTATTTTGGTAACATTCTATTAGATAACTGAACCTTTTTATATAAAAGATTTACACAAATCTGCATATAACAAATGACCTTACATGCAAGAAGGCAAAAAAAATAACACCTACAAAAAGAGAAAGTATGAAAACTCACTGGTACAATGTTCATCTGTTGAGGAGTACACAAGGAAATAGTCAGCCAAAAACTCCACTGGAGTTTGAGTATAGCATTCTTGGCTCCATCGCAGGATAACTCTGTCACTATCACTGTCTTGTAACAGGCTTACAATCGGGTCCACTTTATCTATGAGTAAAATAAAACAACTATCAACAGAAAAGAATTATACATAAACATACAAAACAGCTATAGACAAATTAACATGACAGAATAGAAGAAAGAGATAGGAAGTCCTTGACATTCTCAAATCAAGTCTGTGTTCTTGTCCCTAGTATGTCATGTGGCCAAGTCACCCAGGTATTTATATATTTGTCTTCCCCTTGTTTTTCCATCAAGTTTACCAATTGTCACTATATTTTCCTCACAACATGCAGACAAAAATACCTTTATTGACTACATCTAATTTCTCTAATCAATTTAGTTTTCATCTGTTTTGAAAGACAAATGACAGGACGAAAGAATTATAGGATTACAGAATGACAGAAAGAAATAATGATAGGTTGAAAGAATAATAAGTTGAAAGAATGATAGGGTGAATGAATGATAGGGTTACAGAATGACAGAAAGAAAGAATTATAGGATTATAGAATGACAGAAAGAAGGAGTTATAGGATTATAGAATGACAGAAAGAAATAATTATAGGATTATAGAATGACAGAAAGAAAGAATGATATGGTGTAAGAATGATAGGCTGAAAGAATGATAGGGTGAATGAATGACAGGATTACAGAATGATAGAATTATAGGATTATAGAATGACAGAAAGAAAGAATTATAGGATTATCGAATGACAGAAAAACAAAAAGAACTATAAAATGAAACATAACATGAAGAAAGAAATATGACAAGACTACTGACTAAAAACTGGGTTATGAAGACAGCAATAATTACCACCAGAAATAGAATTCAATGAACTCTAACAAAACATCTTGATGATCGGGACTTCGCCGATGACATTGCACTCCTGTCATGCACACATAATTAGAAGCATGATAAACTAATCACACTGAAGAGATGTCAAACAATTAGGTCTAAACATTCATAAAGGAATAACAAAGATAATGAGTTTAAACCAAGCAATGGAGGTCAGCATGGCTGAATGGATAAAGGGGGTTCAGACCCTACGCCAGTCAGTTAGAATAAAGTGTTGACTTCTCATCCTTAACCTGGGGACATAAATTACATGTACCTCGGAAGTCAGAGTGGGTTCGCCTGATGGCAAGGGACACTGGTAATAGGGATTGCTAATCCACACGTAAAATTCAGTCCAGTACTACTAGAAGTAGTGTTTATGGACTACGCTCGAGTTCAAAGAAAGCAAATGCAAAAAAAAAAAAAGAAAAAACCAGGCAATAACAATGTGATCTCTCTTTGGTGAAACCTCACTTCAAGAGGTGGAATCATACACTTATCTGGGAAGCAATGTGGACAAACACGGGGGAACAGATAAAGATGTTAATAAAAGAATACAAAAAGCAAGAAGTGCTTTCATAACACTATGAACATGATGGAAGTTAAACTTAGCACCAAACTGAGAATGTTTAACTGCAGTGTTCACTCAGTGCCACTGTAAGGGTCAGAAACATGAAGAACTAACAGAATTACTAATAAACTACAAACATTTACTAATTGATGGCTGCACAGTATAATGGGAATAAAATATGACAGAATTACCACTGTAGAGCTCATGGAGAGAACTAACCAAATTCCAGATAACCACGAGGTGAAGAAAAGATGTCGACACTGGATAGGACACACATTGAGAAAACCTGAGGACAAAATAACTGGACTTTGTCTGACACCCACAAATCAAGAGAAATAGCGGAAAATGTAAAAACACATGGAGAAGAGAATTACAGAAAAGAATAATAATATTGGGAGGACATGGAGGCAGTTGTAGAAGGTAGCAAACGATAGGACGGCTTGGAGTGGTTTGGTTGAGGACCTAGGCTCCTGTCTTTTCCACTTTTCACAATGGGCAGTGGGGAGCATTTTGTGTGATATTCACTGGCACAGGAACAGAGCATAATGGGGACAACCCGTTGCTGTGAAGTTGGAACTGCGACTAACTAACTAACTAACTAACCTAGGCCCCAGGCCCAGAAACAATATTTCACTTTGCCACAGGCAATCCCCACTTACAATTATTATAGACAGATATTTGGGGGGAAAATCTTTCACTTTGCCACAGGCGACCCCCCACTTACAATTATTATAGACAGATATTTGGGGGGGGGGGGGGGGGGGAATCTTTCACTTTGCTACAGGCGACCCCCCACTTACAATTATTATAGACAGATATTTGGGGGGAAAATCTTTCACTCTGCCACAGGCGACCCCCCACTTACAATTATTATAGACAGATATTTGGGGGGAAAAACTTTCACTCTGCCACATGTGACCCCCACTTACAATTATTATAACCAGATAAATGGGGAAACAATGTTTCAGTGCTTATTTATCATAACAGCAGATGGTAACACTAAATGTCGTGGTACATATTCAAAAGTGCATGCTTCAAAGCATCTTATATCTTAAATGCTTCTAGAATGGAGAAATATATGCAAACTTGTTTTACATAAAAAAAATTGAAATAACTTAACTAAAAGAATATATATTCGTACCTTTCGTTGCATCAAAGTAACAATTGGCAGCAATCATGCCAGTGTTATACTGACTTCTCTCCTTCCAGAATGATATGAAAAGCAATTTTTCTTGACCATAAATACCATCTTCCTGCACGTATCGTCGTTTTCGGGAGCCGTCATTGTTTATGTTTACATCATAATATAAGTCATCATCATAAGGATTCTTCTTTTCAACATAATAATCATTACTCTCGACTTCCTGGGTGAGATTACGAACACCCATGATTACTGTAGCATTAGCAGTTTGTTCAGTCTCAGGTAACACATCGAGGCGTCTTATAGGATAGTATTTAATCAGTCTGTAATCCTGTATCCTTTTACTCTCCATATTTTCAGAGATGTTCACGGTCAATGTCTGAAAGGTTTTTGTGGCATCAGCTTTAAGAGTAAAAGTAGTATTGCTAGCGTAATCCTGAAACAAACAAAAAATAAAATAAAACCAAATGAAAAGACATTACACAATTAAATATTAGTTTATATTTATATTGCGGGTGATTGGCAAGGGGGAAGAATCTAAAAGCAGAGGGAAGACCAGGAGAACTTTCAATCAGATAGCTGTGGGAATGATTAGTAGCATGAGTCTTCACTGGCTGTTGAACGAGGGGACTGAGAGCGTATGGGAATGTTCTGAGTGCAGTGATGTTGGTTCTTAGCTCAACTCAACTCAACTCATATTAGTGAACCACAGAGAACAGACATGCAGATTTCAGGTGTTGACATTTTGGTTTTGACAAGTAAAGAGTTTCAAGTACCTAGGAAGTATAATATCATCAAATGGCAGATCAGAAGACGAGATCGAAAATAGGTGCAATAAGGCAAATCAACTCATTAGACAAATGGCACCAGTACTAAGGAACAAACATGTATCAATAACTACTAAGAAAGCACTTTACAACACAATCTTCCTACCAACTCTATGCTACCAACGCCAAACCTGGACAATGACGGAAATAGAGAAAAGAAAAATCACAACAACAGAAATGAGGTTCCCGAGAAGAATACTCAAAGTATCAAGAAGAGATAAGATTAGAAATGAAGAAATCAGGACTAAAGTGGGGGTTAAAGCAGCACTAGATTTTATTAGAAAGCAGCAAGTCAAATGGTTTGGCCATGCAAGTAGGTTACCAGTCAACAGCATACCACAACAAGCAATGATGTACAGACCAGATGGAAACAGAGGAAGAGGCCGACCACGTAACCGTTGGACGGAGGGAATAGCAGAGTCCATGGGAATATCGATATATGAAGCCCATAATCTGGCACTCTCACGATGTTTATACTTCACCTCGACACCGCAAGGTACAAGAGGAACATGATGAGATGAGATGAGATGAGACATTTTGGTTGAATAAATGGCTGTTGGACTTCCGGTGTAATGGCGACGCGATGACTCGTCTTGGGGGAGAAGCTGTTCAGTGTTTTTCTGTGGATTCCTTATGGAAATTCCCGTGAAATTCGTGTGGATAGTGTTTTTCCTTTGGATTATGTGATGTTATTTCGTGTTCGTTAATTGGAAGTGTTCAAAAGAAGCCACGGAAGGCAGGTGGTGGATGAAATTATGAGGGCAGCCGACAGATATTTGTTGGTTATGGTCTCGAGTTTCGCGACGGCAAGCTTTCTCTCTTTCGAGAGACACTGATTGCGGTCATCCGGCCAGTATGGTCACTGCCATAGAGGAAAGCAACGGCAAACTACCTCTTTGAAATTGCCTAGTTTATTATGATTCGCTTAAAGACTGATCATCGCAAGACAAGGACAGAGACATTAAAATTAGGAACATGGAACGTTAGGACGTTAAACAACGACGGAACATTAGAGAACATAACACAAGAAATTCAAAGAGAAAAAATTAATATATTAGGTATGTGCGAAACGAGACGGACAGGAGCAGGCATCAAGATACATAAAGATTTTAAGATTATTTATTCTGGAGGTGAGGATCGACATAGGGGAGTGGCAATAATTTTGGACCGGAAAACATCAACGTCTGTTCAGGGATATTGGGCCGTGTCGGACAGAGTACTACTAGTTAAATTGAGTGGCAGACCTTTTAACATAAATGTTATTCAAGTATATGCCCCAACAGGAGAGTCCAGTGAAGATAGTGTAGAGGAATTTTATAATGACATAGAGTCTGCCTTAAAGAAATGTAAAAATTCAGAAATAAACATTATAATAGGGGACTTCAATGCAAAAGTAGGAAATCAAGGGGATAGATACACAGTAGGAAACTATGGTTTAGGAGAGAGAAATGAAAGAGGATACAGACTAGTAGAGTGGGCAAAAGAACAGGAAATGATTGTAGGAAACACCTGGTTCAAGCAACACCCTAGAAGATTATGGACCTGGAGGAGTCCTGATAGCAGGATTAGAAACCAGATTGATTACATTCTCATTAGCAGAAGATTTAGAAACGCCCTAACAGTAGCAAAAACAGTTCCCAGTGCTGATTGTTATAGTGACCACAGATTACTCACAGGAACATTGAGGATAAAGTTGAAGAAAGTCAAGTATATAACAGGGAACACTAAATATGATTTGTGTACATTGAGTAATGACAAGGAAATACAAAACAAATTCAACATAGAAGTACAGAACAGATTTGAAATATTGTCTGATCTAGAGATCCTATTCCAGGATGTGGATGATCAATGGGAAATGTTAAAGAATTCAATCAATATGGCTGCAGAAACAACTATTCCAAAATTAAAGAAGGTGGGTCGTAAGAAATGGATGACTGAGGAAATTTTACACTTAATGGAAACAAGAAGACTCAACAAAAATAATCCTGCCAAATATGAAGAAATTCACAGACAAGTCAGAATATTATGTAGGAAGGCAAAAGAATCATGGCTTGAGGAAAAGTGCTTAGAAATTGAAAAACAACACAACAGTCAAAATACCAAATTAGTGCACAAAAGGATTCAGGAACTTACTAATAAAAGAACAAGTACATCAACAGGCTGTCTAAGAACTAAAGATGGCAAAATCATAATAGAAAAAGATCAGATTCTACATGTATGGACAGATTATGTGAAAGACCTGTATAATGATAACAGAGAGGAACAGTATGCTATTAGATTTAATAATGAAGGACCAGCAATTTTAAAGATGGAAGTTCAAAATGTTCTTAAGCATATGAAAGCTGGCAAGGCCCCCGGTGCAGATAACATCACAACAGAAATGATTAAAGCTTTAGAAGAATTTGGACTAGAGCAAGTCACTAGACTGCTGAACACATTATATGATACTGGAGATATACCTTCTGAATTATGTAATTCTGTATTTATTGCAATCCCAAAGAAATCAGGAACCTTAGAATGTGATCAACATAGAACAATTAGTATAATGAGTCACATCACAAAGATTTTGTTACGAATTATCATGCAAAGAGTGAGGAAGAAAATACAACCTGAAATAGGGGAAGAACAATGTGGTTTTGTAGAAGGAAAGGGTACAGTAAATGCTGTGTATATGCTGCGAACAGTTATTGAACGTGCTTTAGAAGTAAACAAGGATATACATCTTTGCTTTATTGACTACACAAAGGCTTTTGATAGAGTAAGACATGTCAACATTGTGGATATGCTGGCAGATCTACAAATTGATGGGAAAGACATTAGACTTATAAAAAACATATATTGGAAACAACAAGCTGCCATAAGAATTGATAATGAAGTAGGACAATACCAACCTATTAAGAGAGGTGTAAGGCAGGGATGTGTAATGTCTCCAGATCTTTTTTCCTTATACAGTGAAAATATTTTCAGAAATGTAGAAGACCTAAATGGAATCAGCATTGGAGGACGAAACATAAATAACATTAGATATGCAGATGATACAGTATTGATTGCAGACAATGCACAGGATCTGCAACAATTAGTAGACGCTGTGGTTGTACACAGTGAGCAGCTGGGGTTGGAATTAAATTGTAGGAAGACACAGGTTATGGTCGTCACTAGGAAGAACGAAGTACCACAATGTAATATACAAGTAAATGGGAATATTCTTCAGCAAGTGAATCGGTTCAATTATCTCGGAACAGTCATAACATCTGATGGCAGATGCCTTGAAGAGATTAGAACAAGAATCGCCATTGCGAAGGTAGCCTTTAGCAAGATGAAAAACATTCTGACCAATAAAATGATGTCAATTGAAACGAGAAAAAGAGTGTTGAGGGGATACATAGAGCCTGTTCTTTTGTATGGATGTGAAACTTGGACAATGTGCAGTCAAGCTGAAAAACATCTGATGGCTGCAGAAATGTGGTTTCTGAGGAAAATGCAAAGAATACCATGGACAGATAGAAAAACCAATGACCAAGTACTACAAGAGACAAATGAAAATCGTAGATTGATTAGAGAAATTAGACGTAGACAGTCAAAATTTTTTGGACATGTTATGAGAAGAAATGGACTGGAGAACTTGGTGACAGCTGGCAAGATCGAGGGGAACAGACCAAGAGGAAGACCGAGAGGAAAATACCTGGATGGCTTGGCCACATGGCATGGACGAGACAGGAACACTGAGCTGATCCACGACTCTGGTGATCGAGTTAAATGGCGAATCATGACCGCCCACGCTTTCCGGCATGGCACATGATTGATTGAAATGGTATAAAGTAGGGGTCAGGTGGCCGTGAGGTTTAATGCACTTGCACATAAACTTCCAATGCACTGATGGTAAGATAGTGGGTTCATTACTTGCACCAGTCAGTTGGACTTCATTGCTGACTTGTCATTCAGAAAGCAAAGGTAAACTACTGCACGTAACATTGCCTAGTTCATCAATCTACAAAGGACATGCAACATTTAGATGTGTAAATTGCAATGTCCGCATGTCCCACGAATGTGCAGACATGTGTAAATGCCCCATGATTGTATGTTATATACAAATGTCCCATGAATGAATGTACATGTGCAAATGTCTCATGATTGTAAGTGCTAGTGCAAATGTCCCACGATTGTATGTACATATGTACATGTCCCATGGCTGTGTGTAAATGTGACTATGACTAAAATATGACATATTTCATGAATACACCTGCAATGAGTCCATGTGTAGAATGTGTTCAATATTGTCATATATTTCCAGCTATTTCCTTCCATCAGATCGGCTGTGTGGTAATATTTCCAGGTATTCCCTTCACCAGATCAGCTGTGTGGAAATATTTCCAGGTACTTTGTTCCATCAGATCGATTGTGTGGTAATATTTCCAGGTATTTTGTTCCATCAGATCTACCAAGTGGTCATATTTCCAGGTATTTCCTTCCATCAGATCGGCTGCATGGTCATATTTCCAGGTATTTCCTTCCATCAGCTCGGCTGTGTGGCCATATTTCCAGGTATTTTTTCCATCAGCTCGGCTGTGTGGTCAGATTCAGGTATTTCCTTCCATCAGCTTGGCTGTGTGGCCAGTAAAGTAAAATATCTTTTTACATGCATTAGGATCACTGGGTATTAAAGTTGCTTAAAAGTCGACAGGGTCGACTTCATTGCACCGGGTTGTTATCCCATATGGCTGAGTCTCTTTCCGCAGCGCGGAAAGCGTCGCACAAAGCACGAACTCTGAAGCTCCAGCAACGACCCTCGGGAGTCTTAGAAATAATGCACTCGTAAAATGAAGGACACGGCCGGGAATCAAACCCACAACCTTCAGAGCCTGAGTCAGACGGCTTGACCACTTCACCATGGAGACTCCCAGGATCATTCGGTATATGCTTCTAGACCCATATTGTTATAAACCATCAGCACACTGTGGGTGATGTGGGTCATGTCGGCCGCCTTTACTTCCACAGACATCTCCTGGCACCCATTTCAGGCTGGGTCAACCTGGGAGCTCAGTTCAATTTTGTTTAATCCATCTGGATGTGGGTTCAAACCCATGATCGCGGGACTAGCAAGTGAGCGTCTAGCCACAATGTGGTTCCTGGCTATGTGGTAGCCCACACACATTCAGTTGTGAATGTCTGCTATGCTAAATCCATCATGTCTTATATGTCTCAACATCTCTAGCTAGAAGAATGATGGCAAAGAAAGTGAGAACTTCTGATGCAACAATCCGGACAGTGTATTGTGATGCTTGAGTGAACTTTTTCACAAAGGTAGAAGACTGACCACCTTTTCCTCAATGAACTCAAGTCTACAAAATGTGATGGTATCAACACTCCACATACCACAGCAGGTTCCTACTACAGGATCTTTTTTAAAATGTAACTGATTTAGTGCCAATTATTTTTACGTAATTATTTATTGAATCCCAAAAATCAGCACCCACATTATTTTATACTCACATCTGCTTTAATATGACACCCAAAGATGAGTACAGTACAAAGTATTATTTACCAAATTAAAGGGCACTACAGATCTATTCATTTAAAAAAAAATACTTTATGTTTAATGTTTCTTTCACAATTATGTACTTGATAAATTACAATAATTTGGAAATCTGAAAACAAATTTCCCACTTACTCAATATATTTGCCAAAATATTTGTATTGCAGTGTGATGTATATTATAGTTTTGTAGTTCATCCATTTATAAACAAAGACAATGTATTTGCTAAAATATTTGTATTCAGTGTGATGTAACTGTTATATTTTTGTAGTTAGTTAGTTAGTTAGTTAGTTAGTCGCGGTTCCAACTTCACAGCAATGGGTCGTCCCCATTATGCTCCGTTCCTGTGCCAGTGAATATCACACAAAATGCCTCCCACTGCCCAATGTGAAAAGTGGAAAAGACAGGAGTCTCGACAAACGACAGCCCGCACAGATACACTGTGCATAATGCCGCTGCCAGAATGTCAACACAATAGTCCCCCACGAAACATTCTGATGGAATCGGCAGTCATTTTCCCATCTGGATGTTTCCTAGATGTTCACCCACACAGTACACGAAAATACAGTTCATCATCGATGGCAGTGGCAGTCAACCAGAAGCCCAGCAGCCACGCATTTCTGCATAAGGCAAAAACCGGTCAACTCTGGGACATAGCCAGCTGCCATCGCTCCGAACAAGCAGTCACGTTCCAAAAAACCTTGGGCAGATTCAGAAGCATTGCACACGAAATCACAGCTCACAGTGTCGCGCCACGCACTCACTCAGTAGCAGGGCGACGGAACCATGAAGCCTCCTTAGTCGCCTCTTACGACATGCATGGTAGGCTACAGTGTTGTTATTCTTTGCTTCCCTTATGGGCCCCGACAACACACAATTTTTGTAGTTTATCCATTTATAAACAAAGACAATTTCGGAAACCAGTTACATGTGAATAGTTTCTCAGTTTTCATATATCTGAAAACTGGGCTATGAGGAATTGCCACTAACAGAAACCTTGTACTCAGATCACTATTCAACATGAAAAACTATAAACTAACACAGAATAACAAATAATGTAACACATCTCGACTCAAGGTAAATTGCTTAGTTTTGTAAATGTGATTCATGTTTAAATGTATTATTTATTGTTGTTTTAGTTTGTTTACTAAAAAATAAAGTTAATTGCATATCCTTTAGAGGACATAGCAGTCAATCCCAGCATTTTTTGGCTGTTAATGATTCCTGGGCTAGTTTACGTTCAGTAGTCTGCCATTGCTTCCTAACAACCAGCACCCATACCATTTCATTAAAAAAACAACGTACAGCAGTCTGCTGCCAAATTGCCCACAGCTGTTTTTGAATGTGAGTATGCAGGATTATGAACAGTTATTGAACGTGCTATAGAAGTAAACAAGGATATACATCTTTGCTTTATTGACTATACAAAGGCTTTTGATAGCGTTAGACATGTCAGCATGGTGGATATGCTTGCAGATCTACAAATTGATGGGAAAGACATTAGACTTATAAAAAACATATATTGGAAACAACAAGCTGCAATAAGGATTGATAATGAAGTGGGACAGTATCAGCCAATTAAGAGAGGTGTTAGGCAGGGATGTGTGATGTCTCCAGATCTTTTTTCCTTATACAGTGAAAATATTTTCAGAAATGTAGAGGATATAAATGGAATCAGCATTGGAGGACGAAACATCAATAACATTAGATATGCAGATGATACAGTATTAATTGCAGACAATGAGCAGGACCTGCAACAATTAGTAGATGCGGTTGTTGTACACAGTGAGCAACTGGGGTTAGAATTAAATTGTAAAAAGACTCAGGTTATGGTCGTCAGTAGGAAGGAAGAAGTGCCACAATGTAATATACAAGTAAATGGAAATATTCTTCAACAAGTGAATCGGTACAATTATCTTGGAACAGTTATAACATCTGATGGGAGATGCCTTGAAGAGATTAGAACAAGAATCGCCATGGCGAAAGTAGCCTTTAGCAAGATGAAAAACATTCTAACCAATAAGAAGATGTCAATTGAAACGAGAAAAAGAGTGCTGAGGGGATACATAGAGCCTGTTCTTTTGTATGGATGTGAAACTTGGACAATGAGCAGTCAAGCTGAAAAGCATCTGATGGCTGCAGAAATGTGGTTATGCAAAGAATACCATGGACAGACAGAAAAACCAATGACCAAGTACTACAGGAGACAAATGAGCATCGTAAACTGATTAGAGAAATTAGACGTAGACAGTCAAAATTTTTTGGACATGTTATGAGAAGAAATGGATTGGAGAACTTAGTGACAACTGGCAAGATCGAGGGGAACAGACCAAGAGGAAGACCGAGAGGAAAATACCTGGATGGCTTGGCCACATGGCATGGACGAGACAGGAACACTGAGCTGATCCACGACACTGGTGATCGAGTGAAATGGCGAGTCATGACCGCCCACGCTTTCCGGCATGGCACATGATTGACTGCGTCCATAAACCCTTCAAGAGGGTTACGCCCCATTACGCTGATCATGGACAGTTGATTTCATCAAGATAAATTGCTAAAAGCTATGATTTAGTCACGGTAAATCACTATTTAAATTTATAAAACATTGTAAATGTATGTAAACTGAAGTACCATTAAAATCACAATGTATATAAACAGACGAACCATTAATATCAAAATCAGTAAATTTTCTTCAATCTAAAAATGTTTACGTTTCCACAATAAATAGATGACCACAAGCTATTGATAGTAAACTGTTTCTGTTTGCAGACAACTGTATCTGTTTCACAATAAAACACAAGCAGTTAATAAATTCTCAGTCAACCTCAGAATCTTCTATACTTGAATGTGTGCTTCCAAGTTTACTTCTCTTTCTATAAAGTTAGTTAAATGTGTAAAAGTAGAATGAAAAATAACAACACAAATAACCTGAATTTAATATTAGATTTTATGGCGATATTAAATGGCCAACGAATCAATCTAATACCAGGCTTTGCATACCAAATCAGTTAAAATGTTTTCAGTAGAATTGTGAGGCTATCTATGGTTATACAGGTAAGTGAAAAAAAAAGGTCAAGGATGAAATTTATACAAAGCATATGGTGCTAGTCCATTATTTGTACAGACCAAGTGGCATTTGCTTTTACATCCCAAGGCATATCCTAGCATCCATTTTTGGCTGGGTTGAGCTGGCAGCCAAGATCATTTTAAAACATCTGCCCTGATGTAGATTCAAACCCACGCCCACCAGGCCAGCTTCTAGCCATTATGCTCACGGCTTTTGGTTATACAGGGGATACTTTAAAACTGTAACCACGACAAACCAAAACAAATAATTGTATAACAGTTACTGGCTTCAAATACTGGCCTCAAATCCAATAATCCACAGCTAATACTTCTGATACGATAACAGTTTTATTCAAAATAACCTGTTATAGAAGACAACTAAGTTTGAATAACAAAGACACGAATAATAGATTGCACGATTTATTGCCTGGCATATTTTGCTGCATCTTGTCTGGTACTTACAGCAGAAATCACACAACATAAAGTAAAGTAACTAGATAAATCCTTCAAGCTGAAATATACGCACATTTGCACAGTAATGTCACTTGTCTACCATGGAAATTTTAAGCTGACTATCATGTCTTTCTGTTTGCACACAACTGGCCTATGCAGATTATGATTAATAAATCGTGCAATCTATTGTTTGTGTCTTCGTTATTCAAATTCACTATGGGAAAACATTGTTTTGACAACTAACTTGGCAAAAAATAAATACCTTGGGCTGCTGCAGAATAGTGATGTAACCTAGTGCAAGTGAAAGTCTACTATAAGGAGGAGTCAGTAAGTTACAAACTGATATGGGAAAGCTGAACATGGTAGTTGGTAGCTTCTCAAGGTGTCATTCAGTGGCAGCATCACATCACTTTCTGATTAATTTTCGTAGTAGAGTGCTAGGTGTCGCAAACATACATGCTTATTGACAAGTGGAGTAATGTTACATTATGACAAGACCAGACCACACACAGCTCAATTAACCCAGAATAAAATTGAGATGACGAATTCTTTAATTTTTGCACAACAATCCCAACTTAGCCCACAGTAATTTTTTGGTCTACTGAAAGCTCACCTTGGGGGTAAACATTTCATGGATGTTGCTGAGGTTATGAGATGAGCATGTGACTTAGATTAGAGAATATACTTCTAAACTGCAAGTTTTGAAGCTCTGATACAGTGATGGGATAAGTGTACCAATGTACTAATGAAGATTAATTAAGTTTACCAGTGTGGAGATAATGTTGAGGAATGAAGGGGAAAATACAAGTGCAATAATAAATGGTATTCAGGTTCATATACCGTCTATTTACTTTTCATATCCACTAATAACTTATTTACTTATTTTTCCTTTAGATAGCAGTATGTGCCATTAATAGCCTTTACCTTTAATTACTGGTAGCAGTTTTGTCTTCTTATATCCCTAGCAGTGGGGCATTGATCATGTCTGCCCACAGCCTGGTGTCTCGTGCACTGCCAATTATTTCTGATACCAATGTTCCTCCATGCCATGCAGTCATCCTGTCTAGTATCATCTCTGTGTCTCCCCCTGCTTCCCCCCCCCCCCCCTTAAACTGTCCTGTTGTCACCACATACTGCAGTTTTCCCCTTCTCATAATGTGCCAAAAGAATGTCGATTGCCTTCTTCTGTTACGAGTAACCATTTTTCTTTGTAACTTCTCTCAAGATATCTTCATTATGCTTTTTATCTGTCCAATGTGATCTCATCATTTTATGTAATGCCACATCTTGCAGCTTATTTATAATTCCTCACTAGTCTGCTAATTGTCCGTGATTAACTTTCACATATTAAGATTGGCTGGATATAGCTCTTAATACCTCACTTTCGCACCACAATTGACAGCTTACCTGGCAAATTTTTAAGCCCTTATTTGCTTGATCCATTACACTGTCACACCACTGAACAATCAATGGCACATCTGTATGTGAAGACAGGTTAACATACACAAATGCTCTGTCTCCATTCAATTCAACAAGCACATATGGAGCTGCAATCTCTGAAACAGTAAATAAAATGAGAAAACAATGAAGCATGTAGGGTGCAAAAAACTCCTAAGAAAGAAAATTATGTGTACATACTAACATGACATGACTGATAGAAACCTTGAAATACTTATACTCATCATCAACATGTGCCATGCCAATAAGCGTTGGTGGTCATATTTTGTCATCTTATATGATCACCAGTCTCCGTGTTCTTTTCTTAACCATGCCACGTGGCCAAGCCATCCATACTTCTCTACCTCCCCCTCAATCTTGCCAGTTGTCACCAAGTTCTCTAGTTTATTTCTTCTCATAACGTGTCCAAACAATTGTGACTGTTGACGTCTAATTTCTCTAATCAGTTTACGGTTTTCATCTGCGTCTTGTAGGACTTGCTCATTGCTTTTTCTGTCTGTCCATTGTATTCTTTGCATTTATATACTAGGTGTAAATAATTGTTCATATTTCATAGCTTAAGGAAATAATTGTGGATTGAAGAAAACCCTCCTTTTTAATTTCAAATGTCAGCACTCATTAAATCACTAGATTAACAGAATGATCAAGAAAATAAAAGACTGGTTCAAATTGTAATCTTTAATATTAATTAAAATTTAATCCTAAGAAACAAAAAAGACAAGTCTGGAAGCTAGAACCTGCGATTCTGCAATGTGCTAGGAGCATCACATGATATATGTCTGTAATGTGCTAGGAGCATCACATGACATATGTCTGTAATGTGCTAGAAGCATCACATGATATATGTCTGTAATGTGCTAGGAGCATCACATGATATATGTTTGTAATGTGCTAGGAGCATCACATGATATGTGTTTGTAATGTGCTAGGACCTCACATGATATATGTCTGTAATGTGCTAGGACCATCGCATACTGTAAGTCTGTAATGTGCTAGGAGCATCACATGATATATGTCTGTTATGTGCTAGGACCATCACATGATATATTTCTGTAATGTGCAAGGACATCACATGATATATGTCTGTACTGTGCTAGGAGCATCACATGATATATATCTGTAATGTGCTAGGATGTCAGAGTCTTGCGTAGAGCAAGATAAATAGCTCGTTTTCTGGCAAGTGTGAAGCAATATCAAACTATCAAATCACACGAAGTGAATATCCGAAAGTATTATTCACAAGCTTTATTTACGCGCTGCATTTATTATCGCACAAACATCGCACAATGACAATCCATCGCAATCATTACGGCATGAACAATATCACTACAATACATAATAATACATGCAAGCAATAAACATCTCACTTACAAGTCAAACTATTCAAGCGTTCGAACCAGTCTCCCACTGTCGTACAGGCTAGCTCTCAATGCAGATTCAAACACCACTCGCAGACCCATGCGACCTGTCCGTTCAAACCTCTAAACCCGTCTGCCAGATCTGGCGTTCTACACGCTACACGCCAGTCGGCGCCCACGTCAGCTGGTGTGACCCCTGCACGGTTCACGGGGTGTACTGCTGACCAGCGGTCATTTAAGCGTCGCTCAATTGCTGTGCTTGGCTGCTTATATGGGCGTCGTCAAAGACGCCGCATTCCCTCTGCAGTGTTTAACATCACTCAGGGTTGCGTGTTGTTATGTTGTCTGGCGTTGGTACAGACAACGCGTCGCAACCTCGGATGTGAGACCTTGACAAGGACCATCACATGATATATTCTGTATTGCGCTAGGACCATCACAAGATATATGTCTGTAATATGCTAGGAGCATCACATGATATATGTCTGTATGGTGCTAGGACCATCACATGATATAAGGCTGAATACACTGAGGGATTGGTAGCCAGCCTTTCCCTCTCATAGAAGATAACTAATGCAGGTGTGAAACACTCTTCAATCATGATCATGGCATTATCAGAGCAGCCTCTAGAGATTACACCAAGGTGTCAGCTGACATTTTTTTTAAACAGTTTGTTGCATTTCCTTTATAGAACGTCGCAGTCAACCCCAGCATTTTTCTGCTGTTTGTGATTTCTTGGCAAGTTTACATTCAGTAGTTTGCCATTGCTTTCTGAACAAATGGCACTTACACTATTTAATGACAACCAGTGCAAGGCGGTCTGCTTCCAAATCGCTCGCAGCTGTGTTTCGAAAGCAGTATGCGGGACTGTGAATTGCGTTCGTAACCTCCTTAGCCACAGCACCGACAACAAAATTTATCAAGTGGGCATCAAATCATTTAGTGGTTAGCCGTTGTTTTGATATTCTGACTGGACTTTGTGAGTTAAAATTTATGAATCCTTTCAGTTCCATTCAATATTATCGTATTGAATACTACTCGTGATTTATTTTACCACACTATTAATGCATCATGACTTGCCATATTATACTACATGTAATTTATTTCACCACACTATTATTTTTTAGTTTTGTGAATTGCCTTGATATACTACATGAAAATCATCACTGACAAAAAAGATTTGTATACCTTAGAACATCCAGTTGTCATTTCATTTTTTCATAGCATTTGCTGCTGAATTTTGTGCAACTATTACTCTTGTGAAAGTGGACAGGATTTCAAACAACGTCCTTAACTTCTGCTCTATGGAGACAGGCTGAGAAAGATATCACTTTCATGTGTTTGAATCTTAGTTGATGTTTATGAAAGAAATTAAGATCTATGTGGTGGTTCTCTCATTATTTCTTATGATCATCATTTCATACAATGATCTATATGATTTCTCATTGGTGAATGTATAACTTGTAAATACAAATAACCCTGACTACTGGAGGGAGATGATATGTTCGAATTGACCCCCAATAGAATAGGCAAATGGGTTAATGAGGTGGTGATGAGAAGAGCACTCGGTACACGAAGGTAGTGTTGACTAGTCTTGCAATTATAGGAATGGGATCATAAGATCTCATCATGATGCCCTTGTATCAATCATGAATATATTGATCAATAACGAATAGGTGTCAATCCCTGTGCAGATATCAGTCACACTCCATCAGATGAGTGATCAATTTCCATTACCAAAGAAGAGGGTTTGGCAATCCCACTTCTGAGGGGTAACACCCTGCCGCCCCCCTTCTCTTCCCCCCCCCCCCCCACCTCTCATTTTCTATGACATTTGTTTTTACAAATGTGTATCTCCAATTCCAATTCCAATTTTCAAAACAAAAATTACAATACGTTAAACCTGCCTCCTCAGTGTCATGGTCTTGTCTATATTAACATTTGGCTCGCTCTCCAGAACAGGGGCAAAACAATCATACGCATTCAATGATTACACTCTTACACGCGGTAACGTGAAGTAAACCCTTTTATTCACGTAACCTATCTACACTGGGTACATTCATGGAGGTTGCGCTCATAATCATGCGCAACTCGTACATTGTCACAGCAGTATATACATGCATTATACATTTTACAATAGAATAATACAAAATAACTCTCCCACTGCCTCAGCTCAAGCACATCTCAATCTACCGGTCAGTCACGCCTCCCTCATTACAGCCATCTCACAACGATGATGAAACACAAGCATAACCCTCTCTGTCCGTCCGTCTCCAAGTCCTTAACCCGTCTGCCTGACCCAGGTATGTTCGGTCAGTCCTTCACTTCTCACTATTCGTGTCACCCGTGCGGTGTAACGTGGCACGATGACCACAGGGCTTCAACTGGTTAGTAGTTGACCTGTACTTGGTAACACCAGGCTGCCTGTCCTGATCGCCTGTCATGAGCTGTCCTCCGCTAACTTCTGTCATGCAGGAGTTATATATTGGGTTAGTTGATATTGGGTTCCTGACACTCAGCTATGGTCATTGTTGAGATCCGTGGTTGTGTGGACTGTTAGTCCTAATTCACACTGGTTTTATTGGTTCCGCTCTGTCTGTCGGATGAGGTTGTTTTTGTGCTGCCGGGTTATTTCTTTTTTATCTTATGTTGGACCTGAGAAAGACCGGTCCTTGGTCAGGCTACTAGGTTCCGCAGTCTTTCGTTTGTTGGTTTCTTACTCTATTAGCACTACTACGTGCTTGTTGTTTCTTGTGTTGTCTTCCCCGGGGCTGGTCCCAGTCATGTCAAGTCCCCATAAGGACTCGATGTAGGCAAAGGCAGAGAATTCAAATACAAGGCTCAAGTTGTCCTGCCGGTCAGAGGCCCGAACTCCTTTACGTTTGCTTTCTAATTTTTCATCATCAGTGTATGGGTTGGTGCAACAAGACGACCTGACCTCCCTGTCAGCCCTGTTCAGGAACCCTTCTGGAAAAGCCAACCCATCATCCTGTGTCACTCACCCCGCCACACTTAGCTATCTCTCTCAGGGCAATAGGTATTTTTTTTTTACATGTATATATCTATGCTACATGTATAGTTTTTTTTTTCTTTTTCGAATAGATATACATATATACAAGATAGAAAAGTTAACTGGCCTTCCCTGTTCTGCATATGAACTGTCTGACCAGCCTCTGTATTTCTGGGTTGCCGTTTGTGTACAGGCACTCCCTCATTGTCATTGGGGTCTTAGTTTTGACGAAGTAATCTCTTAGATCCCTACATTCACTATTGTACTTGCTGCAGGTTAATAGGTAATGTTCAATGATGTTGTCTTCTAGGCATGCTCTGCAGAATAGATTTTCTCTTGCGTCTTTCCAGTAATCTAGTCTGATTTTCCACAGCTGTCTGTTTGCCGGTGCTTTCATGTTGGTTTTGGCTTGTGGTTTGTAGCTGGGTTCGCCCAGTACCTGGTATGCATGTCGGCCTCTAGCGCTGTCTCGCCACTGTTTCCTCCATTCCTGGAGTAAGTAGTTTTTGATGATACTCTTTCCTTCTACTTTACCTAGACCTGTGCTGATTTTATTATTGCTGCTTAGTCCTAATTTTGCCGCTCTGTCTGCTTGTTCGTTTCCCAGGATACCTATGTGAGCTGGTATCCATCCGATGGTGACTTAGCATCCCATGTACGTGAGGTTGGTGGCTGTCGTTAATATCTCCTCTTTTAAGTCGGGTCTGTTTCCTCTAGTGAAGTTCTCGAGCGTTTGTACTTAGGACAGGAAGTCTCAACATCATTACTCAATGAACATGCTCCAGAGGATAGAGATGGGCGAGATCCGAAGAGAATGGTTGCTGTCTCTGGAGCGGTCTCGGCTGGCAAAGATTAGTTTCATCTTCGTGCTAGGGCATGCGGGAGTACAAGGGAATGAGCGGGCTGGCAAGCTCGCAGGTAACGCTACTGTGGACGGCGGACGCACCATGGACCAGGCTGATATTCTGAATGCTCTACGAGAAGTAAGACTTGTGTGAGAACCAAGTGATGACAGCGAATCTTTAACCATGGCCAGACTGCGAGAACAGCAAATTAAAAGAGGGGTTGCCAAACAAGAACACTACGCAGGAAGCCAAAGAAGACTTATGGACTGAATGGTTCGATGTGCAACGAGGATGATCTGTCGACTAACTAACTAACTAACAGAGAGTCTGTCAATATACGTATAATATACAATATAATATGTACCTGTTGGTGTTTGTGCTTATATTACCAGAGAAGGGTGGTGATTTATGGCCTTAACATCATGGACTCGGTCATACTGACTTGGTCTAGTGGCTGCTATTGAGGTGTTATGAACCAGTAGCATGAACAACAGGAAGGTCTATATCATCCAAGATGAATGAGGAATTTACCTTTTGGACGACCTAAAGAGTAGATACCTTGATACCTAAAATGACCTCCCAACCTCAACATCATTAAGCCTTTCATAACCAGATAAGTATTTCTGTATCGTAGACTGGACTATCAATATTTTATCATTATGGCCACTCCTGGGAAGTTAATATCTACATTGTTGACACAATTGGTTGACTACAACGAGTAGAGTCATAACTCATCAAGTTTCATCATTTAGTGGTGAATTATCCTTAGTTGTGCAATAGACATTTGTATGGGCTTTATCTTGTGCAGTGATGAGGATGAACATTCCTAATTTTCAAGTAGGAGGATTATCTTAACATTAGAGTTTTATTTGGAAAGAACATGATTTTATTAGTTTATGATCTGAAGGACTTTAAAATCTTTTCAGTGGAGATCATCATGGATAATCACACTGGATATAGTTAATTTGTCCATGTTGTGGTTTACCTTGCATTATGCTTCACATTGTGGTTTTGTAATTTTTTTGATGTGTAGATCACAGATCTTCCCAAAACCCCAGCAGCTGTTCAAACAGATTGTTTGATTTAGATCAACGAGTCTGAATCTATTAATTGTTGAATTTTGTTTAGAATTTGTTTACTACAAGTGGTACATTACACCCTGTTTATAATTTATTTAGAGGACAACTTGTGGGTGGATAAACACACATGGGCAAATTTTTGCAGAATGAGCAGTCTCCTCTTTGTCTGCGGTAACTTTCAAGGCTATCTATGCCTTCTATAGGAGAACCTAACTTCATACATTTAGTGTTGGAATCTTACACTTTCTGTCTTATTCCACACTTGGGGGTTTGTGAGTCAAATTCAGGTTTTTTTATGATGGCTGACCAATTAGGATTGGTACCCCTTCCTTCCATTATTTTTCTTTATATGCCACAGTCAACCTGAGAACTTTTTTTAACATTTGCATCAATAAGGATTTGAACACATGTCCACAGAGCCAACAGCATGCATTCTAGCCACTACGATACTACAGCTTTCTCATTCTAATTAAACATTTGTAATATGTAATTCATTTTATTTGTTTTGTATATTTATATAAAACAGCTTGTCAATTTATGTACATATTGCTCTGAAATGAGGATCAACACACCTGACTGTGGTGGAATGTCAAAACTTGTGTAGTTCTGGGAGCGACCAAGCACATTCTGTGACCAGAGTTTGACGGTGATGGGTCCTGGTGGAAAATCCTTGCGCAAAAAAACAGCATGTGCATCGGCTGTGGTTTGAGTATCTTGGAAGTCATTTTCTGAAGTGATTTCAATGCGGTAAGAAAACTCCCTTGCACCAACTGCCTCATGTGGCAAAGGCTGAAACAGAAATGTATAAATAGATCATTAAGAAAGTTATGAAAATATTAACCAAGAAGACTGAGAGTGTTAGAAATTCAGGTCAAAAAGGGAGTTGTTCTACAACTATTCTACTGTTAAATTCCATCCATCCATCATGTGCCATTCCGATAAGCGTGGGCGGTCATGTTTTACCATCTCACTCGATCACCAGAGTCTTGATCAGCTCCATGTTCCTGTCTCAAACATGCCATATGGCCAAGCCATCCAGGTATTTACTTCTTGGTCTTCCCCTTGATCTCCTCCCTTTGATCTTGCCAGTTGTCACTATATTCTCCAAATCATTTCTTCTCATAACATGCCCAACAAATGTTGACTGTCTACGTCTAATGTTTCTAATCAGTTTACGATATTCATTTGTTTCTTGAAGGACTTGTTCATTGGTTTTTCTGTCTGTCAATGGTATTCTTTGCATTTTCCTCAGAAACCACATTTCCACAGCCATCAGATGTTTTTCAGCTTATCTGCTCATTGTCCATGTTTCACATCCATACAAAAGTACAGGTTCTATGTAGCACTTCAACACTCTTTTTCTCGTTTCAACTGATATCGTTTTATTGGTCAGTATGTTTTTCATCTTGCAAAAGGCTACCTTCGCAATGGCAAGTCTTGGTCTAATCTCTTCAAGGCATCTCCCATCAGATGTTAAGACTGTTCCGAGATAACTGTACCGATTCACTTGTTTCATTGTGGTATTTCCTTCTTTCCAGTGACGACTATAATCTGTGTCTTCTTACAATTTAATTCTAACCCTAATTGTTCACTGTGTGCAACAACCACATCTACTAAATGTTGCAGGTTCTGTTCATTGTCTGCAATCAAGACTGTATCATCTGCATATCTAATGTTATTGATGTATCATCCCTCAATGTTGATTCCTTCCATATCTTCTATATTTCTGAAAATATTTTCACTGTACAGGGAAAAAAGATCTGGAGACATTACACATCCTTTTCTCACACATCTCTTAATAGGCTGATATTGACCTTAATCGTTATCAATTCTGATGGCAGCTTGTTTCCAATATATGTTTTTTACAAGTCTAATTGGTCGATGTTGATCGCATTCCAAGGCTCATGATTTCTTTGGGATTGCAATAAATATAGAATTACACAATTCAGGAGGGTATATCTCCAGTATCATATATTGTGTTCAGCAGTCTGGTGACTTGGTCTATTGCATATTCTTCTAAGACATTGATCATTTCTGTTGTGATTTTATCTGTACCCGGGGGTCTTGCCAGTTTTCATATGGTTAAGAGCATTCTGAATTTCCGTCTTCAAAATTGATGGTCCTTCACTATTATTCCGATGATCATACTGTTCTTCTCTTGTATCATCATAAACGTCTTTCACATAATCAGACTACGCATGTAAACATCTTATCTTTTTCTATTATGATTTTGCCATCTTTGGTTTTTAGACAACCAATGTTAGATTATCTACTACAATTAATCTACTGTTACATTATGTTCTACAAATAATCTACTGCTAGAATATGCTTTTCAACTAATCTACTGCTACAACATGTATCCTCTTAAAATATCTTATATTAATCTGCTGCCAGATACAAAATTCAGTCATTTTATTTCTAACTAAGCAGTTAACATTTTGTTACCACCAATTTTCTATTTCATCACTCTGAACCTTGACTGAATCTAAATGCAACATTCAAGTTAATTTCTAATCATTTACACTAATCTGCATTTATTGCTTTGAGACTTGGAACATCAGATTTAAAAAAATGCAAAAGTAAGACACATCCTCACCTTCCACATAAGAACTAGACCAGGCAATAGGATGCTACTGAAATTGTAACTCTCCAGTCTTCTGAAGCCAATGGCATCAACAAGAGGTGGGTAAACAGGAACTGGAATCAACAAAACATGTCAAACTGTGTAAGACATACACAACAATGTATATAAGGATATAGAATATAATAAGGGATGGGGAATTAGATCAGCATGGAATCAACAAAACATGTCAAACTGTGTAAGACATACACAACAATGTATATAAGGATATAGAATATAATAAGGGATGGGGAATTAGATCAGCATGGAATCAACAAAACATGTCAAACTGTGTAAGACATACACAACAATGTATATAAGGATATAGAATATAATAAGGGATGGGGAATTAGATCAGCATGGAATCAACAAAACATGTCAAACTGTGTAAGACATACACAACAATGTATATAAGGATATAGAATATAATAAGGGATGGGGAATTAGATCAGCATGGAATCAACAAAACATGTCAAACTGTGTAAGACAAACACAACAATGTATATAAGGATATAGAATATAATAAGGGATGGGGAATTAGATCAGCATGGAATCAACAAAACATGTCAAACTGTGTAAGACATACACAACAATGTATATAAGGATATAGAATATAATAAGGGATGGGGAATTAGATCAGCATGGAATCAACAAAACATGTCAAACTGTGTAAGACATACACAACAATGTATATAAGGATATAGAATATAATAAGGGATGGGGAATTAGATCAGCATGGAATCAACAAAACATGTCAAACTGTGTAAGACATACAAAACAATGTATATAAGGATATAGAATATAATAAGGGATGGGGAATTAGATCAGCATGGAATCAACAAAACATGTCAAACTGTGTAAGACATACACAACAATGTATATAAGGATATAGAATATAATAAGGGATGGGGAATTAGATCAGCATGGCTGAATGTTTAAGAGTGCTCACTTTTACACTTCTGTTGTTCTGATGCTGAGGTAGCAGGTCCTACACCGGTTAGTTGGACTAAAATGTTGACTTCTCGTCCTTGAGTTGGGGATGTAAAAATTACAAGTACCTCAGAAATTGGAGTGGGTTCATCTGATGGCGAGGGACACCGGTAATAGGAAAGGCTAACCCATGCGCAAATATCAGTCCAGTGCACTAGACGTAGTAGCATGTGTGTAGACTACACTTGAGTTCAAAGAGAGTGAATGTGCACACACACCGCGTACACGTGCGCACTCACTCACACACACACACACACATGCACGCGCACACACGTCCGCACGAACACACACACAGATATATATATATATTTAGTTAGTTAGTCGCAGTTCCAACTTCACAGCAACGGGTCGTCCCCATTATGCTCCGTTCCTGTGCCAGTGAATATCACACAAAATGCTCCCCACTGCCCAATGTGAAAAGTGGAAAAGACAGGAGTCTCGACAAACAACAGCCCGCACAGATACACTGTGCATAATGCCGCCGCCAGAATGTCAACACAATAGTCCCCCATGAATCATCCAGTTCATCTCTGATGGAATCGGCAGTCATTTTCCTATCTGAATGTTTCCTAGATGTTCACCCATACAGTCCACGAAAATACAGTTCATCGCTGATGGCAGTGGCAGTCAACCAGAAGTCCAGCAGCCACGCATTTCTGCATAAGGCAAAAACCGGTCAACTCTGGGACATAGCCACCTGCCATCACTCCGAACATGCAGTCACGTTCCAAAAATCCTCAGGCAGATTCAAAAGCATTTCACACGAAACTCACAGCTCACAGTGTCGCGCCACGCACTCACTCAGTAGCAGGGCGACGGAACCATCAAGATACCATAAATATATATATATTATGGGATGGGATATATTCTTCAACCCATCATAAAATGTATGAATATATGAAAATATAACCAAATGTGTAGATTTGTCACCCATCATCACATTATAAAATGATGTATGAGTTGATATAGCAGCAAAAAATGATAAATTTCAGAAGATCTTTACAGAATTAGTAGATTTGTTATAAATCATCCCTTCATAAGATTATAAATTTAGGGACACTTTAATTTAATGGGTAAATCTTATAATTCTTCACTCCATCATAAAATAATGAGTGAGAAGAAACGATTATAGAAAGGGTATATTTATCATCCTTCACCCAATCATAAAATGATGTAAAAGGCGATAATATTATGGAAGTGGTAAATCTGTCATCCTTCACTCTATCAAAATTAATGTTAAAAACTATTAAAACTACTCTAAGTTCACTGATTTAACATGTAAAGATTGTTACCAGATTTATCTTGTCATTCAAATTAATACTTTTTACCTTGTGAAAAACGTGTCGAAATTTTGACTGGCCAGAAAAATCACAAGTCAGAATTATTGTGAGCTCTAGAGTTGTAGGTTGTAGGACTAGATAAATTGAGATGTTCAGAGAAAACATCCTAACATAGGGACAGCAGTAGGATGTAGGACCAGATAAGTTGAGATGTTAAGAGAAAACATCTTAATGTAGGTTTTAATTTACTTTACTCAAATGCATGATCAGTTGTGCTATATTTACTATTATTCAAAATTATATGAGCTTTCCCGTTTGCTTTGCTGGTGTTTGATATATATTTGTGACTGCTGGAAATAATGCTTGGAGATTGCCATTCAACAATCTATGTGAACAGAGGGAAATAATGCTTGAAGATTGTCATTCAATGATAGATGTCAACAATGGGTCCTTTATAGATCTTACCAAGGGTTTTATTGAACAGGCAAATATTGTACATCATTGGCCAAGCACTGCTCCCATCTTGTGAAACCTCTTCAAATAAGAGTTAGATTAAATATTGTTTGCTTCAATGTGTCTTCTATCTGTTGTCATTATCCAGAGGTGGCACTGGTAGCTTGTAGGTGAATAGACTTAACCAATGCTATTTTTTATCTATTATTCTGTAGTCAGGTGACCGGATCTGTCAAAATGTGTTTCAAGTCAAAAGTACCTAAACTTCTGCAACAGAATACAAACATTTCACATAATATCATCCTTCAGCTGAATGGGCAATATGAGTTCCTGAATCAACATCGTTGAACTTGGAACATTCCCACACATGCTCAACCCCCTTCTTCAGCAGCCAACAAAGAGTTTCCGTGCTGGTGGTATCAGATGCAGCCTGACTAAATGTCCAGCTGCCAGAATGTGCAATCAGTAATGGGCCAAATGTTTGAACTACAAACCAAGCCTTTCAATATCTGCAATCAACAGTGGTATGCCTGACCTGGTCATCAAACAAAGGCAAAACATACAAATGACATGTGTAAGTGGTATTTACCTGTCTGGGCTGTTGTAAATGTTAACTCACTCTTCTGACTTTCACCTCCACCCCCACAGCTGGAGACAAGAACCGAGTAATTGGTGAATGCAGTTAGGTTCGTCAGCTTTACAAGCATGCATTTGAGCTCACATATGAAATTTTTATCTACTGCTGAAGGCAAGGTTACCTGCAAAAACAAATAAGCAAATAATTAGCTGGTAATCAATGTGTTACAACATACTTAAATTCCAATTCCAATTCCAATTTTCGAAAAAAAAAATTCCAAATTCGGTCTCGTCTAACCTGCTTCCTCAGCGGTGGTTATTTTGACAGCCGTGGTTTTTGTGGGTTCATTCACCCTGATTCTTGTCTTGTGCGCTCTTACGAGTGAGCCCTATCTCAGACTGGATATGTTGGTTTGTGTCTGTGACGTCAGCTGGAGGGTTGGTGGCGGCTGTCCTTTGTGCCCGTTGCCATATGACAAGCACGCCAAAACAAGACACACAAAAGGAATAAAGGGATTTTGCGGAAGGATGCACCAAAGTGGATGATGCACAAGAAAACCAAGGGAGACACGAGACGTCATAGGACAACAAAGAGAGATGTTGTGAGGCTGTGTTACCAAACGGTTGTGTTTTCCAAATTCTGTGTCAAGTGGATATCTGGATGCAATGATTACGAGGATCTGCAAGTAAACAACAGGACGGGGAATTTGTTGACAATGAAGCCATTAATGGAAGGACTGGGAGTAGAAAACCTAGGCGAATCCTGAACGACGGAACTGTGGAATGGAAAACTAGGCTTCAAGGTGAACAGGATAGAATAGGGAGGTTATTCGTAGATAGTAAATAGACACCGACCCTGTGTCAAGGGCAGTCTATATTCTAGAAGAGCTGAATCCTATTATTTCTACAACGCATAATTAAATGTGTAAAAACGTTCACTGGATTGCGTGAGTTTATTTCATATTTTCAAAAGTTCAGGTGAGAACACTTAACGTTCTAATTTAACGAGTTATAAATCCTTGGTTATGGATTTCATGTTGAGTTATTACTGGATCTACACCAAGGCACCCGTCTCCTGGTGGTTTCTTTTGTTAGTGACAGTTTCTGGCTCTTCTGGTTGCAGTCCTTATAAGGAATTTTTATTTTGTCTTTTTGTCTCCTTTATTGTGTATAGCCCGTAGAAGCTAGTTGATGTTTTCATTTTCTTCCATGCGCCTTTGTTCTCTTTCGAGTTTTGAGTTTTTGTTGCCTTTTGATCTCTTCCTCCATGGTCAGCTCCTTCATCTATATAGTATGCCCATGGATGTACGTCATCCGTGTTTAAGTCTGGGTATTCTTTATAGGTACGGTAGGGCATTGGTTTTCCCTTGTGTTTCTTGTACTTCTTTTCTTTTGCTTCCATACGCCTTCTGTATTCCTTGCACCTGAGTTCATGATCCCTGTTTATCTCTGCGATTTCTTCCTTGGTAAATATTGGCGGTATTGGGGCGTCCTCTCTGCCGTCGTCAGGGGGCTCATCTCGGTTTTCTTCGGATGTATGGCGGGATATTGGCTTCCCTTCGACTGTTTTGGGCATCGTGGTTGGGCTGCTGGCTGTATTAGCTCGCAGTTCAGGTTCAGTCTCTTGGTTTTCATCTTGCAGTTTCTCTGTAATTTCTTGTATGGCTTCTGTTGTTTTGCTTCGAAAAAGTTCCATTTCAGCTTTCTGTAGCTCTCGTTCTGATTTAATGGTTTGTAGGATTTCTTCGTTCTCCTTCTTTATCACTGCCATATGTCCCACTTCTTGCTTGAGGTTTTGCTGGATCTCCATTTTCGCCAGTAGTTTTTCGTTGTCGCTGGTCGGAGTCGGTGTCAGCAGTACCTTGACTTGTTTCTTCAACTCGTCTATCTGTTTTTGCAGTTGATCTCTTTCAGCTTGTGATATACCCATGGCTGTCTCGCACCTCCGCATTGCTTCGTTGTATGGTGTCTTTGTGTTGATGGCAAGCTTTAATGCGTCTCTGTATCGTTGCAGGTACGGACAGCCCAAGTATCTGGCTCTATGCTTGTCCAGGCAGTTGGCACACTTTGTTTTGTTGTTGGGTGCTCGAAAGTCCGTGTACAGCTTGGCCAGCGGACACTCCTTGAAGGCATGGTGATCGGCGCAGTACCGGCAGATTTCCGTCTTACTGCGACATGCTGCTCTGGTGTGGCCGGCCCTCTGGCATCTGGAACATTGATTTATTCTTGGGATGAATCTCTCTGGCTGTTGCATTTTCTTATTGATTGATGCTGTGGTCGGCATTTCGCTGCCCTCCGTCGTCACCACTGCCAAGGTTGTAGGTATCTTGGAGTAGGTGAGGAGCCGCTCCACTTTCAAGAATAGGATGTGAAGATTCTCTTCTCATAGCTGCTTCAGGATTTCTTCGTCTGATAGCTCCACTTGGATACGCTTAACAACCCACTTGCTTGTAAGTAAGTCGGTGTTTCCTACTCTGGTGTCTTTCTCCTCTCTCTGCTTCTCAGTAGGTTTGGCTCTTGTCTGTGGTCAACTGTCGACAGTCTCCCTCGTAGTGGCTTCAGTAGTAGCTGTAGTTTCAGGTTCTTTGTTACAGCTCACAGGCAGGCTCTCCACGTTCTTCTTCTTGTCGGCTCCTACGTTGCACATCTTGGATACTGCGTGTCTTTTGGTTTTCTTGCAATGTGCCATTTTCCTCCCCCATATCAGGCTTCTCGACTTGTTCAGGTTCAGGTGACTTGCTTGATAGCGCTCGCAGACGACATACTTCAAACTAAGGCCAACAAATATATAAGACAGCTTGTAATGTCTATCCATGGTGAACTTAAGGGAACAAGACAGATGATCTTGTCTTGTCTATCCATGGTGAACTGAAGGGAACAAGACAGATGATCTTGTCTTGTCTATCCATGGTGAACTGAAGGGAACAAGACAGATGATCTTGTCTTGTCTATCCATGGTGAACTGAAGGGAACAAGACAGGTGATCTTGTCTTGTCTATCCATGGTGAGCTGAAGGGAATAAGACAGGTGATCTTGTCTTGTCTATTCATGGTGAACTAAAGGGAACAAGACAGATGATCTTGTCTTGTCTATCCATGGTGAGCTGAAGGGAACAAGACAGATGATCTTGTCTTGTCTATCCATGGTGACCTGAAGGGAACAAGACAGGTGATCTTGTCTTGTCTATCCATGGTGAACTGAAGGGAACAAGACAGATGATCTTGTCTTGTCTATCCATGGTGAGCTGAAGGGAACAAGACAGATGATCTTGTCTTGTCTATCCATGGTGAGCTGAAGGGAACAAGACAGATGATCTTGTCTGTCATTGGTTGACTGAAGGAAACAAGAAAGATTTTCTTGTCTTGTCTATCTATGGTTGACTGAAGGAAACAATGAAACCATGCCAAATTGAGATTTAACGTTTGGTCGGTTATAACAGAAAAACCTAGCCATCAGCAGGAAACAAAGCAATAAAACCAAGACAAAGAAGATCTGTCAGTCCTTTTTGTTTTGTTGTCTTCAACCGACCTGCATTACAACAATAAAAGCGTAGTTTTGCCCTCTGTAAATAGTTGATTAGTGAGCAGTCTTTTGATGCAGTGAAGCCAGTGGCTAATGACTGCAATGTCAATGGACTCCTGTACCTGGTGTACCTGACAGACTTGGCCTAGATAGATGGTAGAGGTCTCGTTGTTTGCCAGAAACCACTTATCATTGTTAGTGTTTGATTCTAGACTGCAGTTGTCTTGTTTTATTGGACTTCAATGTTTGTATGAACTTTAGTTGTTCCTGAATTGTAGATTTTAGATTTTTATGGATTACTGTAGCTGTTCTTATTATCCAAATGTGCAATTTCATACATACAATAAAGACATTCCAAATTTTAAGTGTGCAAATTTCATGTTTTTATCTTTGTTATTCGCTGAGAAAAAAAGATGCAGTACATTACTTTCTGACTGGCCCTCATATTAATATCATTATCGTTGTTGCACCACAATTATAGATACTAACCCTGTGTGTTTTATAATTTAAGGGAGAACACAAGAAGCCAAACTCGATTTCCAAGCAATATCAACAGACAAATGTTCATCACGGCTCAAATATGTTTTCGACTTCTTTATATTTTTCTTTTCTAACAACTCTGTGGCAAAGGGGTTACAGATGCAATTCGTAATCACGCATACTGAGTTTGAAACAGTTATAGGTGATTTGGCAGCAGACCGCCTTGCACTGGTTTTCATACAATGGTATGAGTGCCGGTTATTCAGAAAGCAATGGCAAACTACTGAACATAAACTTGCCAAGAAAACACAAACAGCAAAAAATGATGGGGTTGACTGCAACATCCTGTAAAAAATATGTAACTAAAGAAAACAGAAGAGAGAGAGTCACATGACATTGGTCATCAGGTTATTCCACACACCTGGCATGTGCACTGCCAATAATTTCCTGTGCCAGGACTTTTTTTTTACTTTACCCATTCTCTTGGCATGTCTAAAGAACGCAGACCGTCTACTTCTAATGTGAGTAGCCAGTTCTCTTGGTCAGCTGGTTTCTTTCAAGATGTCTTCATTTATATTTTTTTTTCTGTCCAAGCTGTTGTCCGGATTTTTTTATAAGACCACATCTTTACAAGCTCTATGTAATCTCTCATTAATGTTTACTGTCCATGATTCACTTCCATACATCAGAAATATTATACCCATATAATTCTTAAGCTTAAAACCACTGAAATCTTTATCTCAAGAAGTTGTAAACTATTTTCATATGATGTAAACAAAGCTTACTTGCTTGCACACATACAGACTTGTATGTATATTGTTGTGTTTTGATTACAGTATATCTTTACAGACAAGATAATTACATTTAAGATCTCCAAAGTTCCTTGCTTTTTAGAGACCTGTACGTTGAAACGATGGCCTGCATGATTTAGAGCCATAAAAGCACAAAGATTTGATGTACTCTGATCCATACAGAACTTGATACTGGCACTGTTTGGACCAACATCACTGGAACTCAAACGCTTCACGGGTGCTGGGATAACTGTGAATGATAAACAACAATATATGTACATCTGTTGGAAGATGATAAACAACAATATATGTACATCTGTTGGAAGAAGATAAACAACAATATATGTACATCTGTTGGAAGAAGGTAAACAACAATATATGTACATCTGTTGGAAGATGATAAACAACAATATATGTACATCTGTTGGAAGATGATAAACAACAATATATGTACATCTATTGGAAGATGATAAACAACAATATATGTACATCTGTTGGAAGATGATAAACAACAATATATGTACATCTGTTCGAAGATGCTCAGAAACTGTCACTTTTATAATCATCATCAGGTGCCCAACCAACTGGCACAGGTCATGTCTGTCCATAAATCTCGGTCCATGGTATTCTGATATCAACTCTATTCATGATATTCCTCCATCCCACCATCTCAATCCATCCAGCATAATTGTTCTCAGCTTCTGTCTTCTCCCAATGATCTTTCCAGTCATTAGGTTTACCAATATCTCTCTTCTCATTTATAACCAAAGAACACTGTTTCTGTCTTATAGTTAAATATAACATTCTACTTTCATTAGCCTATTCCAGGCAATCATTGTTAGTTACTCTGGCATTCCAAGGTATTCGCAAAAACCTTCTCAGAAACTGCATCTCTGTTGCTTCCCTGCTCTTCTTAATTTGTCCATTCATATTCCATGATTCAACACGAGGCCAAAACAGGTTTTATATAACATTTCAAAAGTCTCTTTCTTACTTGTAATCATAGTGACTTAATGTATAAGACACTTGTTATTTTAAAAAATGCAACTTTTGTTAAGTGTTCTGCTCTTAGTCTCGATCACATATCTTCTATCTGATATTATGATTGCCCCTAGGTATTTAAATGTATCCATTTGGTAAAATCAAACCATCTATATATATGCTGATTGCACTGAAAAAGCTGCACATATTTCCCCTATAAAGCCGACTGTTTGTCATCACCATGTTGGTTCAGGTAAGACCGTGCATCACTCTGCTCCTCTCATCCAACCAACAGTCTTCAAGGACATATTCTACCTTTTGTCTAATTTCTGTTTTTTATGAAACTGTTCACATTCGGGTCTGCTACGGCCTGTTCTTAATCAAAATTATTACATTATCTTCTCTTGGCAACAAGTAATATGATTCCATTGTGCTTGAAGTGCTGATTATTTTACAGGAGAAAGGCATTTGGGACCCAAGAAAGACCCAAGTGAGACTGCTCCGCCAAGAGTATCATGAAGATAAGATGTAGATGGGGACACCACTTCTGATGATCTCATCTCATCTAATCATCTCATCTTGTTCCTCTTGTACCTTGTGGTGTCGAGGTGAAGTATAAACAGCGGGAGAGTGCCCGCTTATGGGATTCATATATGGATATTCCCATGGACTGCTATTCCCTCTGTCCATCGTTTACGTGGTCAGCCTCTACTTTTGATGGTCAGAAGCTTCCTATTGTGGTTTAGTCTATACAAACTATCTCTGAGCTCTGAGAGAGAGAGAGAGAGAGAGAGAGAGAGAGAGAGAGAGAGAGAGAGAGAGAGAGAGAGAGAGAGAGAGAGAGAGAGAGAGAGAGAGAGAGAGAGAGAGAGAGAGAGAATAGCGAACAAATGAACAAACTTTATTTTCAAAGGGTTAAGAGTTGGGCACGCAGGCCCGTCTAACATTCTGCCCTTCTATCACTCTCTTTCATACATTATTTCATTCACACATCATTCAAGGCTAACAGAGGACAGCAACAATGTAAAAGATATGCATTAAAAAGGCATGGGCAAAATGCGAACATCAAAACTACACGACTCAGTAATATTAGATAATGGTCTGGTGGAATATACTGGCCTACCATAAGGGGACTGGCTGTTATACTAGGGTTTTGTTATTATTATTTCTATTATTAAGGGGGAAGGTAATCTGTACTGAGATTGTGTTCGAGTAATTTGCGATTATATGAATAGGGATTGGTGATGTCTTTGATTTCTTGTGGAAGATTGTTCCACAGCTGAGCTGCAGAGTACGTTAAGCTTGTTTTGTATAAGTCAATCCTAGGCTTCGGAATGTGTAATATATTTAAACGTTTACTGTGTCTCATCATCATCAAGTGCCGTGCCAGCTGGCGTAGGCGTTCATGGCTCTCCACAGATCTCGGTCTTTGGTTTTCTGGATCAACTCTGCTGCTGATATTCCTCCATGCCACCGTCTCAATCCATCCAGCATCATTTCTCTTGGTCTGCCTCTGCCTCTCTTCCCCTCGATCTTTCCAGTTGTTACGATGTTCTCCAATGCCTCTCTTCTCATCACGTGACCGAAGAAAGATGTTTGTCTCTGTCTTATTGTTGAATTTAATGTTCTAGTTTCATTAGCCTGTTTCAGGCAGTCATCGTTAGTTACTCTGGCAGTCCAAGGAATTCGCAACATTCGTCTCAGGAACCACATCTCTGTTGCTTCTAATTTCTTCTTACTTTGTTCATTTACATTCCAAGATTCACTGCCATACAGCAAAACTGGTTCTACATAGCATTTCAGCACTCTCTTTCTTACATTCAGTGATAGTGACTTATTGCACAAGATACTCTTCATTTTCTGAAATGCGGCTTTTGCCTGCCCTATTCTCTGTTGTACATCTTCCATCTAATGTTATAAATGCCCCTAGGTATCTAAAATTATCCACTTGGTTAAGGATTTTTCCTTCTATTTCTATGTCACATTTTGGTGTCACCATTTTCTTTGATATTACCATTGTTACTGTTTTCTTGATATTCAAGGAGTCCTTTCCTTGCACTCTCTGTTACTACAACGTCTAATAATTGCTGTAGGTCTGTTGAATTATCCGCCACCAATACTGTGTCATCTGCATAGCGTATATTATTTATATTATAACCTCCGACTAGTATTCCTGGCATCTCTTTGATCTCTCTCATTATTACTTCGCTATACAGGGAGAAAAGATCTGGTGACAAGACACACCCGTCGTACTCCTAGCTTTATCTGTTCGTAACTACCCTCTTTATTTCCCACTTTAATTGCTGCTACTTGGTTCCAGTAAACATTCTTTATTATTCTTAAATCCTTTCCATCAATGTTGATATCTTCCAACATTCTAATCAGTTCATCATGTTTTACTTTATCAAATGCCTTAGTATAATCTATGAAGCACAAATATATGTCTCTCTGTTTCTCTATTGACCTTTCTTTAGTGTCCATAATGTATAAATTGCATTGTTTGTGCCCTTTCCTTCCACAAATTCATACTGTTCTTCACTAATTTCCATTTTTATTTTCTTTTTGTTTCTTCTCATTATGATTCTGAGTAGAAGCTTAGTGATATGGTTTATGAGGTTAATTGTACGAAAATTTTGGCTAGTTGGTAGACTTTTTTCGCTGTTTGATTGATTGATTGATTTAGAAATCGACATCACAGCATTTGGGGCATTCCCATAAGTGCTCCGTCGCCATCCTCAGCAGCCAGCGAAGAGTTCCAACACTAATTGTACCAGTAGCAATCTGATTATAAGTCCGTCTCGCCTTTCCTCTGAGCATTGAGCGTCGGCCAGATCCCCTTGTCACTCCTCGCTGTCTCATTCTTGCCAGACCATGGTAATCCATGTGCTCCCACAAGGCCACAAACACGTCTGCCTTGTCATGTATCAATACTCCACCAAGTTCTGCAGAGCCAGCCAATCTGTCCGCCTGTTCATTTCCCAGCACACCGGCATGCCCCGGAGAAAAGATCCAGGCGATGCTTGTCACCCGTGACCTCCGAAGCGAAGCAAGCCACTCCGCACGAAGCCAGCCCATCCTCATCCTCGTCAGCATGCTTTCTGAGTCAGTTACAATCACGATGTGTGTGTGTGTCGTATTCTCCATCCAGCAGAGAGCCGCAGTGACTGCCTCCACTTCCATTCTTAAGCTGGATGTTGTTGTATCATATGCCAGGCTCTCTTGCCCCAAACATCGACCATTAGATTTGGCTATGAACCCCCAGCCACTTCTCTCACCTCTTGACACCGAACCATCTGTGTAGATAATCACATCACCCAAGTGAGCATTGTCCTGAATTAGTTGCTGGATTTCCACTTCCGTGGCCTCTGCTGGCCACTCCCTGCACTCCCGGCTTAATGTGATTATAACTCTGCACAAGTCTGACTGCTCCGCTGGCACTCTGACCCATTCCTCTCCATGCCTAATGTTCTCCAAGGGGCACAACTGTCTGATCGTATCCTCCGCCTGAGCCATCCATGATTTCCCTCTTATCAGTCGCTGACCCTTAACTGCGTTCAGCGTCTCATGCAGTGGGTGGTCTGTGTCTGCAGCTACTCTGAGATATGCCTTCGCCTGCATCACCTTGAGCCTACCAGCAACAGTCGGCAGACCAAGGATGTAATGCATACACACTACTGGGGTGTCTCTAGTGCATCCCAGAATGACTCGCATAGCTTCGTTCTGTATGCGCTCTAACTTCACCAGATGACTCTCTGAGACAGTAAGCAGACCTAATCCATAATCAATTACTGAGAGGATCAAGTGCTGGTATAGTGTTAAAAGCATTCTCTGCTCTGTGTCCATTGCAGCCATAGTTTTAAGTGCACTGAATCCCATTTGAGATCTTGTCACAACCGTCTCCACATGGTTTTTTCGCTGTTTGTTTAATGAGCACTTGAATGTGGGAATTAAAGGTTAGATTTCTATTAATGATTAGGCCTAATGTTTTGTGCTCAATTACACTTTCTGCTGGCATGCTATTGATGTGAAGTTGAAGTGATGTGTCTGAGTTTAAAGTCTTTGTCTGGTTGTTAATAACATTGATTATGTTTTAGTGATGTTAATTTGTATACGGTTTGCATAGCTCCACATAACTACATTGCCTACTTCTTGTTGCAGAGATGACTCCAGCAAAATATAGTTTTCAGCGTTTGTGTACACTGTACAGTCGTCTGCAAATAGATCGCAGGACGACGAAAGATGCAAAGGTAGATCGTTAATATATATGGCAAATAATAGAGAGCCAAGAAAAGAGCCTTGCGGCACTTCAGTATTGAAGGTAGTGGTTTGAGACAGAGATTTATTATGTGATACTACTTGCTTTCTGTTTGATAGAAAAGATGATATTAGAGTGACTACATTAGGGCCAATTTTCATTGTCTCAAGTTTTTTAATTAAAATAACATAACTAATTCGACCAATAAATATAATGGAACCACAGAATAAAACAAATTAAAGAACATACAACAAATAATTAACCTGAAAAAACTACTTCACAAGCTAAATAACCAGTTGTTATCCAAAAGAATGAATAAATGACTATACAAGTCAATGTTTCTGTTTAAAGCGGGGTATCCCACATGGGAAATAAAACGTTAAACAGTAAGCAATTAAAGTTCAAGGAGGAAGCTCTGTTGCTGGTATCAATGCATATAGAGTTCCGTTTTTAATACATATCCTATCTCACAGGTCTGCATTGTAGAGACATCATAAGGGCTTGATTCAGTGCGGCAGGACTAAATTGCATCAAGTATAGAAGTTCTGGACTCCAATGATGCGGAACCTGTTATTGTCTGCTTGGTCTCTCATTACTGGCATGAACTTTGGTGATGCGGAACCTGTTGTTGCCTGATTGTTCGCTCATTGCTGGCGTGAACTTGGTGATGCGGAGCCTCTTGTTGTCTGCTATGGAGCCCATAGTTGTCTTGAGCTTGGTGTGCCAAAGTGGTATTACTGCCGTGCGTGTGTACCGCTGCTTGCAACGAGGGTTCGTTGGAAGTTAGGTTAGGGAAATCTTCCTGGTAGTTATTTCCTTCACATGTGAGGGTGGGGGAAGGAAGGAGAGGTTGATTTATTCTTGGTAGCATGTGTGCACCTTGACTGGCAGGAGTTCGGGGGTCAGACGCCAGCAAACGTTTATCTGGGGTGCTGGGGGTATTTCGACTGGCTTCAGTAATCAATGTTCGTCGTGTTTGTGTGTTGGTCATGTTTTGTGCCCTCTCTAGATATTTGATATTTTTAGCAAAGAAGCTATTAACTAATGTTGATGTGTGCATCTGGTCACTGTACAGTTGTTTCTTTGGTGCGCCTCTTTGCGCTGTAAAACATGGTGTGTTGTTGATGAAGTGTACATTAAACTGATTACAGAATTTCTCTAGGGTGTTGTTGTTTATGTCGGCTAGTCGACGTTCGGGGCCATAACTTGGTGGTATGGTGGAAGAGAAAAAACTTTAGAATTTGGAAAATTATGGCGTAATAAGTCTAGTAGTTTTCCTAACTGAGAAATGGTGATATTTTGGTTTCTCATAATGTCATTAATTCCTATATGTATTGTAATCCTCTTCACGCTTTCATTTATTTCCATTCTGCGTATACTGTTTGTTAGACTGTCTAACCCTGCACCTGGAAGTGGAATTGTTGTAGCTATATCGGCGTGTGATGAGGACATACGATCACTGTATATGCCTTTCATCAAGGAGTTGCCAATTATCACGTGATCCTGGCGATCTTGTCTGTGTTGTCAGAGGCGGCGTCTAGAAGTACCTTCAAACTTGCCTTTAACTTTTCTCAGAGAGAGAGAGAGAGAGAGAGAGAGAGAGAGAGAGAGAGAGAGAGAGAGAGAGAGAGAGAGAGAGAGAGACAGACAGACAGACAGACAGACAGACAGACAGACAGACAGACAGACAGACAGACAGAGACAGAGAGAGAAATGGAGACAGAGAGAAAGAGAGAGTGGAGAAATAGAGAAGAGAGAAAAAGAAACAGACAAAAGTGAGGGGGAGTGAAAAAGAGAGAGGTAGAGGTAGAGAGAGATTGAGGAGAGAGGTATTTTGAGCAATAGGAAAGGATAGGAGAGTGAAAGAGAAAGCTTGAAAGAGAGGAGGGAGAGAGACGACTACCAAATATGCATGAGAAAGTTCATTTATGTATACATGTAGTGTTATTATTCTAAGTCAAGTGTTCAGTCACGTGAAGGGCAGACAATAGTCTAAGATGTTATTTCCTGTTGTCTCATTGTCATCTTCACATGTTCAAAGCAGCAAGCAACGATGTTCATTTTCTTGATTAATCTCATACAGTTAAAAGATAAGTTTTGCCAACGCCTTTCCTATTTTCATACTTGCCATCCTTTAGATCTTTCTATCCAATGGCAGTGATTTCTTGAAAGTAATAGTTGTCAGAAGGAGTTACAGTTATAACCAACAGCCTGAGACAACTGTTGAAGTCACAATCACTCTAGGGCATTGGTGAAGACACCATTCTGTTTGTGACCCAGGTCGAAATAGGCACATAGCAAATGTTGATCACAGAAGAAAGTAACAACTGAGATAGCCAGGGCAGAGTAACAACTGAGATAGAAAGGGTAAAAGTAGCATTTGAGATGGAAAGTCAAAGTAATAACTGAAATAGAAAGGGTAAGAGTAACAACTTCTTAACAAAACTAACTTGGATAAAGTGGATAATGTGTACAATTATCAGACACAGAGGGAGCTTAAGAGTTTCCTACCAATGTTTTTCTCTCATCATCATCATCATCATCATCATCACCATCATCATCATCATCATCATCATCATCATCATCATCATCATCATCATCATCATCATCATCATCATCATCATCATCATCATCATCATCTTCCACATCTGCCGTCAAGCGTCGTGGGGAGGAATAATTTGCATTCCAACGCCTGGTGGGCGGCACTGGATAGTGTTATTCCGTGTGGTTGCACAATGTCTTTGATGTCGTCAATCCATTTTCTTCTTGGACGTCCTCGTGGTCTCGTCGCAGATGATCTTTGATGGAAGACCAGTGATGGTAGTTGCTGGTGTTGCATTCTAACGACATGGCCAAACCACTTGATCTTCTGTCTTTCAATAAATGTGGCACAAGGTGTTGATCCCAGTCTGTCTGATAATAGCATTTCTTACTTGGTCTTGGATTGTTAAGTTGACAGCTCTCCTCTGGCATCTCATTTCGTATGTGTTGATTTTGCGAAGGTGTGATTTGGATAAAGTCCAGGTTTGAGATTGTTAGCAAAGGGTTGGTGCGAATATGCTGTTTATTATCTGTCGTTTTGCGGGCATGGGTATATTTGGATGTTTCAGTAAAGGTGATAGTTGATATGTAAGTGCACTAGCTTTTTGACATCTGTTATTCTCTAAAGAAGTTAATTATTTTTCTGTATGAACAGATTGCTACTGGAACTATTAGTGTTGGAACTCTTCGCTGGTTGCTGAGGATGGGGACGGAGCGCTTATGGGAATGTCCCGAATGCTGTGATGTCGGTTCCTAGATCAATAAATCAATCTGTATGAACAATATATCAAATGTGAACATTCATGCAGGCTCGCGAACTGAAGCATTTGTGTATATAATGGGCTCTGAAATCATGATATCCACTGAATGAATCAAACACAATCTATATTTATATAAAACCAGTTGCATTCCAGCCATACAACATAGAAGTCAATAAAACATAACATCCACTGTATGAATCTATATTTATATAAAACCAGTTGCATTCCAGCCATACAACCTAGAAGTCAATAAAGCATGACATCCAACAGTATGAATCTATATTTATATAAAACCAGTGGGACGCAGAGGTGTTTCCAAGGCACCAGTGCCAGATTATATACTGGCCAAGACCTATTGACGTGTCCTCGTCGAGCGTCCTGGGCAACAGGTCCCTTCGGGGTCCTGGCTAGAGTCAGTAGAATCGCCGATTCCTCCAAAGTCGTAGAGTGTCTGCCTGCACGGCGAGGAACCACCAGTCTGCACACCAATAAGCCAGACATGGTGTCAGGTTCTCACATTTAAGGATGAATCTGGCTCGCTTGACCTAACATATGCGAGACATACACAGTCACAGAATGATTTGACTTGACACACAGTAACACTAAGTTCAACATTTTATTTACACTTCACATGCAACACAATCTAATTCGGCATGTTGCCCGCACAATGTGAATACAAGAATACACACAGTCGATGAATCAATACACTCACAGACTCAAACCACAGCCGCGCAGTCTTCCATCTTCTCACAAGAGATACTAGCAATCGACATTCAGGCACAGCAATAATACAAGCCTCTCTCAAACCACGTCTGTCCAGTCCGAATACCCAAGCCTCGTCTGCCGTTTCTCGCTCTGAGCACTTGCCCTGTGGGATCGAGTCCAGCGGGAACTGCGTGCGTCACGCTTGTACTTGCTTGACCGCTGACGGTTACTCTAACTCACCAGCGAACCTGTGGATAGGTAACTGGGGTTTGCCTGGCGCGCGTAACGACGCCGTGGCACAACAATGGGGGATTATGACAAGTCCTGGCTAGAGTCAGTAGGATCGCCGATTCCTCTGAAGTCGTAGAGTGTCTGCCTGTACGGTGAGGAACCACCAGTCTGCACACCAATAAGCCAGACATGGGACAACGGATACTCACGCAAACCTCAGGTCCTGTGTGACATCACACTGATGTTGGACAACAGGATGCCTTCATCCAACATACAGGACTTCGCATTGGAGCTCAAGCCAACGAACGCAAGCAAGCATATACAACCAGTTGCAGTCAAGCCATACAACGTAGAAATCAATAAAGCTGTATCAATAAACCCACTGTATGAATCTATATTTATATAAAACCAGTTTCATTCCAGCCATACAACCTAGAAGTCAATAAAGCATAACATCCACTGTATGAATCTATATTTATATAAAACCAGTTTCATTCCAGCCATACAACCAATTTTCCATACAACCTAGAAGTCAATAAAGCATAACATCCACTGTATGAATCTATATTTATATAAAACAGCTGCAGTCCAGCCATACAACACAGAAGTCAATAATGCATGACATCCAACTGTATGAATCTATCTTATATATAAAATAGAATGTATGTCTGTAAGTATGTCTGTATGTATTTTATGCGTTCGAGAACGGTCCATCCGATTGAGATGAAATTTTCTACACGTCTTCCTCTCATTTCCGTGCTGCCAACTGCCATATTTATTTTAGAGTACAAACAGTTATTTATTTAATATTTAATTTACATTATAATGTATATATAGCGAGGGGACATAACTTCTAATAGCATTGCTATATATGTAAAATTGTTGCATATTTCTCAAATAGGTGGACCTTTTCGCTACAGTTATCGACAGGCATATGCGTTATAATCCTCCTCCTCCCCCTTCTTCTCCCCCCATCCTCCTCCTCCTCCCCTCCCCCTCCTCCCTTCCTTCCCTCTCCTCCTCCTCCCCCATCTCCACTTCCTCCCCCTAATCCTCCCCCTCCTCTCCTTCTCCTCTGTCCTGCTCCTCCTCCCCCTTTCCTTCTTTCCTCCTCCTCCCTATTCCTCCTCGCTCCTCATTCTCCTCCTCCCCCTTCCCCTCTACTCCTCCTTCTCCCCCCTCCTCCTTCTTCCTCATTCTCCTCCCTCCTCCTCCCCTTTCTCCTCCTCCTCACTTCTCCCCCTCTCCTCCCTCTCCCTCATTCCTCCTCCTCCTCCTTCCTCCTCTTCCTCCCACCTCCTCCTCCCTCTCCCTCCTCCTCCCATCTTCTCCTCCTCATCATCCCTTATCTTCCTCCTCCCCATCATTCCTCCTCCTCTCTTATCTTCCTCCTCCTCCTCTATCCTCCTCCTCATCATCCCTCCTCCTCCCTCCTTATCATCCTCCCTCCTCCTCCTCTTCTTCTCTCCTCCTCCTCCTCCCTCCTCCTTTTTCTTTTTCTTCTGCTGCTTCTGCCGCCGCTCCAAGTTAATTGTTGGGGGAAGATGTAAAGATCTTTCAAGTGCTCTTTCTAATGCTTTTTGTAAGTTGGTCTTTGTTTATCTAAGGTTGTTCTAACTGCAACCAATAAATTATTAGACAGACAGGCAGACAGACAGACAGACAGACAGACAGGGAACGGGAACGGGAGCAGGGGCCGAATATGAATTAAATGAGATGGTCCCCGTTTTGGAGACGGGAACGGGAGCAGGGGCCGAATATGAATTAAATTAGATCCTCTCACCAGGAGCTGGGAGTAGCCGGGCCGGGTCGTCTTTGTTGGGAACGGGAACGGGAGCAGGGGCCGAATATGAATTAAATGAGACGCTCCATTTACCCAAGTTAATTGTTGGGGGAAAATGTAAAGATCTTTCAAGTGCTCTTTCTAATAATAGACAGACAGACAGACAGGTAGATAGTCGGGAACGGGAACGGGAGCTTATATGACTAATTATATTAATTAAATGAGATGCTCCCCACCAGGGACTGGGCGAAGCCGGGCCGGGTCAGCTAGTATTTATATAAAACCAGTTGTAGTCAAGCCATACAACATAGAAGTCAATAAAGCTTGACATCCACTGTATGAATCTATATTTATATAAAACCAGTTGCAGTCCAGCCATGCACCGTAGAAGTCAATAAAGCATGTAGGAATATGATGCTCTGTGGCCACACAGCACTCTATGAGTCACCTTTGCTTTCCCAGAAACCTCTATATTCAGTTCCTGTGGCAGAGTCATCCCCCAATCTACACTTGTCAGTATATAAATCCCTACATTGCAGGGAACAGAACATAGATGACTAAGCTTGTTCGGTAATGTACATATTTGTAGAATGTACCTTCTTTTTGTGTCATTCAGTCGACATTAAGCTAACATGTTTGAATGATGCACCTATGGACTTGTCCAATGTGCAGTGGTGATAGTCCATCTTTATAATTAAATAATTTCATCTGAATGACATACGGATTAGTCCAAGCAAAGGCAGCATTCCACCAGACAAAGACAATTCTGTGCAACTGATCCTTGCCCAAGGACATCAGAAAATGTCTTGTAAGATATTTATATACTGCACCTATTACTGTAGCCTGTGAATCGAGGAAACCAACGACAGACGGCAGGAAGAAACTAGAGGCTACAGAGATGTGGTTTCTCCGTAGAATGCTAAGAAGGGCTCAGAAGAGCAATATTCAAGTGCTGCAACAAGCCAATTTACTAAGACATTTGATTACCCACATCAGGACAAAGACAACTGCTATTTTGTGGTTGCTTTATGCTGTTTTCCTGAATTCTGTATGCATTCTGTACTGACAATTCACCTGTCACAGATATGTCTTTGGATTACCCATTTTTCTCACACTAAGATTTGACCCTATGAAACTCACTTTAATGATGTTCGTTATGATGAAGCTATATCAGCCTGAATTAATTTTAGTGACTATTCTGGGTTTTTATGAACAGAGGAATGCTGGTCTCTTGAGTCACAAACTTTGATTATGCTTCAGGGAAACTTCTATCCTCTTTAATGGGTTCACTATCATATAATACTGGCTTGGTGGCGAAATACAATTCGTAATTCTGCATACCGCATTCTAGACATAGTTGCAGACGATCTGGAAGCAGACCGTCTTGCACTGGTTCCCATACAAAGGTTTGAGTGCCGGTCGTTCAGAAAGCAATGCAAACTACTTAACATAAACTTGCCAAGAAATCACAGACAGCCGAAAAATTATGGGGTTGACTGTCATGTCTTTAAAAGGATATACAACTAACTTTTTATTTATCATATAATGGCAGGTGAGACATACATCTCCATACTAGACGTGTGTGAATGTGTAATTATCAACAAGAAGAGTTGCATCCATGGATAAATATCCAATTTCCTAAAAACACATCCTTGGTCAGCAGTAAAATATCACTGCTGATTTGTGTGCATGCACAAAAGAAGTGAAAACCAAAATGATACAGTTCACCAATTAGTCAAAAGAATCACATGCCAATTCCCTGAGTCCATTATAAAATCAGCCATTTGTTTGATAGATCTCTGCCAGAAAACAACCGCACCAGCACAGAGTGAGCCAGAGTAATCAAAACGCTGCTTTATCCCAGAACCTTTCCTAGCAATAGCTGAGATGCAAACGTTTTGATGATTTGTTATTCATGTGCTTTTAATTCATGTGTTTATTATATCTCTCTCTCTCTCTTTTTCTTCGCACGCACACACGTATACACACACACACACAAGAATTAATATTAAATGTTTCTTTTATTAAAAGTGTTTGCATTTTTCCATTATTATCAAGAAGTGCTTCTTGTATTATCTACAAGCCATTGGAACCTGGAATGTTCAAGTGGAAGCAAACAGGAGGTGCTTCCAGATGGATAAATGCAAACAGTAAAATTATGAATTCTTTGTGTTTGAAAGCCTGGCAAAGAGGACTACTCTTACAAACATTTACTTTACATCATCGTCCCTGAATCGCCAGACTTTTACCATTTTTTTTTTTTATTATTTCATATCCTTTGTACAGGACTTAGCTGTCAACACCAGCATCTTTCAGCTGTATGTTGATCTCTTGGCAAGATTACGCTCAGTAGTTTGCCATTGCTTTCTGAGCGGCCGGCTCAGTATCCCGCAAGTCACGAGCGGGGGTCGAACCGCCTCAGCTCTCGCTCCGCTACGAGACTCTGCGTGATAAACGGGATTACAGAGAGAAAGTGTTGTAACCCCACAGCCAGAGAGACCGGCACTTTTACCAGTACACACATCAATTTATTCCAGAACATTCCAAGCACATTATTGTTCTATTTTACAATAGCACCACATCTCAGCTGCCTCTATCCCTTTCATGATGTTATAAATGATCCTTTATTTCAGAACTGTACTGTGCAACTGGCCATAATTACATGTCAGTCACATTGATACAATACTGGTGTTATTCTAGTAAATATGTTATGTTGTTGTTTGCCCATCAAGAATGATGATGACCATTCATTTCATCCAGTGGGGTTGAAAGTATGGAGCTGTGAATTCTAAGATGGCTGATAAGGCCTATTTTGGCTCGAAATGTTCTTTGACAATGTGGACAAAGATTGCTTGACGTTTCTGGAGGAGGAATTTCTGCAGTGGTTTTTCTGTTCTGTCTTTTCTTCACAGCACTTGCAGTCCTGGTTGCCTCACAAGAGACTGAACCCTTGCGTAATGATGCACGCCACAAATTTCGATCTTTGGCTGCAGTCTCCCAGATGTCATGATGAATTCCAAAAGCATTCAGTGAGATTTTCAGAGTGTCTTTAAAGCATTTCCTATGGCCGCCTTGGGACCGTTTACCACAACGCAACTCGCCGTAAAAAATTTGTTTAGGGAGCCTGTGTTTTGGCATGCGAGTCAAGTGACCAGCCCAGCGAATCTGATTCTTCATTAGTAGAGTGTGGATACTGGGCATGGACGCTCTTTCTAGGACTTCAGTGTCTGGGATCTTGTCTTACCATTTAATCTTCAGTAATTTCCTAAGGCAGACTGTGTGGAAGTGGTTTAATTTTCTAGCGTGTCGCTGATAAACAGTCCAGGTTTCACAAGCATATAGCAGTGTAGATAATACAACTGCTTTGTAGACTTTCAGCTTTGTTTGCAGGCTTATTCCATTTCTGTCCCATACATTTTTGTACAGTCTGCCAAAGGCCGCGCTGGCCTTGGAGATTCTTGCATTCACTTCGTCATCAATTGTGGCAGCTTGTGACACAGTGCTGCCAAGATAGATGAATTTGTCCACAACACTTAGACTATGACCATTCACTTTGATATTCGGCACAGTGTGATTATTCCCTGGAGCTGGCTGGTACATAACTACAGTCTTCTCCAAATTGATATTGAGGCCAAAGTTGGCATAGGCATGTGAGAAAGCTGAAACATTGTGTTGCATGTCTGCCTCTGAGTTGGCGTATAGAGCGCAATCATCAGCAAACAGGAGCTCTCTGACTGTGTCGCTGTCAATTTTGGTTTTAGCTTTCAGCCTTCTGAGATTGAATAACTTTCCATCCATGCGGTAGTTGATGTCTATTCCAATTTCGTTGTTCTCAAAGGCATTCGTCAACATAGCTGAAAACATGAGGCTGAACAGTGTTGGTGCCAGGACACATCCTTGTTTCACTCCATTGATGACAGGAAAGGGCTCAGATAGTTCACCATTTTCCTGTACTCTTGCCTGCATGCCATCATGAAATAGTCGCACTATTTGGACAAACTTTCGTGGACAGCCATATTTTACCATAATCTTCCACAGTCCTTCTCTGCTGCCTGTATCAAAAGCCTTGGTAAGGTCAATGAAAGTGGAGAACATTTCGCAGTTCTGTTCCTGACATTTCTCTTGCAGCTGCCTTGCAGCGAAAATCATGTCAACAGTTCCACGTTCTTTTCTGAAGCCACACTGGCTCTCGGAAAAAAGACCTTGATCGAGATGGGCCGTGAGGCGATTGAGAAGAATTCTGGTGAGTATCTTCCCTGCAATTGAAAGCAAGAAGATGCCTCGGTGGTTGTCACAGGATTGGCGGTTTCCTTTTCGTTTGTAAAGGTGGACTATTGACGCATGCTTGAAATCTTGTGGCATGGTCTCGTTCACCCATATGCTTGTAAAGACTTGGTGAAGCTGCTCTGTTAGGACCGGCCCACCTGCCTTGTATATCTCTGCCGGGATGGAGTCCGGACCAGGTGCCTTGCCGCTTGAGAGTTGCTATATGGCTTTGTTTACTTCCACTATGGTTGGCAGGTCATCAAGTGTATCATTGATGGGAACTTGAGGAAGGCAGTTGATGGTTTCATCATCGAAGAAGGAAGTTGCATTTAAGATGTTGCTGAAATGTTTTGCCCAGTGCTGAAGGATGTCTTTCTTATCGGTGACCAATGTTCCCCCATCTGCACTGAGGAGGGGAGCTGTGCCTGGTGATGTAAGACCATAGACCGCTTTCAGTGAGTCGTAGAAGTTTTTCATATCATGTCTGTCAGCAAAGCCCTGAATTTCATCAGCTTTGCTGCTCAGCCAGGAGCCCCGCATGTGCCGAAGTTTCTGCTGCACTACTCTCTGAATGTGCTTGAAGGCATCTTTTTTTTTATGTTGACTTCAGGTCATTCAAATGTGCCTTGAGGAGATGTTTCTCGGCCAGCTATTGGTTGGTCTTCGGAATTTTCATCAAACCAGTCTTTATGCTTTCGGGGGGTTGGACCCAGGATTTCCATAGTAGTGTTGTAAATTATGTCCTTTAGGGCTCTCCACTATGTTTCTAGTAAATATATTACTGTGGGGATAACAGATGTTCCACAATCAAATAATACCTGTGACTATGTGTTTTCATTGTTTCAGCTTGAGTATTATTCATTTACTCACTTCGTATGATACATAACTCTGCAGTATACACCTGACGAGATGCAGCGAAATATTCCAGGCAATAAATCATGCAACATATTGTTTGTGGCTTCTGTGTTTAAATATATGTTCTTGATTACTTAGAGGAACGCAACATGTAAATATAAACATGCATTATATACTTACTGTGTGCGGCAATACTGAAGTTCTTGCAAGTCTCTGAAGTCTGAACAGACCTGATCGCAGTGACACAGATGGTGACATAACGTGAGGGATTTAATATTCCAGGTACTGTCAAATTGCAGGTGCATATGCGATCATCGGGTTTGCACACTGCTTGTATAGTATTGCACATGACATACTTGTTACTACTGCAAATAAATCACAAAGTGACACTGCAAATTTAACAATTAACTTAACAGACTTAGCTAGATGCATATAATTTAAAATCAACAATGTCCATTTTTCAGATTATCAACTTTTACAGACAACAAATTTAATGTATTTTTCTTATTTCTGCCTCATATCTGCCATCATCTGTTTGGTTTTTTTTAAGTAAGAAAGCATATTGACATTTTATCATTATAATTTTCAAAATTAGTTTGGTACTATCTCTGATCATAGTTCTTGTTTTCTGTATAATAATGTCTAAGCCTTTTTCAATACTTAGTTTTTCAATACTTAGTTTTTTTCAACAGTTATACTTGGTTTGCTTATTCTTGGAGGTGTTCTGTTTCAGTAAACAAAACTATACTGTCTGTGTATTGTATATTGTTTATTGATTTTTCTGCAATGTGGAGTTAAGATATTCTCTCTGTCTGGTTTGAATATATCTGTTTATATATTGTACAGGAATGGGGGGGGGGGGGGGGTGTGTGTGTGTGTGTGTGTGTGAGAGAGAGAGAGAGAGAGAGAGAGAGAGAGAGAGAGAGAGAGAGAGAGAGAGAGAGAGAGAGAGAGAGAGAGAGAGAGAGAGAGAGAGAGTTAAAATAAGCACCCCTCTATAATCTATAAGAGGTCATGTAAACTTTCTGGATCGGACGGTTGCTTTTTGTTTCCAGTGTCAGTTTGATGTTAATCTTCTGTTTTTGTCACTGATACCTAATTCATCCAGGTATTTAATTAAACTGTCATGGGCAACTCTACTGAATACCTTTGTATAGTCTGCGAAGCACATATATATATATCTCTTTTTTAGCCTCTATATGAGTAGAGTATGAATAAAATTCTAAAGCCAAGTTGTGAATCAAGATTTTTTATTTGACACTTCATCATCATCATCAAGTGCCTGCCAGCTGGCGTAGGCAATCATGGCTCTCCACAGATCTCGGTCTTTGGTTTTCTGGATCAACTCTGCTGCTGATATTCCTCCATGCCACCGTCTCAATCCATCCAGCATCATTTCTCTTGGTCTGCCTCTGCCTCTCTTCCCCTCGATCTTTCCAGTTGTCATGATGTTCTTCAATGCCTCTCTTCTCATCACATGACCGAAGAAAGATGTTTGTCTCTGTCTTATTGTTATATATATAGCCAACTGGGATTAGAATTAAATTGTAAAAAGGCACAGATTATGGTCGTCACTAGGAAGAACGAAATACCACAATGTAATATACAAGTAAATGGGAATATTCTTCAACAAGTGAATCGGTACAATTATCTCAGAACAGTCAAAACATCTGATGGGAGATGCCATGTAGAGATTAGAACAAGAATCGCCATAATGGAGGTAGCCTTTAGCAAGATGAAAAACATACTGACCAATAAAAAGATGTCAATTGAAACGAGAAAAAGAGTGTTGAGGTGCTACATAGAGCCTGTTCTTTTGTATGGATGTGAAACTTGGACAACGAGCAGTCAAGCTGAAAAACATCTGATGGCTGCAGAAATGTGGTTTCTGAGGAAAATGCAAAGAATACCATGGACAGACAGAAAAACCAATGACCAAGTACTACAGGAGACAAATGAAAATTGTAAATGATCTGGCAAGATCGAAGGGAAGACCAGAAGTAAATACCTGAATGACTTGGCCACATGGCATGGTCGAGACAGGAACACTGAGCTGATCCATGACTCTGGTGATCGAGTGAAATGGTGAGTCATGACCGCCCACGCTTTCCAGTATGGCACATGATTGATTCATTCATTCATTCATTAGCCTGTTTCAGGCAGTCGTTGTTAGTTACTCTGGCAGTACAAGGAATTTGCAACATTCGTCTCAGGAACCAAATTTCTGTTGCTTCTAATTTCTTCTTAATTTGTTCATTTACATTCCAAGATTCACTGCCAAACAGCAAAACTGGTTCTATATAGCATTTGAGCACTCTCTTTCTTACATTCAGTGATAGCGACTTATTGCATAAGATACTCTTCATTTTCTGAATGACTTGGCCACATGGCATGGTCGAGACAGGAACACTGAGCTGATCCATGACTCTGGTGATCGAGTGAAATGGTGAGTCATGACCGCCCACGCTTTCCAGTATGGCACATGATTGATTCATTCATTCATTCATTAGCCTGTTTCAGGCAGTCGTTGTTAGTTACTCTGGCAGTACAAGGAATTTGCAACATTCGTCTCAGGAACCAAATTTCTGTTGCTTCTAATTTCTTCTTAATTTGTTCATTTACATTCCAAGATTCACTGCCAAACAGCAAAACTGGTTCTATATAGCATTTGAGCACTCTCTTTCTTACATTCAGTGATAGCGACTTATTGCATAAGATACTCTTCATTTTCTGAAATGCGGCCTTTGCTTGCCCTATTCTGCTCCTAATCTCTGTTGTACATCTTCCATCTGATGTTATAAATGTCCCTAGGTATCTAAAATTATCCACTTGGTTAAGGATTTTTTCTTCTATTTCTATGTCACATTTTGGTGTCACTATTTTCTTTGATATCACCATTGTTACTGTTTTCTTGATATTCAAGAAATTTATAATTGATATAGATCAGGTTGCTGTGGAACTACACACCGAACCGCATACGTACTTGATGTGTTGAAGCTAGTGCAATGGTCAACCCAACAAAGGCAACAGTGACATGGCACGTGTTCTGCAAACTTGTATTCTGTCTTCAATGGTTGGAAAATCAAGAAGGCATCTCTTGTACATCCAAGAATAATGTGCATAGCTTCATTCTGTATCATTTCCATCCTTTTTATCTGCTTACGGCTGAGAGTCAGGATTGCCATCGTGTACTCAAAAACAGACATGATCAGCCCTTCGTATAGAAGACATAGATGGCACTGCTCAAGTTTGCCGCCGCCATCACCCGCATTGCAGCCAAACCCCGCTTGGCCTTTGTTATCACCTGGTTTATGTGCTCATTATAAGCAAGGCTTCGATCAAACCGTATCCCCAGGTAATTCATTGCCTGCGTTCTTTCCACCGTCTCTGAACACAGCTTTACAGTTGGTGTTGGAGTGTTAACAATATGATTATTCAACGAGAACCAAGTCACTGTTGCTTTTGTTGGGTTGACCATTGCCCCAGCTTCATCACACCAAGTACTTAGGCGATTGAGTTCGGTTTGTAGTTCCACAGCAACCTGATCTCTATCCTTACCCTGATGATACACTAAAACATCAACGGCATATGACAATGTCCTACCAGGTCCAGTGATCTGCTCACTGGTGATTCTCACTGTGTAGGCGTTGAACAGTACCGGAGATAATGGTGATCCCTGTGGTAGGCCAGGATATATTGTTGTTGGTTCCGAAGTCCAACTACCACATCTAAACACTACTTTCCGTTGGAAGAAGGCTTCAGCGATCCAACTAAGGAGGAATGGACTTATTTTGAGTTCAAGAAGCTGAAGCATTAAAACATCCAATGGTACTCTGTTGTATGCATCCTCAAGATCAATCGCTGCAGCAAAGGTTTCAATGCCTGAGTGGAAACCTTCATAGACATCATGGGCAAAAACTGCTGCATTCGTACAGGTTTCTCTTTTTGGACGGTACCCACCCAGGATAGGTGGGAAAACACCTTGCCTCTCAAGCTGGCTTGATATTTTCCTGGCAATTAACTTCTCCAGCAGCTTGCCTATTGTATTCTGCATGGTTAAAACTCGATATCCCTGAATTTTTGTGTGGTCTTTGCCAGGCTTCGGCAAGGGAATCAGATAGCTGTGAAACCACTGCTCCTTGATGCTAGCACTCCCTATACTGTTGTTGACATGTCTGCTAGTTCCTCTAGCTCGTTGTTGGTAGACGTATTGATTTTGTTGTTATCTTATGCCATCAGGTCCTGGAGCAACACCCACTGCATAGTGAAATTAGGAAGATGAAGGGCAGCAGGTTAAAAAGAGGAAGGTCGTGGATGAGTCAAGCCGAAGACATTCTTCAACAGGTGTGTTCACTTGATGACTTAGAATCTGGCGAGAAGTGGGTACAATTGCCAACAGATTTCTGTACGTCCTTTTCAGCTTGCATCCAACTAGACAGAAAATGCAGACAAGAAAATCCGGCTGCTGTGGAGGCGTAAGTACAAGCGTTGATTTTCGAAAATTCGGTAGACGGTGATGCTGTCATTCACACAGATGGGTCGGTCGTCCGATGCGTGAGAAGCTCATGGGTCTTTACAGCTCAGACCGGAGGGAGAATTGTGAAGGAGGACTCCGGTGCTTTTGTTGAGACCACAAGCAGCCTGACTATGGAAGTCATGGCAGTAAGTAAAGCAATAACATGGCTCGAGACGCAGACATTCAATAGGGCATGTTTCCTTAGTGACTCATTGAGCATTCTCAAGAGGATAGAGATAGGGTGGATCCGAAGAGAGTGGTTGCTGTCTCTGGAGTGGTCTCGGCTGGCAAAGATTAGCTTCATCTTCGTGGCAGGGCATGCGGGCGTACAAGTAAATGAGTAGGCTGACAAGCTCGCAGGTAAGGCTACTGTGGAGGGCGGACGTGCCACGGACCAGGCTGAAATTCTGAATGCTCTACGAGAAGTAAGACTTTTGTGAGAACCAAGTGATGACTGTGACTCTACAACCATGGTCAGACTGCGAGAACAGCAAATTAAAAGAGGTGTAGCCAAACAAGAACACTACACAGGAAGCCAAAGAAGATTGATAAACCAACACAGAACTTGTGTCGTTAGCCGCTACACGCTGCGGGATTTGCTGAGGAGGGGATCCGAGCACTTATGGACTGAATGGTTCGATGTGCAATGAGGATGATTTGTCGACTAACTAATTGATATTCAAGGAGAGTCCTTTCCTTGCACTCTCTGTTACTACAATGTCCAACAATTGTTGTAGGTCTGTTGAATTATCCGCCACCAACACTGTGTCATCTGCATAGCGTATATTTCTTATATTATAACCTCCAACTAGTATTCCTGGCATCTCTTTGATCTCTCTCATTATTACTTCGTTATATAGGGAGAAGAGATCTGGTGACAAGACACACCTCCTTGACACTTACGAACTTAAAAACTGGGATAATTATCACCACCGCTAGCAAATATTAAAATGTGCAAACAGTTATGTGTCTGTTTTCACAGTTAACAATGCACATTACAACAATGAGGTAATTACTTAACCCAAAATATATAGAGACGAACATGAACAAGTGGCAACAAAATTGCTAATTTATCTGGACTTAGTAAGTCTTACATGCGCTCAATCGTGGTAACATTATAGGAATCATTATATTCTGTGCTTGGTGGACCCAGATCAAAGGTCACTGTCCGTTCATTCTTAAAGGAGCAAGAGAATGATGTAATGACTGGTGTTGGTGGCTTTTCTGAAAGATAACAAATTGGATATTACAAGTCTGTCCTTTCTTGTGAAGCCCATATAATCTTTTAAATATTGTATGATATTACAAGTCAAAGTAAAGCATCATCATCATCATCTTCGACTTCTGATGTCAAGCATTGTGGGGAGGAGCAGTAGACATTTCAGCAATTGATGGGTCGCACTGGATAGTGTTGTCTCATGTAATTGTACAATGTATTTGTTGTCACAGATCGATTTTCTTCTCAGGTACCCTTCTGCTCTCATTTCAGATCTTCTTTGGTGTAGTGCCAGTGCTGGTTACTGATGGTTTTGCATTCTAAAAAGATGGCCAAACTATTTGATCATCTGCAAATCTATATATTTGGCACAAGGTTTTTATTGCATTGTCTCTTTGGTAACATCATTCCTTGCTCAGTTTCAGATGGTTAAGTTGGCAGCTCTTTTCAGGCATTTTGTTTGTCCTCTGTTTGCCTGGAGGATTACCTTTGAGAAGGCGTCATGATGTTTATCATTGGCATTTTTTGTGTATTCCCTATACCAAATGTCAGCCAAGGTGGCGTAGCGACTAGATATTCACCCGCTGGCCAGGTGGTCATGGGTCCAAATCCATCTCTGGCAGATTTGTTCAAACTGACCCGGGCTCCCAAGCCGAACCAGCCTAAAATGGGAACCAGGAAATGTCTGGGGAAGTAGAGGCAGATGGTGTGAAACTGTCCACATCATACGTTGAGTGCCGATTTGTCTACAAAAATAGGGGTCCAGAAACATATGCGTATTGTGCCTTAAGGTGTGTAAATTGGACCTTTACTTTTGTTTCTTTTTACTGTATGCACAGAACGTTCCTATAGCATGTGTAACATAATGTCTGGATCCTCTGTTCTGTTTCTGCAGTTGAAGTCCAACTCACATTTGTATAAGAGAATGGATACCTCATTTGGTTTGTTTAATTTGATCTTGACAGGAATGCTGATGTTGCTTTACCATATAGGACTCTTGTCTTGTCAGGGCAGATGATGCCATCTGAAGTCTTGTTTTTAACCTCTATATTTGAACAACCATTGCTGCATTTAGTGAACCCTAAATATCTACTGATGTTCATGGGACAATTGTCTATTTATTTTGATAATGGTTGTCCCATATTCCCTGCAGCTGTTCACCAATATCTGGCTTTTTTCAATGCTAATTTCCATTCCTACAATCTTGAAATAGTCTCTAATCTTTCTGAGAACCAATAGAACCAGTTGCCTTGGATGGAATCTGCCCCAGGAAGTTTGAAAATATAATGACAAAGTTAAACATAACTAGGTGTAATTCAATGTCCTCACAAAAACAACAAGGGGAAGTGTAGGAAGATTTCTCCGTATTATGGGACATACAGTTTGTCTGAGCATAAATTCACATACAGTAACCAAATTATGATTAACTCTTTATGCTGCAAGCAATTTTCACTTTAAATAATAGCAATCTTCATCAGATGGTGTTAAGTAATAACTGTCTGAGCCAAATTAAAGTAACAACGAGGACAGAAACATTTAAAGTAACCAGTGCAAAAGCATTTATTAGAATCAGTTTAGAAGCATTTAATATATAACTACTAGGACAGAAACATTGCAATTAACAACTACAGAAACATTGCAATTAACAACTAGGATATAAACATCTAAAGTAACAACTATAACATAAACATCTAAAGTAACAACTATAACATAAACATTTAAAGTAACAACTAGAACATAAACAGTTAAAGTAAGTAGTGCAGAAGTATTTACAAGAATCAGTTTAGAAGCATTTAATATAACAGCAAGTATAGAAACATTGCAGTTAACAAGGACAAAAACATTTAAAGTAACAACTAGAACAGAAACATGTAAAGTAGCAACTTGAACATAAACATTTAAAGTAGCAACCAGAACATAAACATTTAAAGTAACAATAACAACATAAACATTTAAAGTAACAACTTAAAGTGACAACAACATAAACATTTAAAGTAACAACTAGGGTAGACAGAAATATTTATAGAACAGCTAAGACAGAGACATTTAAATTCCTAACCATGATAGAAACATTGCTAGTTAGTTAGTTACATATATCCTTTACAGGATGACGCAGTCAACCCCATCATTTTTTGGCTGTTTGTGATTTCTTGCCAAGTTTATGATCAGTAGTTTGCCATTGATTTCTGAATGACCAGCACTCATACCATTGTATGGAAACCAAGACAAGGCGGTCTGCTTCCAAATCTCCTGGAGCTGTGTTTTGAATGGGGTATGCGGGGTTACGAATTGCACTCATAAACCCCTTTGACACAGAGCCGCCACATTCCCAGTATAATTATAATATTTCAGTCATAATCTCCAGAAAGACAGCATATGAAATAAAGAAACCTAAGTGTAGTCATGACTATAAAATAAAACTGAAGTAGAAAGCAGCAGAAGTGAACTAATTATATGTAAGATAGATGCAGGAAGCAGATATTCAAGTGAGGCATTCAGTGTTAGCATGAGTCATTTCTAAGCCTTTATTTTTAATGATAGCTGGGGTAGGATAGTTATTAGTGTGTTTAAATGGCAGTAAAATAAACCTGGCCAAGCATGCCGATAACATTGTCTAGGGTGAGAGAGGAGACATTACAACTAACTCCTCATGGACACAGTGGCTAGAGATACTTTGAGATGGCTGCTGCATCAGAAGATTGAGCGTGCATGGGAATACCTAATGTGCCCGGATATCCATCATGATAACATAATAATAAATTAAAGAATCCTTTTACCATGTCTAAAGCCATATTGGAAATATGGTGGTGGCCCTGTATTTTTATAGAAGTCTGTACTGGACGGGTGAAGTGGTCAATATCAGACCACGCTGCGTTCACTCTCAAGGACATTTCGTGGTGAAGTGGTCAATCCTTCACTCTCAATGACATTTCATGGTGATGTGGTCATTATCAGACCAGCTGCCTTCACTCTCAAGGACATTTCATGGTGAAGTGGTCAATATCAGACCAGCTGCCTTCACTCTCAAGGACATTTCATGGTGAAGTGGTCATTATCAGACCAGCTGCCTTTACTCTCAAGGACGTTTCATGGTGAAGTGGTCAATATCAGACCAGCTGCCTTCACTCTCAAGGACATTTCAAGGTGAAGTGGTCATTATCAGACCAGCTGCCTTCACTCTCAAGGACATTTCATGGTGAAGTGGTCAATATCAGACCAGCTGCCTTCACTCTCAAGGACATTTCATGGTGAAGTGGTCAATATCAGACCAGCTGCCTTCACTCTCAAGGACATTTTATGGTGAAGTTGTCATTATCAGACCACCTGCCTTCACTCTCAAGGACATTTCATGGTGAAGTGGTCAATATCAGACCAGCTGCCTTCACTCTCAAGGACATTTCATGGTGAAGTGGTCAATCTTAGAATGTTCAACTCTAACATGATACTAGTACTGATGTATGGATCAGAGACATGGAGGAAGACTAAAACTCTAATGTTATACTGGTACTGCTGCATGGATCAGAGACATGGAGGAAGACTAAAACAATAATTTCACACTACAAACATTAATTAATTGGTGTCCGCAAAGAAAAGGACTAAAATTGTATGACATAATTCCTAATATGGACATCATGGAGAGAACTAAATAAACACTAGTGAATCAAGAGGTGAGGTATTGAAGCTGGATGCATTTGGAAAACTTGACTTGAGCATAAATAGAAAATCATTTGTTAGTGTAACTGGAAATATTCTTGTCTGGAACCAGCAGGCAGATGAAATAGAGGGAGTTTTAAAATCACACAAAGAAGAGAATTAGAGTCAGAAATTGACAATATGGAGGGCACTTTGATGGAGCTGCATGAGACAACAGTAGGTCGGACGCTGTGCCTGAGGGCCTGTCCTCCACTTGGAGAATAAAATGCAGCAGCAGAAGATTCTCATTTGGTATTAACTGATTCAGTCTGACATTTTTCATTTTGCTACCATTTTATTGGAAACTAAAAATGTCATGAAGAGGTTTCTAACATAAGCCATCATAGCTTTGTTTCTATGTTAGATAGAGGCATGCTTCAGCGATCAATGGGCAACAGTGCAATACCAACAGATTTGTAATATACTAGTTGAGCCAAGAACCAACATCACAGCACTTTGTACATTTTCATATGTGTGCCAGCCTCATCATCAACAACCAGTGACAAGTCCCAATACAAATGGCACCAGTTATGGCTTGATTGTGTCCGTCTGTCCTTTCCTTGGTGTAATGAGAGTCAGCTAGATCCTCTAATCACTCCCTGCTGCACCATCCTCTAGTCACCCCCTGCTGCACCATCCTCTAGTCACTCCCTGCTGCACTATCCTCTAGTCACCCCCTGCTGCACCATCCTCTAGTCACCCCCTGCTGCACCATCCTCTAGTCACTCTCTGCTGCACTATCCTCTAGTCACTCCCTGCTGCACCATCCTCTAGTCACTCTCTGCTGCACTATCCTCTAGTCACTCCCTGCTGCACCATCCTCTAGTCACTCCCTGCTGCACTATCCTCTAGTCACTCTCTGCTGCACCATCCTCTAGTCACTCCCTGCTGCACTATCCTCTAGTCACTCCCTGCTGCACTATCCTCTAGTCACCCCCTGCTGCACCATCCTCTAGTCACAACCTGCTGCACCATCCTCTAGTCACCCCCTGCTGCACCATCCTCTAGTCACTCCCTGCTGCACTATCCTCTAGTCACTCTCTGCTGCACCATCCTCTAGTCACCCCCTGCTGCACCATCCTCTAGTCACCCCCTGCTGCAGTATCCTCTAGTCACTCCCTGCTGCAGTATCCTCTAGTCAGTCTCTGCTGCACCATCCTCTAGTCACCCCCTGCTGCACTATCCTCTAGTCACCCCCTGCTGCAGTATCCTCTAGTCACTCCCTGCTGCACCATCCTCTAGTCACCCCCTGCTGCACCATCCTCTAGTCACTCCCTGCTGCACTATCCTCTAGTCACTCTCTGCTGCACCATCCTCTAGTCACCCCCTGCTGCACCATCCTCTAGTCACTCCCTGCTGCACTATCCTCTAGTCACCCCCTGCTGCACCATCCTCTAGTCACCCCCTGCTGCACCATCCTCTTGTCACTCTCTGCTGCACTATCCTCTAGTCACCCCCTGCTGCACTATCCTCTAGTCACCCCCTGCTGCACTATCCTCTAGTCACTCCCTGCTGCACCATCCTCTAGTCACTCCCTGCTGCACCATCCTCTAGTCACTCCCTGCTGCACCATCCTCTAGTCACCCCCTGCTGCACCATCCTCTAGTCACTCCCTGCTGCACTATCCTCTAGTCACCCCCTGCTGCACCATCCTCTAGTCACCCCCTGCTGCACCATCCTCTAGTCACTCTCTGCTGCACTATCCTCTAGTCACTCCCTGCTGCACCATCCTCTAGTCACTCTCTGCTGCACTATCCTCTAGTCACTCCCTGCTGCACCATCCTCTAGTCACCCCCTGCTGCACTATCCTCTAGTCACTCTCTGCTGCACCATCCTCTAGTCACTCCCTGCTGCACTATCCTCTAGTCACTCCCTGCTGCACTATCCTCTAGTCACTCCCTGTTGCACTATCCTCTAGTCACTCCCTGCTGCACTATCCTCTAGTCACTCCCTGCTGCACTATCCTCTAGTCACTCCCTGCTGCACTATCCTCTAGTCACTCCCTGCTGCACCATCCTCTAGTCACTCCCTGCTGCACCATCCTCTAGTCACTCCCTGCTGCACTATCCTCTAGTCACTCCCTGCTGCACTATCCTCTAGTCATTCCCTGCTGCACCATCTTCTAGTCACTCCCTGCTGCACTATCCTCTAGTCACTCCCTGCTGCACCATCCTCTAGTCACTCCCTGCTGCACCATCCTCTAGTCACTCCCTGCTGCACTATCCTCTAGTCACTCCCTGCTGCACCATCCTCTAGTCACTCCCTGCTGCACCATCCTCTAGTCACTCCCTGCTGCACTATCCTCTAGTCACTCCCTGCTGCACAATCCTCTAGTCACTCCCTGCTGCACCATCCTCTAGTCACCCCCTGCTGCCCAATCCTCTAGTCACTCCCTGCTGCACCATCCTCTAGTCACTCCCTGCTGCACCATCCTCTAGTCACTCCCTGCTGCACTATCCTCTAGTCACTCCCTGCTGCACCATCCTCTAGTCACTCCCTGCTGCACTATCCTCTAGTCACTCCCTGCTGTACAATCCTCTAGTCACCCCCTGCTGCACTATCCTCTAGTCACCCCCTGCTGCACCATCCTCTAGTCACTCCCTGCTGCACTATTTTCTAGTCTCTCCCTGCTGCATCATCCTCTGCTGCACCATCCTCTAGTCACTCCCTGTCTTCTAGTCACTCCCTGCTCCACCATCCTCTAGTCACTCCCTGTTGCACCACCCTCTAGTCACTCCCTGCTGCATCGTCCTCTAGTCACTCCTTGCTGCACCATCCTCTAGTAACTCCCTGCTGCACTATCCTCTAATATCCTCTTCACATATACTAGGACGGAGAGTATCTGCCTGGATGGTGAGGAACCACCAGTCTGCACACCAATAAGCCAGACATGGGACAACGGATACTCATGCGAACCTCAGGTCCGGTATGACATTACATTGATGTTGGACAACAGGATATATTCATCCGACTTACAGGACTTCACGTTGGAGTTCACAGCCAGCGAACACAAGCAAGCAAGCAAGCACATATACTAAGCCACAATATATATAATGGGGTGGCCAGTTCCATTCCTTGTGACCTTTCTTTCTCAGAAAATTCTCTAAATTGACTGGTGCCCATTTATCTTGAGACTGGGTTTCCAACGGAGCCATGCTGGTCACACAATAACTGACTGGTACCCATTTGTCTTAGGTTGGGTTTCCAATGGAGCTATCCTGGTCACACAAAAATGATCCTGCCTCTGCTGAGGATTGAACCCAGACCACTGTCTTGGCAGGCAAGAACTCTAACTACTATGCCAGTACAGCTCCCTTACTTATATAGCTGTTATTGAGAATACACATATAGCTATTACAGAGTATACTTACTGATTATGAATACTTCACCAGTCATTAATTTTTCTCCATTAAGTTTGCAGACATATTTCCCTTCATCAGTAGCAGATGCATTGCTGATCTCAAATTTAACCATGCACACGTCTTCTCTGTGCATATGCAAATCACACGAGCCATTGCATCCAGTTTCATGTTCAGGAAGCAAGGTCAAAGTATCATTTGAGGTCGTGGCTTTACACCATTTTTCTGTGAGCTGGCAACATATCTGCATATGTGTATCTTCAGTAAAATGAAGAACCTCACTTTTTGTTTCATCAGAACAAGAATAAATATCTGAAAAGAATGTTTCATTAAATTTATGTTTCATTGTATCTCTGCATCAATATAAGGAGTTGATTGATTGATTGATTGATTGATTGATTGATTGATTGATTGATCTAGGAACCGACATCACAGCATTCGGGACATTCCCATAAGCCAATATAAGGAGTTATAAAGATATAATAATTCTTTGCGTCAGAACATGAATAAACTATCTGAAACATTGTTTAATTAAATGTATGTTTCATTATATTTCAGCATCAATATCCAGAGTTAGAAAATTTCCATTCTTTTCTTAGTGACAAACTACAACCTAGAACCAAACAGTCATTCCCTACTCATTCCCGACTCAAATACTGGTAAAGAGTAGTTTTTGTTCTATTTTTTTTTTAAATTACAAAAAGATAAGATTTCATTAGTTAGAAAAATTTAAGCAAAACATTAGTATAATGAAGACACAAACAATATGTCACACAATTGACTGCCTGGCATAATTTGCTGTATCTCGTCAGGTACATACTACAGAAAACGTTCAACATATAATGAAGAAGCGTAATTAATTCTTTCAACCGAAATAAACAAAACATATTGTCATACAATGGGTTTTAAAGAGACTATCATGTCTTTTTGCTTACATTGTGGTTTGCCCAAGTCAATAGCAGACGTCTAGGCATATTTTAGTCACTTTTAGTTATATGTAGTGAAAAGAACACTGAAATTCTCTTTGTCTGCAACATGTCCAGACTTTATTAAATGATTTGTGATTGAAGTAAATAACTTCCGGCAGTTGCTAGGGGAAGGTGGCTTGCCTGAATTTTCAACTGTTAGCTTCTTAACCCTTTTAGGGGTATGCTCTACTATTCTACTTTCTAGCTGTCATTCCATTCTGCCTTTGTAAATGGACTGGAAATTATATAAAAATGTATATATGTAATTGGATTTGGCATACAGAGGTGCACTTACTTTTACTTTAAGTGAAACTGATGTAAATCCTGGACAATTAATGTTTGCATAGAAAACTATCTCAGATTATGAGGCTCACTTTACCTCTTCGAAAAACAAAAGAAAATAAGAAAAATGTGTTGATCATTTAAGACGTAATCATCCACAACAAGGATACAGATAAGTAACCTTCATATTTTCATGTGGTGTTTTTCGTGTAGTTGTACCGGTTTGTGTATGTTTATTCTGTGCTGATGAAGGCTTTAGCCGCAACATCCATTTTGTTTCTTTTAATCGTGTTCTAGTAAAGCTCACAATCTACTTCTTGTTTTTTGGTGATTCATTCAATGCCTGAAAAACCAAAGGTACTTGATATTTTCTTCTGTCTTTTTTCATTTGCAAGTAAAGTGTCAAGTGGATTGTTAGAGAGGTCAGGTGTTTTGCTTCGTAGAAAGTGAAACCTAGAACATCTAATATTCTCTATGCCCACTGTTTCCATGGTTGCTCTCTTGCTATTAAAACAAAATGAAACTATATTTCCCTCAAGGAGCAGTTTTTTAATGTGTTGGTTACATGACTAAACCATCTTATCTGTTGTTTCTAAATGTAATTTAATACTGTTAAATTATTTATTTCTGATTCTGCCTCATCTTGGCATATTATGTGGAAATGTGATATATGATAATAATAAACTTATCATAGTACAGCTAGCCTTAAAACTGAGTTGTCAAATCACAAAGATAATGCCATACTATTGACAACTTGACAAATAATTGGTTATAATTAATATAATACATAATGAAATTCATATAAGAACTTTGCAACAGATCACTTATAAAACTGAGCATGGTAATCTTCTTCTTCTTCTTCAGCATTCCGAGCCATTGAGGTTCTTTGCTGCAGATACAAGCCGCCTCCATTCGTCTCTTTGGTTGACCTTCTCTTGCCAGTTGCTGATTCCAAGTGCTTGTAGGTCTGTATGTATATTATCTCTCCACTGTCTTCTTGGTCTACCTCGGGGTCTACGGTCATTTATGTCCGGAGTGTAAGCGAGTTTTGTTTCCCTATTATCTTCCATTCTTTCTATATGCCCCAGCCATTGCAGTCTATTAGCCTTCATGATACCAGTGATTAACAGGGACTTAAACAGATCATAAATGTATTTGTTGCTTCTTCTTTTCCACTCTCCACTTTGTGAATCCCTAATGAGCCCAAAGATGCATCTTAAGACTTTGTTCTCAAAGGTTTGTAACAAGGCTTTGTCTCCTTTAGTTGTACTCCAGGTTTCAGCGCCATACAGCACAGCTGGTCTGATCAGTGTTTTGTATATTATGATCTTGGTGTTACGAGATAGCGCATTTGATTTTAGCAATATTGTAGTGCATAGTATATCTTATTTCCAGAGTTGATTCTAGCTTGTATTTCTTGAGCATAGTAATGCAGACAAAAAATGAAAAGAGAAAGACAGAAGAAAGTACAAATAAAAGTGAAGACACAAAGATTCAGTACACAGGACATGACAAAATTACTTGTAATACAAATTTGCTGCATTGAGTAATACTACAAGGAAAGAAGAAAATTAAAATGTGCTAACAACTGTTCATTCTATCCATACTAACCTGCGGCTAACTGCATAGTTACCACTTTTATCATCATCAGCAAAAGTAGCAAAAGCAACATTTTCGACTTGCATCTTTCATTACAACCTCAACTCTTGAACACCAAATCGTTCTTAGACATCTTATTCCGACGTCGAGAGGATAGTACAATCCAAAGAGCAGTCTATCAAACAGGAATATATACAGGTTAATACATGTATCAGTAACTACTAAGAAAGCACTTTACAACACAATCTTCCTACCAACTCTATGCTACCAATGCCAAACCTGGACAATGACAGAAAAAGAGAAAAGAAAAATCACAACAACAGAAATGAGGTTCCTGAGAAGAATACTCAACGTATCAAGAAGAGATAAGATCAGAAATGAAGAAATCAGGACTAAAGTGGGGGTTAAAGCAGCACTAGATTTTATTAGAAAGCAGCAAGTCAAATGGTTCGGCCATGCAAGTAGGTTACCAGTCAACAGCATGCCACAACAAGCAATGATGTACAAACCAGATGGAAACAGAGGAAGAGGCCGACCACGTAAACGTTGGACGGAGGGAATAGCAGAGTCCATGGGAATATCGATATATGAAGCCCATAATCGGGCACTCTCACGAAGTTTATACTTCACCTCAACACCGCAAGGTACAAGAGGAACATGATGAGATGAGATGAGATGAATACCTGAACTGTAATAGCTTTGCACTTATCCAAAATTAGCATAAACAAGGTAAGCGTGGCCTGGTAAGGACCCTGTTAAATCGAGCTAGAAAGATTTGCTACAATGAAACACCAAAAGAAGAACTGGACACCTTTAACCAGACTGCAATCTAATAGATATCAGATGACATCATCAAACATCACTGCCAGCCATCTTAACCTATCCCCACAGAATTATCAGTTCCCAAACATCAAGTATTTCTTCAGTTAACTTTTTGAGGAGATGGCATAATAAAACAAATACACGACTGATTTACAACAGCAGTAAACCAAACATTCTTTGCTGATGAACCAATGATCAGATATAAAAACATCCAGATATCTATTCATATACTGTATTTGGCAAACAATAAATGCTGCTCAAATATAGTGAGATCTTAGCAATAAGGTAGTTCTAGACAGTTTTGTGCAAACAGAAAAAAATGTGTTTTAAATTTGAAATTACTGTAGGGATAACAAATGCTCCACATTCAAACAATACCTGTAACTATGTGTTTTAAGTAATTCAGCCAAAGCATTATTCATTTATTCACTTCATATGATAACTCTGCAGTATGCACCTAATGAGATGCCACGAAATATGCCAGGCAGTAAATCGTGCTACATATTGTTTGTGACTTTTGTGTTTAAATTCACTAACAGACTATATTATTTTTAATTTCTGCTCAGTTGGGTGATTGAAATAAACTTGCATTTGACTCAGAAAGCTAAAGCTGGTGTAATAAATCTAATTTCATATAAGAATATTGTTCTCAGGAGTAAAAAGCACAACTTTGTCAAGTAATCAAAGCCAGGAAACCAAAAATAGGACAAGTGTGATTTTATAAGTGTGTCATTTCATAAAAACTGTCATTTAATGCCATTATAGTACCTTGGGGTATGTGGCAGGGGTGTCTTGAGCCTGATGAATATAAGGCCGCCTGGCTGTGGCAGCGGCCACGAACTGTGCTGGTTAAAGTTTTCTTGTTGCCCACGACATTAAAAAAACTCCACACCTTACCGAGGATTCGAACCCGGGTCTCCCGAAGGAGAATCTGGCATTCTAGCCACTCAGCCAGCCACTCCTCTATAGTTAATGACTATAAGTGTGTTCACGTGCAATATACACATTACAAGTGCTAAAAATAGAATCGGGAAGTCCACTGGGATTTCACAAGAGTACTCTGACATTATCATATCATGTGCCATGCTGATATCTGTGGGCCGTCAAGGTTCAACATCTCACACAACCACCAGTCTTGCATCAGGTCTTTTTTTATCATGGCCAAATGATCCAGATTTTTTATCTTTCTCTACCTCTTGCTCTTTTCCCATCAATCTTGCCAATTGTAACTAAGTTTTCAAGTTTATTTTTCCTCATAACATGTCCAAAAATATTGACCGTACGTGTCTAATTTCTTACATTAGTTTACGGTGTTCATTTGTTTTTGTTTTTTGTTGAAACATTGGTTCATTTATTTTTCTGTCCGTCTATGGTGTACATTGCCTTCTCTTACAGAAACCAACTGTCCACTGCCATTAGATGTTTCTGCTTATTGCCCAGGTTTCACCATGCATACAACAGTACAACTTCTATCCAAAACTCTTAAGTTTGTTCACTGCAATTTGCATATTTTTCTTGGTGGGTATGTTTTTCATCTGGCAAAAGGCAACTTCTGCCATGGTAACTTGTTCTAATTTCTAGAAGGCACCTTCCATTAGATGTTATGACTGTCCCAAGATAGTTGTACTGACACTAATGATTAAAAAAATTATGTTTTCTCACAAATGTAATTCTAACAACAGTTGCTCACTGTACACAATAACTGCATCTACCAAACGCTACAGATACTGTTCATTGTCTGCAATAAATATTGTTTCATCTGTATATGTTATATTGCTGATATTATGTCCCCCTGACTGTGATTCCTTTCCCTATCTTTAAATTTCTCACAATATTTTAATCATACAGGAAGAAAAGATCTGGAGACATTACACATCCCTGTCGCACACCTCACTTGATTGGCTGCTATCGACCTATTCTATTATAAATTTTAATACAGCATGTTGTTTCCAGTATATATATTTTACAAGTATATGGCCTTTCCTACCATTTAGGAGATCTGCAAGCATCTTAATGATGTCAAAGTGTCTTACTCTCTTGAAAGCTTTTCTGAAGTTGTCATTATTATGGAAATGGAAGTATCAAAATATATTAAAGGATACTGGCCTGTGTCAGATAGAATATTACTTGTAAAGTTAAATTGCAGGCTTTTTGGTGTCAATATCATTCCAGTATATACCTCAACAGCAGAAAGCAGTCAAAACAGATCTTTTGCACTGTCATATGCTGATGATCTGGAGTGACCTGGTGCATGGGACTTTCCATGCCAGGCAAGGCTGCTCCTATGGAGCATACATTAATGTCATTTATCTGAAACTGTGTGCGCTCTTGAATCATAATGTACTAAACAGCTGTAAAGAAGACAGTCTGCCCTTGCTTTTCTTCTTGGTAGTGACCATACTGGGTGGTGATTCTAGCCATTGTCTCTGTAAAGAGATCCTCTGCCTACAATTGAAAACTCAAGACCATAACTATTTGTTGGCTGCACTCAAGCTGTCTGCCAAATTATCCCATGGTTTTATATTACCTGTTTGGAGAATAAACAGGTACCTCTCCTTGCCCAATGGTGTCTCATAAGCTAGTGGAAAGAAGGGGGTGTCTTACTTTTCTTTTGATAGAGGATTCCCCTACCCCACTACTCAAGCAGTGTTGCAGCAAATTTATCTGTCTTCCTGGTACTTGTGATCATAGCACATTTCCTGTCATGTCTGAAAATTATGTTGCACTTGGCATTATGTTCAGTTTTCTAAGTGATATTCAATGTTTACCCCTAAGCATAGTGTGCTGCTTACATTGAAATCAACAACCAGGCATTGTCTAAAAGTCTCAAATTATGGTGGTCATGCATCTTGACTGAGTATTAAAATGTGCGCTTATACTTTACCATAACTGACCAGAGCAATTATTCTTGTTCATACGCCTCCAGATGTCAACCTCAATGTATTTAAACAAGCAGTAGTCAACTTGAGGTTGCTGACATCTGTATAAAGTTTGTCCTCAAACAGAGCGGGTGTAGGTCAAAATAACTTTGTTGGTGACCAGAGAAATTTATATCATTCTTATTTACTACATTTGTATCACTTATGATAGTTGAAAATATTCCTAATAACTGAAAACATCTTTTACTATCTCACTTTCAGTTCTCTTTGAGTTTCCCAACAGTGGTGCACAAATTTCAAGATTTCTCACTGGTCTTTCTTTTCTTTTCTTTTTTTTTTTGGGGGGGGGGGGGGGGGGGGGGGGAGGGGAGAGAGATTTTCCTGTTTGTCACAACCTAGAAACTCTAAACTGCCATTTCCAGGTTTTACCCTCTTTTCAAGGATCACTATGACCTCAGAGAAGCTTTCAACTATGACCAAAGATGACAGTCAAAGAGAGAATACAAAATGACTGCAAGTATATGATTCTTTCACTTACTACTGACTCTAGAAGCAGTGATCCAAAAATAATATTGATGGATCTGCAACTAAAATAGTGCAGAACAGAGGTCAGTAGAGGACTCTTTTTATATGCCTTGGGGAATATTGGGCTAGCCCCATATATTTATAGACCAATCGGTACCCGGGGGTTGATTTGCTTAATATCATGCCAAACACTTACTTCCCAAGACATTTCTTTATACAGGGTGTATTTTTAATGACTGTGCTGTGTTTGAAAATATTGCTGGTCCATGTTTTGGATTTACCTATTATGTTGCTTGAACTTTACAGAGGGTGAATACAAAACTTGGACCAGCAATATTTTCAAACACTGCACGGTCATTAAAAATACACCCTATTCCTATTGCAGGCCCTATTGGTATTCCTATTGGTAACCCAGATAAATTTTAGAAATCTCTCTTGATGCAAATTCAATCCCATTACCACCAGGCAAATGTGCTAGCTACTGTGCTAACCACTGCTCTCAAAGAAGAACAAAATGCAGGAGTTTATTTAGGTGGTCTACAGAGTAACTAACGATTACCAGGAAGTGGCCATCAAACAGTAGAATATTACACCTAACTTTAAGAATGAAACAAACAGCATTCTTTAGTCATGTAAAGAGATGGGAGACACTGATGACATCGTGACAGCTGAAAAGTAGAAGAAGCAGATGCAGACCAAGGGAAGTGATGTTGGTGGTCTATGGTGATGGAAGAATATCATCAGTAGGACTGATCCATAACACCAAGAACTGTGCAGAGACATACACACCTAGACCTGTGGTGATGACCCAGACAAAACAAATGAATTCATATGTTCACCGACTGGAATATTCTACTCAAAACTACTCTACTGTAGTAAAGGCCTTAAGTGCTGTTGCTAAAATGATTAATCCATCCATCATGTGCCATGCTGATAAGCGGGGGCGGTCATGTTTTGCCATCTCACTCGATCACCAGAGTCGTGAATCAACTCTGTGTTCCTGTCCCGACCCTGCCAAGTGGCCAATCCATCCAGGTATTTACTTCTCGGTCTTTCCCTTGATCTCTTCCCTTCAATCTTGCCAGTTGTCACCAAGTTCTCCAAGTCATTTCTTCTCATAACATGCCCAAATAATTTTGACTATCTACGTCTAATGACTCTAATCAGTTTACGATCTTCATTTGTTTCTTGAAGGACTTGTTCATTGGTTTTTCTGTCTGTCCATGGTATTCTTTACATTTTCCTCAGAAACCACATTTCCACAGCCATCATGATTAATACAAGACAACATTTCAAGCAGGTTGTATTTCTTAGTGATGCAACAATAATTCTACAAGCTCACGACCATGACAAACTGTCAGAGCTACAAATAACCATAAGTGAAATAAATACCAACAAAAGTACTATGATGGATACCATCCCACTGTGGCATACCTAGAAATGAAAGCGCTAGTATGCTAGCTAAAGAAGGAGCACAATGAAACCAAACTGACTAAACCAATCAGATTCCATGAATCTTTATCATGTCTAATTAACAAACTCAACCAACAGTCACAACTACCACAATCAAGCAAAATATGTGATACTGTTCTGTAACATAACATGACACAACATACTGACCAGTCTCTTCCTCACTTTTTCTTTCATTCGCTTGAAATTTATCTATAATTGCAATGTTGTCTCTTGTATGAATTTAACTGTCTTATTTAAAGTCGCTTAAAAGTCGACAGGGTCGACTTCATTGCACTGGGTTTTATCCCATATGGCTCGGTCTCTTTCTGCAGCGCGAAAAGCGTCGCACAAAGCACGAACTCTGTAGCTTTTAGTGACGACCCACAGGAGTCTCCGAAACATTTAACTCGTAAACCGAAGGGCGCGACCCGGAATCAAACCCACAACCTTCGTAGCACTAGTCAAACGGCTTGACCACTTCGCCACAGAGACTCCCAGTCTTATTTTAGTTCACTCAGTGGTCCATAGTTTATCTTCCACTGTTGCTTTTCTAGGCCAGAAGTTTGCTTAGGTTTCATATTTTGGGCAGTCTTGGAGTAAGTGATCTGCTGTCTGTGGCACCAATTCACATATCCCGTCTTACATTCTGCCCTTCTAATCACTGATCTTTCGTATCAATTATCTATTGCGTATGTTACATTAACATTGGAAATAAATAGTCAAATGAATGTTGTGAACATAAACAATGCATGTTACCATTTTATGAAACAGGCAAGCAGGCAGGCAGACACACATACACGCATAAACACAGACATATTGCCATGTAGCACTTCAGAATGAGACATAGAATTTAAAGTAAAAAGAACCCGAAGAGTTAATCTCAAAGCAGCATATGAAAAATGTTGCTAAGTGACGTCACTGTGTGAAGAACGTCACTGTGTAATACATCATCAACCGGCAGTTAAGTCTGGGGGACTACGAAAAAAAGGCGGACCAACATGATAGCAGAGAATTCTTATCATAAATACATTCAGAAGAAAGGAATCAAAGGAATAAACAACCATCCAATGAAGTTCCATAAGTAAGGCACACTCTGGAACCAGGATGGAAGGTCAGTCATAAAGAATTAGAACGCAAATTGACAAAATGTCGGAGCTAGCAACGTTGTCGTTCAATTAGCAAACAGCAGTCACAGTTTGTCAACAGACAAGGCTTATCTGTCAGCAACCTGTTCATAAGTGTCAGCAGGGATGCAGTTTAGGGAACAATAGGTGGTTGGAAAGTATAATAATATTTTGAGGAATAAAAATATATTTGGAGTCGGCAGTTGACGATAATATTAAACATATGTTATTTAATATGACACTGGCCCTCCCATCAACATGGGAACAGTGACGTTATCATGCCGTGACAATATATATATATTAAATAAAGGCAGAATAATTGAGAACCGCCAGGTGTTGCTCTACTCATTTAATGTTTATCAAAGTGCTTCTGTGATCTGCCGGGCTGTGACAAGACGAACCAGCTGGACAATGATGAAGAAGGCAGCCCTTGGCACATTTATACCTTCATATATACTTACATCATTTAGACAAACTCCCACAGTTATGCACCTACTCAATACATTAGGGATAGAGACAAACATACATACCATTATTTAGGAGTCTCAAAATATTGCAATATACACCCACAAAAACCAAACTTCTTTTACAGACATTACTAGAACAAAATACATCCACAAAATCCAGACTTCTTGTGCAGACATTACTAGAACAACAGCGCATCAACAAAATCCAGACTTCTTGTTCAGACATTACTAGAACAAAATACATCCACAAAATCCAGATTTCTTGTGCAGACATTACTAGAACAAAATACATCCACAACATCCAGATTTCTTGTGCAGACATTACTAGAACAAAATATATCCACAACATCCAGACTTCTTGTGCAGACATTACCAGAACAACAGTCATCATCATCAAGTGCCGTGCCAGCTGGCGTAGGCGTTCATGGCTCTCCATAGATCTCGGTCTTTGGTTTTCTGGATCAACTCTGCTGCTGATATTCCTCCATGCCACCGTCTCAATCCATCCAGCATCATTTCTCTTGGTCTGCCTCTGCCTCTCTTCCCCTCGATCTTTCCAGTTGTTACGATGTTCTCCGATGCCTCTCTTCTCATCATGTGAACGAAGAAAGATGTTTGTCTCTGTCTTATTGTTGTATATAATGTTCTAGTTTCATTAGCCTGTTTCAGGCAGTCATCGTTAGTTACTCTGGCAGTCCGAGGAATTCGCAACATTCGTCTCAGGAACCACATCTCTGTTGCTTCTAATTTCTTCTTAATTTGTTCATTTACATTCCAAGATTCACTGCCATACAGCAAAACTGGTTCTACATAGCATTTCAGCACTCTCTTACATTCAGTGATAGTGACTTATTGCATAAGATACTCTTCATTTTCTGAAATGCGGCTTTTGCCTGCCCTATTCTGCTCCTAATCTCTGTTGTACATCTTCCATCTGATGTTATAAATGCCCCTAGGTATCTAAAATTATCCACTTGGTTAAGGATTTTCCCTTCTATTTCTATGTCACATTTTGGTGTCACCATTTTCTTTGATATTACCATTGCTACTGTTTGTCTTGATATTCAAGAAGAGTCCTTTCCTTGCACTCTCTGTTACTACAACGTCTAATAATTGTTGGTCTGTTGAATTATCCGCCACCAATACTGTGTCATCTGCATAGCGTATATTATTTATATTATAACCCCCAACTAGTATTCCAGGCATCTCTTTGATCTCTCTCATTATTACTTCGCTATACAGGGAGAAAAGATCTGGTGACAAGACACACCCTTGTCGTACTCCTAGCTTTATCTGTTCGTAACTACCCTCTTTACTTCCCATTTTAATTGCTGCTACTTGGTTCCAGTAAACATTCTTTATTATTCTTAAATCTTTTCCATCAATGCTGATATCTTCCAACATTTTAATCAGTTCATCATGTTTTACTTTATCAAATGCCTTAGTATAATCTATGAAGCACAAATATATGTCTCTCTGTTTCTCTATTGACCTTTCTATTAGTGTCCGTAATGTATAAATTGCATTGTTTGTGCCCTTTTCTTCCACAAATCCATTCTGTTCTTCACTAATTTCCATTTTTATTTTCTTTTTGGTTCTTCTCATTATGATTCTGAGTAGAAGCTTAGTGATATGGTGTATAAGGTTAATTGTACGAAAATCTTCACAATCAATTGCTCCTGGTCTTTTTGGTATAGCTATAAATACAGATTTCAGCATATCACTGGGTAAATATCCACTGCTGTAAATATCATTCAACATTTTGGTTAATATATTTACTCCAAATTCTCCCAATACTTCTAATTCTTCTATTGTGATTTCATCTGGCCCAGCTGTTTTTCCTTTCTTCATACGTTTCATAGCGTCAGCGACTACTTCTTTCAGAATAGGTGGACCTTCTAAGTTACTATCTTCTGTTAATTCTTCCCTTTCTCCATCATATAATTCTCCTATATACTCATTCCACCTCTTCATTATAGCACCTTCCTCTAATAATATCTTTCCTGTTTTTGATTTCAAACACCCTGTATTTATTCTTATTTTTCTTCCTGTAAGCTCACTGATTTGTCTGTGCATATTTTTTGTATCTTTAATGGAACTTTAAAAAAAAAAATTTTTTAGAACAACAGTGCATCCACAAAATCCAGACTTCTTAATGCAGACATTACTAGAACAACAACAACAACAATATTTTAGAACAGCAGTGCATCCATAAAATCCAGACTTCTTAATGCAGACATTACTAGAACAACAGTGCATCCACAAAATCCAGGCTTTTTGTGCAGATTTTACCAAAATAAAATACATTCGCAAAAACCAGACTACTTGTGGAGACATTACTAAAACAAAATACATCCACAAAATCCAGACTTGTCCACACATTACTAGAACAACAGTGCATACACAAAATCCAGACTTCTTGTGCGACATTTTTTTTGCATATCCTATTTACAGGACATCGCTGCTATTGATGTCCTGGCAAGTTTACGTTCAGTAGTTTGTGTGCAGACATTACTAGAACAAAATACATCAACTCCAGATTTCTTGTGCAAACATTTCTAGAACAACAGTGCATCCACAAAATCCAGACTTCTTGTGCAAACATTACTAGAATGAAATACATCCACAAAATCCAGACTTCTTGTGCAGACATTACTAGAACAACAGTTCATGAGAAGATTTCTACTCACAACACAATCACAATATCCAGAAGTCCTTGGCTTATCAAAAAGGAAGTTTATTCACAGGTCCTTTTTAATGTAATGCTGTTTTATTTCTCCTAATAACTGTTATATGAAGCAGCAGCTTTGTTTGCACTACCTTCTGTCCCCTGCCATGTTTATTTATTCACAAATAGTCCATATTGGGGTTATATTCATCACAATAAATAACTACAGTTACATTACCCTAATTATTTTAAACTATGACTTTCTGAAGACAATAACCGCAACTTGTGAAACTCCTTCAGCTATGTGACACTACGATTTAGGTTTTGAAAGAAGAGTGAATGAGTAAGACTGTGACAAATATGTGACAAATCCTAAATAGTGCTAACGTACTTAAAGGGAGAGCAATGTAAGATACATAACACTAAACATTCTCAACTAAAGTACTTAAAAGGAGAGCAAGGAAACAGATCTAAACATTCTCATCACAAGTACATTTATCATAACCTCATCAATAAACAGATCAAGAGGCCCTTGAAAACACAACATAAACAGGAAGCATATCTATCACATCAAAGTGGCAGCTAATCTGACAACAGAAAAGTGGAAACAGAAAAGTGGACATAGTAACATTATAGCAGAGGCAACAGGAGCTGTGAAAGCCTTGGTGGTGTAGTAGCTAGCACACGGATTGGTTGGTCCAGTGTTCATGTGTTTGAATCCCTCTCAAGGTGGGAATTTGTGTTTAAATTGTGTCCTTGGTGCCCAGGTCAACCCAGCATAAATTAGGCACCTGGTATTGTTCTGAGAAGTAAAGGCAGATGGCACGAAACTGATCTCATCATCGATCAAACACTGATTGGTCTATAAAAATATTAGGCTAGTACTATAAGTACTCTGAAGTTGAGCCAGCCTCATTAAGTTGGTGGCAGATACACTTTCAGAATCACACCTGGAGTGCCGATTGCTCTATAGAAATATGGGCCCACCTTCATATGCTCAATACATCTGAAGGTGTGTAAGAGCTCTTTATTACAACGGTATAGCTCTCTAGTTACTGGAGTGCCAAGAATTAACTGCAAAGGATATCACTTACAGAATATATGACCCATTGCAATTTACCTATGACAGTGGGAAATCTGTTAAGGATGGCACTACAGAGGTGGGGAAAGACTGAGCAATATATAACTGGAACTAAAATCTGTACATAGGAAGAATATAAAGGAAGTTAAATATTAAATTTCCAGAGCAATTAACAGCTGAGATTATATTCATTTTATTGATGACTAGCATAATTAAACCATTCAGAGTTCAGCATAGCTCAATGGATTCGAGCGCTTGTTTTTAAATATCCGGTGTGCTGATGCTAAAGTAGCGGTTTCAACCCACACCAGGGCTCACCTGATGGTGAGGGACACTGGAAAAAGGGAAAGTTGATCCAAATGCAAAACATCTGACCACTGCACTAGATGTGTATGTACAACACTTGAATTCTTTTTTTAAAAAGTCTTAAAAGTTGAGAGAATCGACTTCACTGCCCCAGGTTTTATCCCATATGGTCCTGATATCTAAATCCTGGAAAGTTAAGGCTGGGAGAGTGCGCAAGACTTTCCGGTATGAGTGGACCGACAGCCTTCTTGGACGCCTCAGACAGGGGGCATGCAACAGGACTGTTAAAACTCCTTTTTTGCAGCCCCCATGGTGGACCCCAGAAGTAGACAATGCTTGGAAAGCAAAGAGAGCTGCAGTGAAGCAGCTAAGGAAAGTGCGACAGACACCTCGAAGCTCACGAGAGGAAGTGGACACAGCAGAAAATGTCAAGAAAGACAAGGTGGAGGTTTTCAAGCGCTGTGCTTCAGAGGCCAAGAACGTAAAATGGGAATGTTTCATGAAGGAGATTAGAGGTGATAAAACACTGCAAAAATTCTGGAAACTGTACAGACAAATACAAAGAAAAGATCAGCCTATGACAGTGGGAACAATTTATAGGGAGGATGGTGTGCGCGTGACAACAGACAAAGAGAAAGGGAAGGCACCTCTCCAGAGATTTTTAGAGCAGACCAATCATAATGATGCAGATACCAGGGATGCAGTTAGCGAGGAGTTATCTGGCACAATGGAGAATATGCATTATGAAAACATCATACGGGTTGAAGATGTTAAACATATTTTGAAAAAGGCAAAAGACACGGCACCAAAGCCCGATGGTGTTAGGCATGGCCACATGAAGGTTTTGAGTGATGTAGACCTGAAGGAGATGACTGACTGCTTTAACCAGAGCTTTAGGACAGCATTAGTACCACAGGATTGGTTACATAGCCAGTGTTGTCATCTCCCTTTGATGAAAAAGCACCAAAATTGACCAAAAAAGCACCAAAATTTTTTGGAAAGCACCCAAAAAAAAAGCACCAACTGTTTTTACTACAAATGTAACAAGGTAACACAGTATAATTTATTATTATCACTTCATATTACAATAAAGTTTATTCCAGATCCGCCAAATCCCAATCAGAACTACTCTTGAGCCAAAAAAGCACTAAATTGCAATAATATTTTTTTGGTAAAGCACTAAAACAAGCATTGGTGGTATTCATTCAAAATGTTATTAAGTAGCACATTATGATTTATTATTATCACTGAATATTAGAATGAAGTTTATTCCAGATCTGCCAAATCCCAGTCAGACAACTCCTCTTCAGTTTCTGTAGCTATTTCCTGATGTGTTTGCTCCTACGATGATGATGGTGATGATTGAAAAAAACGTGTATATACCTCTTGTGATCCAATTTTTCTCGGAATATCCTTATCTCATCTCATCTCATCATGTTCCTCTTGTACCTTGCGGCGTCGAGGTGAAGTATAAACATCGTGAGAGTGCCTGATTATGGGCTTCATATATCGATATTCCCATGGACTCTGCTTTTCCCTCCGTCCAACGTTTACGTGGTCGGCCTCTTCCTCTGTTTCCATCTGGCCTGTGCATCATTGCTTGTTATGGTATGCTGTTGACTGGTAACCTACTTGCATGGCGAAACCATTTGACTTGCTGCTTTCTAATAAAATCTAGTGCTGCTTTAACCCCCACTGTAGTCCTGATTTCTTCATTTCTGATCTTCTCTCTTCTTGATACGTTGAGTATTCTTCTCAGGAACCTCATTTCTGTTGTTGTGATTTTTCTTTTCTCTTTTTCTGTCATTGTCCAGGTTTGTAGCATCGAGTTGGTAGAAAGATTGTGTTGTAAAGTGTTTTCTTAGTAGTTATTGATACATGTTTGTTCTTTAGTATTGGTGCCAATTGTCCAATGAGTTCATTTGCCTTATTGCACCTATTTTCGATCTCGTCTTCTGATCTGCCATTTGATGATATTATACTTCCTAGGTACTTGAAACTCTTTACCTGTTTCAAGGGATGTTCATTTAGGTGAATTGTTGTTGTTTGTTCTTCTTTAGTTAGAGTCATTACCTCTGTTTTGCTTGTGCTAATTTTCATGTTATGTTCCCTACACATCTCGTTTAGACTATTCATGTGGTCTTGTAATTCAGCTTCTGATTTTGCTATTAGTGCTTGGTCGTCAGATGGTTAGATTTGCAGATGGTTCATCTTCTGTGTATATCCTTAGGTAGTTTAAAATCATGACAGCATTTGTCATATCTCTTAATTCCATATCTAATAGTCAAAACAGCTGTCAAACTCTTGATGCTCAGTCTGTTCCGCAATTTTGATTTTATAACTCCCATCTGACTTAAAATACGTTCCACATCCGCGTCAGAATGAGGTAAAATGAGCACAGTTAAAGATAAATCTGTAAGATCTTGGAAAGGATTTTCACCGGTGGCATCCCTGTATGAGGCTATTTCTGCCCACAGTCCAAGTGTGTCAGAAGTCTGTGTCCACTGCATTTGATGAAGTTTTCTCCACTGGAAATCGATGCAGGTGAGAGTAGCTGCATTTTCTACAAACATTTTAGCAATATCCAATATACAGGGCTTCATTGGCTGTAGACATTCACTTCCACTAAGACATGACATGGACTGCAACACTCGAACGTTATCGGGCAAAAGTAAACGCAGCTGTATCAACAGCTCTATTAAAAACTGGATGCACCTTCCACGAATTTCTTTCTCATCAGGAAACTGGTAGTCTGCTATTTCTTTCTCAAACTCATAACCTAGATTGGGATTAGGATCTAAATAATCTTGAATAGCATTACTTTCTGTTATTTTTTTCCCACAGGAGTAGCAGACTTTGAACTGATAGCAGAATCAGTGGGTTGTACAAGATCGCTGAGTAGTTTTGTTGGATCCTGTATATCTGCTTCAAATTTCTTATTCACACTTTGAACTTCTCCAAAAATATGCTTGAGAAATATGTGATACACATAGTTTTTCATGTCGCTAAACATAGAATGTAGAAGGTCTGCTGTATAACAGCGCTCATTGAGTCTTGCTATATCAAAATGAGTTCTGAGCTCGACCCACTGCTGCAATATTCTGACAATGGCAGATTGAATGGACATCCCTCGTGTCTGGCCTAATTGAACAACCTTCAGCTGATGTTCTTCATCATTTATTGAAGCAAAAAGCTCCCTGTACTTTGCTTGACGAAGACTTGAGTGAGAAAACCAGTTATATGTTTCTCTAATCATGAACTCTATGTTCCTGGGCAGACAAGCAGCTATAACCTGTGACACTGCAAGCTGATGGGAATGACATACACACCTAACTAGTACCAGATGAGGAACTTCGGGTTTTAATTTTGTATATACTCCATTGTTTACACCTGTCATGACAGATGCATTGTCAGTGCCGAGTGCAACTAGTCTTTGCAACTCAAGTCCATTCTTGTTTAAACAATCTTTTAACGCATTGCATATTGCCTGCTCGTTGCAGTCACTCACTTCAACTAAATCATATTAAAGGGAGTTAAATTACTTGAATATTGCACGGTAATGTACTAAGACTGTTTTACTCCCTCGCTTCAGTTCAAATTCGGCTTTTTAGTGTCCCCAAAATGATTTTTTAAAGTAATTTTTCCCTCCCAAAAAAAAGCACTAAAAAGCACCCCAAAAAAATTGTGAAGCACCAAATTAGCGCGGCTGCGCTAAATGCAAAATTTTGGCACTAAATGACTTGAAAAAGCACTAAATTTAGTGCGAAAAGCATCAAAATAGCAACACATTACATAGCTATCGCATCCCTCTCCCAAAACCATTAAGGATCATTCAAAGCTTAGCAGCTTTAGGATCATCACCCTTCAAAATACATTTGGGAAGGTTTTAGAGAAGATAGTTGCTGTTAAGCTGCAAGAGTTTTTGGAAAGGGGGAAGCTTCTTCCTCCAAGAGGCCTGGGGAGCTACAGGCCAGGAAAAGATACCTGGTCAAATGCAGCCACTTTTGCCTTTGACGCTTATGAGGGGTTCCAGAGTAGACAGGAAATGATGATGATCTTGAGGATGCGTACAATAGAGTTCACTATGATATTTTGATGACCGCAGTGATGGAAAAGGGGGTCAATCCCTGGTTGGTGAACTTGATAGCAGCCGTCCTGCATTCTCACCGGGTTGCTCTCCGTCTGGGTGCATGGACCTTACAGCCACATATTTTAACCCCGGGACTGCCACAAGGATCTGCAATCTCACCGGTGCTCTTTAATGTGTATACGAGCAAGATTGCAAACCTAGAAGCACCAGGAGTTTGAAGGATACTAACATTTGCAGATGATGTTCTTGCATATAGGCAGGGGAGAGATAGGAAACAAACAGCCCAGAAGCTGCAGGCGACAGTAGACAAAGTGATTGATTGGTGCAGTGAAATGAGTTTTCCACCCGGAAAAGGCGGCTGTTTTGTGGTGCTCTCTGGACAACAGGATTGTGAGAGATGATGTCCCAAGCCTCACAATAGAAGGTAGAAGCGTCAACAGAGAGAACAAACTGAAGTATCTGGGAATCACATTTGACAGGAGTCTGTCCTTCAAGGACCATGTGGAGACGGTTGTATAAAGATCTCAAAAGGGACTCAATGCACTTAAAACTATGGCTGCAATGGACACAGAGCAGAGAATGCTCTTCACACTATACCAGCACTTGATCCTCTCAGTGATTGATTATGGACTAGGACTGCTCATTGTCTCAAAGAGTCAGCTGGTGAAATTAGAGCGCATACAGAACGAAGCTATGTGGGTCATTCTGGGATGCACCAGAGACACCCCAGTAGTGTGTATGTGTTACATCGTTGGTCTGCCAACTGTTGCTGGTAGGCACAAGGTGATGCAGGCAAAGGCATACCTCAGAGTAGCTGCAGACACAGATCACCTGTTGCATGAGGCGCTGGACACAGTTAAGGGTCAGAGAATGATAAGAGGGAAATCATGGATGGCTCAGGTGGAGGATATGATCAGACAGGTGTGCATCTTGGAGAACATTAGGTGAGGAGAGGAGTGGGTCAGAGTGCCAGCGGAGCAGTCAGACTTGTGCTTTTATAATCACATTGAGCCGGGAGTGCAGGGAGTGGCCAGCAGGGGCCACGGAAGTGGAAATCCAGCAACTAATTCAGGATAATGCTCGCCTGGGTGATGTGATTATTTATACAGATGGTTCGGTGTTCAGAGGTAGAAGTGCCTGGGGATTCTTAGCAAAAGCTAATGGTTGATGTTTGGTGCAGGAGAGCCTGGCGTATGATACCACAACATCTAGCTTAAGAATGGAGGTGGAGGCGGTCAGTACAGCTTTCTGCTGGATGGAGAACATGATACATACACACATCGTGATTGTAACTGACTCAGAAAGCATGCACGCTGAGGAGGGTGAGGATAGGCAGGCTTCATGCAGAGTAGCTTGCTTCGCTTTAGGGTGGCAAGCATCACCTGGATTTTTTCTTCGGGGCATGCCGGTGTGCTGGGGAATGAACAGGCGGACAGATTGGCTGGCTCTGCAAAACTTCATGGAGTATTGATGCATGACAGGGCAGACATGGTTGCGACCTTGTGGGGGCACGTGTACACCTCGGAGGAGCAAATGGATCACCATAGTCTGGCAAGAATGAGGCAGCGAGGAGTGACAAGGGGATCTGGCCAACGCTCGACGCTCAGAGGAAAGGCGAGACGGACATATAATCAGATTGCTACTGGAACTATTGGTGTTGGAACTCTTCGCTGGCTGCAGAGGATGGGGACGGAGCGGATATAGGAATACCCCAAGTGCTGTGATGTCGGTCTCTTTCAGCAGGCTGCCCTCCAAGAAAAATGCACTTGTAAACCGAAAGCATAGCTCGGAATCGAGCCCACAACCTTCGGAGCGCGAGGCAGACGGGTTGACCACCTCACCACGGAGACTTCCGTTTAAAAGTTGACAGGGTCGACTTCATTGCACCGGGTTTTTATCCCATATGGCTCAGTCTCTTTCCACAGCGTGGAAAGCGTCACACAAATTACGAACTCCGTAGCTCCAGTGACAACCCACAGGAGTCTCCGAAAAAATGCACTCATGAACCGAATGACGCGGCCCGGAATCGAACCCACAACTCTCTGAGTCTGAGGCAGATGGCTTGGTTACTTTGCCATGGAGACTCAGTTGAATTCAAAGCAAACAAGTGCAAAAACAAACAAAAAAACATTCTAAACAGTACAATAATCAAACCTTCATAATTACTACTTTAACAAATATTATAACATATTTCAAAATCAATACTTTAACAAATATTGTAACATATTTTAAAATCAATACTTCAACAAATATTATAACATATTTTAAAATCAATACTTTAACAAGTACTATAACATATTTTAAAATCAATACTTTAACAAATATTATAACATATTTTAAAATCAATACTTTAACAAATATTATAACATATTTAAAACCATCATCAACATGCAGCAGGTTCTTTGCAGAATGTCGCTCTCATCACAATGTGCCAAGGTCTCAGTCTCTGGCCATTTCTTCCACCTCATGCTCCCTCATGTCTAGGGTGACTGTGATGTCCTGTGTCCATCTTTGTACTGGCTGACCCCTGGTTCTATTTCCAGGACCCAATCTACCGGTCACCTTTTTGCCAAGCCACTGTGACATTTCATTTAGCCAAGATATTTCAATTAAGAGGCAAAATACTGTTTGTGAGCGAGTTTTTCTCCTATATTTAAATCTTGTAGTATGTTGGTATTTGTTTCCTAGTCATTCTTTATATTCTAACAACTTGTCTGTAACATATGAGCTCAAAGTGATACTTGTTATAGTACTTGCCTTATTTAGTAATTGCAAAATTATCCAGGACTCATGTGTATATGTTTCCACAGTTTTGGAAAGATGCAATTCTCAGATATGTTAACTTGTGTGATGGTGTTATGTTATTATGCCACAGGACTAGGTTCTTGATTCTTGTAACACTCTTCAACAATGCTCTGGTATCAGATCAACAATTCCCATAATGAAATGGAGACTAGTTATATTAATATATATTAAAAGTTTCTGATAGTTTCAATTTCTTCATTGTTGAATCTTGGCTGGCATGTATGTAGTTTTGTCCCTTGAGGTATCTCTCTCTCTCTCTCTCTCTCTCTCTCTCTCTCTCTCTCTCTCTCTCTCTCTCTCTCTCTCTCTCCCTCCCTCTCTGACGTTTTGTCGCGTCGTCGAACGATCACTTCCGGTTGGACCATGTCATGCAATAATTTAATTCTTCGAAAGCAGCATGGTACAACGACAGGGGAATCTACTCTGATCTTTGTAGTATTGGACCTTCTATTATGCACCAAAAGATTTATGCCGACAAAGTGTTTTTTCTGAGGTTTTTTCAAGTCTGTTCACGAATAGTAAGCAAATCTGTCTTATAACTCCTGAAAGTAAACAGAAGACTTAACTTTTTAATCCATTTTTGAATCCCTCGTCCAATTTTACATAAATGTGAAGAGTTTCAACACAGCTAGTGTTAGCTGGAGTTCAGGACAAAATATTTCGTGACATGGCCTGTCATAAGACAAAATTCAAGATGGCGGTGCCCATACCATACAATAGTACTAAACTTTAGCGGACCTATATTCATTTATAATTAGAACTGGTAATTTAACTACTAAACTTAAACAGAATACAAGTGTCATTTGTAATTTGTAGCAGTAATGTATCTGTGTACTTATATAATATTTCAGCAATTGACATGACTGAAAATAATTTTGAAAGCCAGTTTTCAGACCCGTCTGTAAACTTGTAAGTAGTGTAACTGTAAGTAAGGAGTACTTTTTTTCTAAGCTGCGCTGCAGCACTTAATTATTTAAATTTAAATACAGTACTGTAAAATAAGTTATATGTTTTAAATAAGTTACTATCTAATTATTAATTGCTCACTATTAGATACAGAACAGTGTAATTGTAGAGCAGAAGTAGAAATAAATTTTTAGTGAATATTTAATTATTTAATATTTTAATTTTTTATTATTTAATATCTTAATAATTAATGAACTGCTGCTTAATTTATGCAGCAGTTACAAACTTACTTACTTACATTAATGCATGATATTTAATCAACAAAAGAAAGCTGTCGCAATGCAGTTAGGACATTAAGACAATATGATAGTAGATTGTCGTGCTGTACCTGATGTGCTGAGAGAAGTGAGGAGTCTCGTTCATGCCAACGAACTAGGCAAGCTAATACAGGAAAGTACTCTTACTAATAATTTACATATACTTAAAAAATTAGTTGTGAAACATAAAAAGCAATTAACCAAAGAATGGCCATCACTTGTGACACTCTTTCTTGAACCATTTCCTGTGACATTCAAGATTCTGCCTGTCACACCTACTTTGCCACAGCCTGTGTCAATTTGATAAAACAATTCAGGTGCACACCTTCCTGTGGTGAGTTTCTATATATTTGTTAAAATATGAATAAATTTAGTGGAACTGTGATCAATCAATCAGGTGCCGTCTCCACAATGAAGGTTGGCTGCAATGGATCTCCAACACTGTTTGTCTCTCACCCTGACTGTACATTCTCTTGATGTCATCTTCCCACTTGTATCGTTGTCTACCTCTTGCTTGCTTGCCCTCCAGTATGGTTTTTATAAGTGTCATGTCTTTTAATGTGGCCAAAATATTTCACTTGCCTCTTTTTTTTCTTTTTGTACTGCGACAAAGCTGAAAATATCAAAAATATAAAATTACACAGAGTAATGAAGCTTACATAAAAGAATAACGAAAAACACAGGACGTTTTGACTAGCTTCATCAGCGAACAAATACCTACACAAAATACAATAAATAATCACGGAGAAGACCCTCCAGTGACTACATTGTTAATTAGGTCAAGGCACATCCTATCGAAAAATAAATAATACGTCAAGTTAGGCCTCGCCGCCCCGGACGCAATGATATATGGCACAACGTTGTCCGTTTAAAAATAAACAAGCCACGGTAATAGAAGGCAAATAATAAACAATTGGCGGCCATTTTAAATTGTTAATTAGGTCACAGCACATCCTATCGAAAAATAAAAAATACGTCAAGTTAGGCCTCGCCGCCCCGGACACAATGATATATGGCATAATGTTGTCCATTTAAAAATAAAGCCACGGTAATAGAATAAGCAATTGGCGGCCATTTTAAATTGTTAATTAGGTCACGGCACATCCTATCGAAAATAAAAAATACGTCGTTAGGCCTCGCCGCCCCGGACGCAATGATATATGGCACAACGTTGTCGGTTTAAAAATAAACAAGCCACGGTAATAGAAGGCAGAATTTGTCAGCTTCCAATTTTAGGGCCGCGAGAAAATCTTACTTATCTCTTAGGTTATCATTGCACTTCCTGGTATTAAATTACGTCACCAAAAAATTCATAACTCCGCTTAGAATTAACCTACCCTCTTTGTTGAGATACCGTTGGATTCGTCTTGTCAAGCTCTATCTAACTGGTATGCTTTCATAAGTGAAAACCCAATTTTTAAATATTGACCGAAATTGCTAAAATTAGGTGTGTATCCAAAGTAAAGAAAAGTCATTAATGAATGTTTGAGATGATTAACAGTAACACTAAACAGACTAAACTATATTTTCCTTACCTTACATGTTTATAAGTGTTGAAATGCAATTCCTTATTATTAGGTGAATTGACCAGTTAATGAGGTTACACACAGACATATCATACATATGTAAAAGTTTATCATATCTGTAATGAACACATCCGCCTTGAAGGAAAACGAACAACGGCGTTTCTCTTCGGTACACGGCCACACACTGTCAATCAATCTATTTTTACCGCAATCTATCTAGTCACCACCGTCGTTTGTAAAGAAGCAGGATCTTCTATCAAAGTTGTACCATGTGTACAAAGTTCAGCAAGAAGAATAGAATATCGCTGGTCAGGGACACAAACGATTTTTAGAACAACAGTCTAAAACTGATGACTAAACATAACAATAGAGTAGTTGTTTAGCGCGGTCATAACGAGTCCAGGGTTGCCACTTTTTTTTTGACTAAAAGTATCTAGAAATGGCCCAAACAACATCCATAAATATCTAGATTTCGTTGGAAAGTATCTAGGAAAAATATCCAGATTGAGAAAGTAAGAAATTACATATGTATTGATGTGACTGCCGGAGCGAAGAGTTTACGGCTGTCGCCGTAATCCCGTATATTCTCGTGATAGCGGCGGTTCGAGCCGCGCTGGTAATTTAAGGGATATGTGAACCGGTCGCTCAGGAAGCAATCGCAAACTACTGAGCATAATCTTGCCTAGTACATCAACAGCAGCTGAAAAATTCTGATGTTGACTGCAACGTCCTGTAACGGATATTAAAAAAAAAATTTTTGTTGCGTATCCCTTACGGGACGTTGCAGTCAACACAAGCATTGTCAGCTGCTGTTGATGTACTAGGCAAGAGTTACGTTCAGTAGTTTGCCATTGCTTTCTGAACGACCTGCCTCTATACCTTTTTCGAAAAAAACCAGCACCGCCGTGTTTCGAACCCGGGTATACGAGCTCACAAACCGCGTTCGCAAGCCCTTAGCCACAGAGACGGATATGCAACGTTAAAAAAAAAATTAATGTGACTTACTTATAGAATCATGTACTCATCTTCACTGATGATGCACTCTCACAAGATGCACTTAGTTTGGATGATGAAGTTGAAGCTTCAGATTCAAAATGACTCTGGTATGCTTTAGCTGTTCCAATTTCATTTAATACACGATCAGGGAGCTGATAAGTTAAACAGCATTTTCCTGCTCTCATCAGGCCAAATCTTATTGTCAAGATAGCCTTTAAGAGGTCAAGGTTCATCCTGTTTCTTAGTTTACATTTTGTATAATTCACAGTACTGAAAACTCTTTCCGCATCAGCATTTGAATGGGGTAGTATCATGGCAGACATCGCATATTCAAAAAGCTTACAGAATGGACTGTTTTCTGAGGCATCTTTATAATGTCTTACTTCACTCCAAAAAGCTTCAGTTTCTGTTTTGTTTGTCCAGTCAACCAAATTTATTTTGGTTAACTAATATTCTGCTTCCGCCACACTATTATCAGTAGCCCTTAAAAATTTAATAACTTGACAATATTTAGGTATGTCCTTTACTGGCTGAAGTATGTTGTTGATAGAAAAGAGTGAAATATTTTTCAATACATCTAAATTTTCAAGAAGTCTCTGCTTCAATTGCTTGAATAATGAGACAAGGATAATGATATCTTGACAGCTCTTTCTTAAGTTGTTCTCTTCATTTTCTGTTAACAGTCCTTTTGTTTTTAAGCCATCAATTTTTTATTCGATTTGGTATCCTAGGTATGGCTTAGGAGCCAAATAGCTCTCTATAGTGCAAGTGAACAAGTCAGCTTTACAAGTTGGCAATATAAGTCTTTTACCAATTGAGTGAAATAGCAAAATGAGGTCGTCAAGTAATTTAACTTAATCAACATTTTGAGATTCAAATAGTTTATTAACTTTTTGCACTTCACTTAAAATGGGTTGTAAAAAGAGAAGGAATGCCAAATGTTTTTCATCACTGTACATTCCATATAGTATTTCAGCTGAGTAGCATTTTTCACTTTGTCTTGTTATTTCGAAGTGCGTCTTCAACTCCAACCATTGGTTCACCGTTACTTCAACAGCTGGTTGAATTGATAACCATCTAGTTTTGCAATATGACAGAATTTTCAGTGGTGGGGAACTATCATTTAATGCGTTATATAAATTGTTATTGCTGTTGTCTGACAGATGATTTGGAGAACCAGTTATTGTTTCAGCAATAAGGAATTGCAAATTCCTTAGTAAACATTCTGATGAGGCATGTGATAATGCTAGCTGCAAGGAATGACACGCACATTTTATGAGGATTAAAGATGGGATATCTTCCTTAAATTTTATATAAACGCTATGGTTGATATCAACCATTATCGAGGCATTATCTGTACCAGTTGCAGCCACATTCACGTGAAAAGAATCACAAAGTCGGCATTACAGCAGTAAGTCGCAGCACAGTGTGTTCACAGTTTAAATAATATTATAATTTATGCGCCGTTTTACTCATTACCAGGGGGTTGCCAGATTGTTGAGCGTTGACCCAAGTCAGTTCAAAGTTTAAATAATGGCAGTTACCATGATTTACGCGCGTCCAGACCAAACATAAAATAGGTAAATGACACCGAAAGAAAAGTAAAATCTAGAAAGTATTCAAAATATCCGACTCCAAATGAAAAGTATCTAGAATTGCATCCAGCATCCAAACGTCAGAAAACGGTATCCAGATGCCGGCAAAAACCTCTAGATCTGGATATAAAATATCTAGAATGGCAACTATGGAGTCAACAAGTGTCAGTCATAATTCCACGAAATGACGATGTGATGAGTGGAAAACGTGAGAGCTTTTGGTTTCATTTTTGGATACATGCATTTCAATGCTTTACTTACAAAAATAAACATAAAAAAATAACGTGATTGTGCCCTATTTGTATCGTAATCAGGTTACACTAAAATAAATAAGACTCATTATTAACACATAAATTGTACAAATAATTACGTCATAAAATGGGGTTTCCCGGTCCCAAGGTGGGCAGAGAGAGGTGGGGTTGGATAGGCCTAACTAGGGGGAGGGGCGATACACGTGCAAGCTTTCAGGGCAGGAAATTCCTACACGTGCATGCCTCGGGACAGGATTTGACCAATCTGACGTGTTCACATATAATACAACATCGCAAAAGATGCAATAAATAGCATGAGAAATACGTGTTAGGTTGGTCGTAAGCCAAAGTACACTCGGTGTAGCTTTAGCGATACGCGTCAATTAGTTCGATTTCCAGTGTGGTCACTACACTAATTACTATAAGGGATGAACATGAGAAATACGTGTGAGGTTGGTCGTACGTCAAAGTATACTTGGTGTAGCGGTACTTCATTTTTAATTCACCGCAAACAAACCGCGTATTTTTAGCACTGACCTTGATCTGGTGGGAACGTCTATTTTCAGAATAGGGATATCGGGATTCACTTCGTGTTCGGTCGACAAATGTGTTTGCAGCAAGATGTACCCAAAACGGCATGTCATTGTCATCATAACCTGGCCCCAAGATACATCAAAGATGAGCGCAGATAGGTTGGACATACCCAAGATAAGACAAGTAGCACAAGATATGGATATACACTCCGACGACAGTGAGGGCCCTCCTGGCCCAGACACATTTATTGCATCCATCGATCCGTCTAGCAGTCCACCACACACTCAGTCGGAAATGATCGACAACACGTCCAATTTATACGATTCTTTGTTTCAATAAATACTTTACACAATAGCAGTCACTTGCATTCTCCTTGCTTTCTTGCTTCTACTCTGCCTTTTACTTACTTATATCAACACACCCCTACACCCACTATGGGTGTAAGTTCATGGGTCTGTGATGTGACAGGGCCATGGGTATGTGATGTGACAGAGCCATGAGTCTGTGATGTGACAGTGCCATGGGTCTTTGATGTGACAGGTTCATGGGTATGTGATGTGACAGAGCCATGGGTATGTGCTGTGACAGGGTCATGGGTATTTTATGTGACGGGGCCATGGATCTGTGATGTGACAGGGCCATAGGTCTGTGATGTGACAGGGCCATAACATGTTGTGGACTGGAATGCATGTAGGAATCGGTGACCAGTCTTTTTCTCTGTTAGCGGCGATGAACGTTCGCATCGAAGAGGACAGTTCCAATGCGTCTCTAATCAGCACTCGACAAGGACAATGAGCACTCAACAAGGACAATCAGCACTCAACAAGGACAATCGGTACTCAACAAGAACAATCAGCAGTCACATATTCCCAGTTTCCACGTATACTTTGAGAGACTGGACGCTTATGAGTTTGCCTGGAGTGCAGTAACACCGATCTTATGAGCTTGTCCAGGTTTCAGTAACACCGATCTTCAACATAATCACAACTGAATCCCTAGGCCTCATTAATTCATCGTCTTGGGTTTCTGCTCGGGGCATGCGTGGCAATGAACAGGCGGAAAGATAGGCTACTGCTGAACCGCTGGCCGAAGAGAAGAGCTACTTTATGATAAGGTATTGTGGTGAAGCCTCTCTGGAACCTTGCGAAGAGTGTAACTGAACAGTGCATTCATACCTGGATAGATTGGTTTAGGAGAGAATGAGCAGAGGATGTGGATGATCACCAGCGCGAAGTGGAAAAGGCCATCTGGGCTGTTAATGAAACTACCACTGAACCTATCATCATGGGAACTCTTAAGTGCATTTTGAGGAGAGAGGAGGAGCCTGTCTGCCATTGTCCGGAGTGCACCGATGTTGCTTCTTTTTTCGGTTCGTTCGCTTTGAACTCCAGTTTAGTCCACACTTCGCTGATTTTTGTGTGTGGGCCAGTTATCTTTATTACCAGTGTCTTCGGCCATCAGACAAACCCACACCACCTTCTGGGATACTTGTAATTTACGTCCCAAAGTTAAGGGCGAGAAGTCAACATTTAAGTCCAACTGACCGATGTAGAGGTAGACAGCGTGTAGACAGCGCTACCGCGCCATCAGCGCATCAGCGCACCGGAACATTTCTGAACTCAATTAGTCATCGTTCTCATACGAAAAGACTCGGCCTGATCATTACGCAAATCAAATACATCTGTTTTCTGTAAATAGTAAGATTTGTAATAATAAATCCAGTTTGGCATACTCTGATTGTTGACAAATAAATTCAGCCCCTCCCACTTGGCCGAAAATAACACCCACGTCCTACCTGGTAACGCCAGAGGTTTCCTGCGCTATTTACATGATAATGAAACCGAAAGAAGGTAAAGGGGAAAGATGCAGACGTTGATACAGGTTTATAGACTGCCACTAAGCACACGCTCGCGCGCGCGCGCGTGTGTGTGTGTGAGTGAGTGTGTGTGTGTGTGTTTTAATGTAATTGCATCAATGTCTGTTTATTGTTTATGTGCTGACGAAGGATCTAACCGCAACGTCCATTTTGTTACTAGTGATTGTGTTAAAGTAAAGCTTACCAATTCTAATTACTATTGCTAAATGATAATATAAGATTCAATAGCAAAGATAATCGAAGTTTTAAGCCTTTGTGTGTGTGCTAATGTCGATGGAGGTCCGTTATTCGCTAAATGGAGATGTGTTTATAATATGTACAGGCTGTCGTTCAAGAGATGGCAAGGGTATAGTAAATGTTGTATATATGCTGAGAACATTAACCGAACGTTCCATAGAAGTAAACAAAGACTTATATCTTTGCTTTATTGACTACAAAAAGACTTTGATAAAGTAAGACATGTTAACATGATAAAAATGTTTGCAGATCTACAAATTGATGGGAAAGACCTTAGACTTGTAAAGAAAAAAACATATATTGGAAGCAACAAGCTGCCATAAAGATTGATAATGAAGTAGGTCAATATCAGCCTATTAAGAGAGTTGTGCGACATGTATTCGTAATGTCTCCAAATCTTTGTTCCCTATATAGTTAACATATTTTCAGAAATTTAGAAGATTTGAGATGAATCCCCACTGGGGGACGTAATATCAATAACATTAGGTATGCGGATGATACAGTATTGATTGCAGACAAAGAACAGGACCTGCAACATTTAGTAGATGCGGTTGTTTCACACAGTGAACAACTAGAGTTAGAATTGAATTGTAAGAAGACACAGATTATGGTCGTCACTGGGAAGAAGGAAATACCACAATGTAATATGCAAGTAAATGGGAATATTCTTAAACAAGTGAATCGGTACAATTATCTCAGAACATTTATAACATCTGATAGGGGATGCCTTGAAGAGATTAGAACAAGAATCGCCATGGCGAAGGTAGCCTTTTGCGAGATGGAAAACATACTGGCCAATAAAAAGATATCAATTGCAACGAGAAAAAGAGTGTTGGGGTGTGTCATATATTTTTGAAGAGAGTGGGAGATCACTGTAGTGCATGCCCCATTTCTAAACAAAGAAGTTGGGCCCCATCCTCTTCTGTCTTCAATAACCCCAGAATATGACCCTCGAGTTATCTGCAGGCCTCGTCTTATTTAATTTTGTCTAGGAGATATAGATTATGGCCCTGGTGAGAATAAAATATACTAACTGGGATTCTGCCCCTTCTCCAAGGATTCTTTTAGCTCTTGAGCCCCCCTTTTGTTTATCAAATCTGAGGAAAGTCTGGAGAATTCTCTCAGCTTGATTTATATTAAGAAAGCATGGATGTTGAGCAGTTGATAGACCTTGAGTCTCTCCCAATTTAATATTCCTTCATGAGTTAATTTGTTTTTAAACAATCAAACACATAACCAATCACAATAGATCTTGACAAATTGGTGTACACACATAAGATGGAGAATCACAGATAGGTTGAACCAATAATCAACATAAGATCAGTGACAGTTAATTATTTATTGAATGGGCCTGTGTCTTCTGGCCTGTTATTCATTTTCCATGTTGGTTTATACAAGATAAATTAGAAAAATGCATATAGGACCAATGTCACAGACCATCAACAAACAAGCATCAATACATGAGATGTCAATAAGAGTTGAAACATGGTATACATTTGAATGTTGTACATGTTAAGTGTGAAGATGATGAATCTATATTTAGGTATCAGTTCTTGAAAACTGAGTGTTGTGTGTTTTCTTTTTAAGATAGAGATAACCTTATGATTTGGAGGATTAGGATAGGCCTGGGTCCATTGACTGATAGACCCACTTCAGGTCTGCCCGTGTAGCTCCTCTGAAGGCCTCCCCATACTCTGCTCATGGCCAAGTCATCCTCCATCTCAAGTGCGGTTCATCTCTTTCTCTCTGTGGTCTGGTTTGGTTGTTGGCCAGTTGGATGCCCATTGGTTGCCAATGGGTTGCCACCAAGATTTCACTGTATAAGATTCACATAAACATATACAATCTTCCCAATACAATATTCTAGAAGTAGGTCGGAAAAAAACCTAAATTCCTGAAGTAGGAACTAGTTCTCCCCCCTCCTCTCTTCTTTTCTCTAATCTAGTGTTGGGTTAATTTGGGGTGGTCAGAGTTTATCACACTGTGTACTCCTTGTATCAACTGGTTCCTGCTGTATGTAAGTTCTCATTGGACCTGGGGTCAGTGAGACGTGTACAGTAAGACAGTGACAAGAGTGAGGAGGTGTCAAGATGCATGTAAATAAATGACATACATTTATAACATTTCTATCACTCAATTGGGTTTGTAGTGTGTATAAATGATTCTCTGTGTTTTCCCAATTAACCAACTTCTTCTTCTTCTTTGTATAATAACTCCTTTCCCATTATCTGTTGTTGTTGTGTTGAGTGTTGAGTTGTGTGTGGTTGTGTTTGTTAAGTTGTGTTGCGTAATGAGTTAAGTTAACTTCTGGTTGTGGAGTTCCGCGAAGCACAACTTTTCTGATGTAATGCAGTTCATAAGTGCCCTTATCTAATTAAATTGTGACACAAATATAAATATTTATTCCATCAAACCCTATTTATTCAATAGATGAAGGAGAAAGGGAAGATTTTATTTCTCTTTCAGCTTTCTAAATTGAAAATAGACATAGATAAGTCTGTTTTAAAACGAGGCACTTGTTCTAGTACACGAAATGTCTTATGAGCTGTAGATAGTGATAGCATTTTTAACAGTGTTTCTGCTGAAATGCACAAGATTGCTTTAGAATCATCACTTCGTACAGTTGTCTAGAATAGAATGTAGTAGTATTATGCATTTCTTAAAGTTAATAATTATCTTTAAGAATATCAGAGATTGCAGTATTCGAAGAGAGTAGTAGATTGTCAGTTAGCCCGGGAATCGGCTCTGCTTCGTCAGAATCTACAGTCGAGCATTTTTCACTTCAGAGGTTTTAATTTATAATAATACATTTCAATTGACATTACAAACACTGAATACCCTTCCTTGGCACTTGATACATCTGGTCATCAGTTCAATCAAAGGAGTAACAAGCTTACCTGGGTTCCAGACATTCTGCCGTCCCTATTTGAAAATCGGTCACACTAGCTTTCACGTCTGTTCATCAGGCAGTTTGTAGTAGAAGTGCGCGATTAACATATTCTACGCGGGTTTTCGAATAGAGGCGTTGTCACGTGTCTCTGTTTAACCAATGATCTCCTGAGTTTGGGCTGATGAAATGTTTCCTAGAATTGACGTCATCTGTCACTTGTTCCAGTTTCAGTTTTGATGTTGCGTTAATTTTTAAGGTTTGGTTTCAGTTTGCGTTGGTATAGTCCATTGTTTTATATTGTCCCCTCTTCCTGGCTTGCATTCTTGTCAACTGAATAATTGTGATTAGCGGTTATGCCACATGGCCCCACCCCAGATTGTTCTACAGTATGGAACTATGTTTCCAACATTTTCAGTTATCAAGCTGTTCCCGTGTTTTCCTCCCTTGTATTCTCGTTTGCATCGGATTGACCTGGTTCATCAGGCACTGGGTGTCGACTCAGGAAGTCCGCTCCCACATTCATCTTCCCAGGAACGTATTCAACCTGGAACGAGTAAGGTTGAAGAAGTAGCGACCACCTCGTAAGTCGGGCATTCAGAGTCTTGGATGCTGCGAGAAACATGAGTGGTTGATGGTCACATTGCACTGTGAAGTGTTTGCCATATAGGTATGCCTGAAATTTCTGTACACTCCATACGAGCGCTAGACATTCTCTCTCGATAGTACTGTAATTTCTCTCTGCTGCATTTAATTTCCTGCTAGCATAGGCTACAGGGAATAGCTCTGATGGTACATCTCCCTTTCTCTGCAACAACGTTGCCCCAATTCCTATGTTACTGGCATCGGTGCGCAGCACGAATGGTTGGCCGAGGTCTGATAGATGTAAGACTGGATGAGCAGTTATTGCCTGCTTTAGTGCCGTGAAAGCTCTCTCACAGTCAGCTGACCAGGTGACTTCCTCTGGTTTCCCCTTGTTGGTAAGATCCGTTAAAGGTGCTGACAGAGTGTTGAAGTCCTTGATGTATCTTTGATAGAATCCACATAAGGATACAAATGATCTTACATCCTTCTTTGTTTTTGGACGAGGTGCTCTCTGGAGTTTGTCCACATTTCCCTCTTGTGGAGTTATCAGTCCATGAGATATCTTATGACCTAGAAAGTCCATTTCTTGGAATCCTATTTGACACTTCTTTGGTCTAGCCGTCAATCCAGTTTCTCTGAGGCGCCTGAACAAAAGATGCAGTGTTTCTGCATGCTCTTCAAATGTTTCAGTTGCGATCAGGATGTCATCCATGAAGTGACTGATGTCTGGATGCTGTAGTGGGTCAAGTAATTTTCTCATCATACGTGTAAAAACGCTAGGAGCATTACTTAATCCAAATGGAAGAACTTTGAACTCATAGTGTCCTCCAGGCGTGCTGAAAGCTAACCATGGTCTAACTTCTAGTTTTACAGGAATCTGATAATATCCCTTACTGAGATCAATCCTAGTAAAGTACTTAGCTCGGTTGAGTGCTGTGAAGAGTTTATTCTGATCAGGCAGAGGTTCTGCTTGGAATTCAGTAATGGCATTGAGCTGTCGATAATCGATGCACAATCTATGTTCTCCACTTGGCTTTCTCAATAAGACGACGCTAGCACTGTAAGGTGATTCAGATGGTGAGATTATCCCTGCAGTGAGCAGCTGTTGTATTTCTTCCTCTAAAGTCTTTTGCTTTGCATAAGGAACTGGGTAAGTCTTGACTCGCACAGGCACTGTGTCATTTAACTTCATGTCAAATTCCTCCAAATCAGTTCTTCCTGGCTTATCAGTAAGCACTTCTGCATATTTTGCCATAAGTTCCCTAATCTGCTTTTGCTAATCCTTTGTTAAGTTGGGATTGATTTCCACATCCTTAAACGTCTCTTTGGCTTGCAGTTGGCACTCGACTCCCATTGTTGATCCTTCTTCGACTTCAGTAGCCACACTCATGGCCATCAGATGTGCAGGTTCGGTGGTTGAGGGTCTTTCATGAAACTTCTTCAAGAGGTTTACGTGAAACACTTTCATCTTGCCTTTGACTGAAATTCTGTAGTTGGTACGTGAGATCTTCTCCGTCACTACATTAGGTCCTCTCCATCCGATTTGCAGCTTATCCTGACTGGTTGGAAGCAGCAACATCACCTTCTCTCCTACCTCTAACTCTCTATCCTTTGCCTTGCGGTTGAAGTTACGAGCAATTCTTCGTCTGGCTTGACGTAGATTGACATTCGCTTGTTTCCAACTGTGTTGTAAACGATTTTTCAACTCGGCAACATATGTAGATGCAGTCACGACTGTATCATCTGTAGTGTTATCGGTCCAGGTTCGAAGTAACGCCTTCAGTGGTCCCTTAATCGGTCGTCCAAACAACAGTGTGGCTGGAGCAAAACCTGTTGAGTGATGGGGTACTTCCCTGTAAGCGAATAAAGCTGCGGGTAAATACAAGTCCCAATCCTCTGTCTTCTCCTGGGCAATTCTGCGCAGGATACTAATCAATGTACCATTCCACCTTTCCACAAGTCCATTTGACTGAGGGTGATATGGTGAACTGAAGATATGGCGTGCATGAAAAAGTCTGAAGGTCTCTTCCATGAGCTTACCACGAAACTGTGAACCGTTGTCCGTCAAGATCCTTTGTGGGAATCCTAGCCGGGTGAATATTCCTAATAATGCATCAGCGATGTGTTTGGCGTCACAGCTGGGCATAGGAACCGCTTCGGCCCACATGGTTGTTGTGTCCACAAGCGCTAATATGAATCGGTTTCGCCTCTTCGTTGCTGAGAGAGGTCCGACTATGTCTACAGCCACTTTCTCAAATGGAATTCCAGTGATTGGCGATTCACCCAACATTGCCAGTGGTGTCCGGTGTTTTGGTGATACTTTCTGACACTGTGGGCATGATTTTACAAACCGTTGTATATCTGAGTTCATCCCTGGCCAAAAGTAGTGAGTTGCAATCCGCTGTGTAGTAGCGTTGATACCCATATGCCCACTGAATGGTAGACTATGACCCATTTCCAAGATCTGAGTCCTGTATTGAGTTGGTACAACAAGTTGATTAAACTCTTGTCCAGCTCGTCCTGCTTTTCTGTAAAGAAGTGCTGACTTCATGAACAGATCACCTTTACGTAGAGGTAAATGTGATTTTGGCAGTTTTCTGAAGCAGGGATCCAAGGTGCTGTCGGCTTCTTGTGCCCTCTTCAGTTCCTCCGTTCGAGGGATTGGCGTAGTTGTTTCTGGAGTTTTTTTCGCCTGGGATCGAGTGGTCATGGTCGCCATCGCCACAGGTTGAACAGGTTCTCCTAGAACGATAAATCTACAGCTGAGGATTACAGGATATATCGGATCGTCCAAGACTGCTGCCTTGATTGTCCCAGGGACATACCACGAGGCTATGTTCACTTTTGCCACTGGAAGAGACATATTTGTTGAACTCTTCAGTGGTCCCTGTAATTCCACTATTTCCTCTGTCACCTGTTCAGGGTGAACTAAGGATGATGAAACAACACAGTCATACGATAATCCAGTATCATATAAACAGGTCGTTTTGAATCCATTTAGCAAGATGGATTCCACAACCGGAATACGAGATGAGGTGTCTTGATGAGGTGTCTGTTTGGACGTTTCACCAGTGCTCACTTTTTTCTCTTTTCGGTTGGCCAAACAGGCCGCTGTGTGTGTGGAGGTGGCTTCTTCCTGCAATTTTGAAATGTGTGACCTCTAATTTTGCAATGGGTACAGAATGGTTTTTCCTCCTTCGGCGCTGTTTGGGCTGTGTTTTGAGTGTTTTTCTGGGATTTCCCATTTTTCTTGGTGGCTAAAGTGTTTTCACCCTCTTTTGGCTTGGGAGTTTTATCTTGAGAGGGGGTGTTGTTCGAACGTCCCTTACCTCCCATCTCCTTCTGAGATTTTTCAAATCTCTCTGCCAGGATGATTATAGTTTCTAGGCGGTAAGCCCCGTTTTGGGTTAAGAATGCTTTCATTTCATTCGACATCTTCCCCTTTATCTGATCAATGATGATCATTTCACGGAGTCCTTCAAAACTCTCCTCAAATCCTCCTAAGCAAGCCCATCTTTGTATGTATGACTTCAGTCTTTCAACTAGTTGCGCGTAGCTCTCACCCTGTTCCTTCCTTGCGGTTTTGAAACGAGCCTTGTAAGATTCCCCGTCCACTTCGAATCGGCTCAAGAGTGCCGTCTTTAGTGTTGCGTAATTCTGCTGCTCCTCACGAGTGAGGCGGGAGAACACTTCATAAGCGGTAGATCTTAAAGCCTGCGCTAACTTCGTTGCCCATCTCCCTTCTTCAAGCCCACAGCTGACAGCCATTGCCTCGAAGCATGATAAAAATCCTTCGATGTGGTCAGTCTGTTCATTGAAGGGTTGCAGCGGAAATGACATAGCTCCTGAATTAAGGTGGGAGACGTGAGGATGTGGTTCTGTCACTGGCGATCCTGATGAGGTTGAGGGTGTAGGACCACTCCCTTTCTCTAGTCTCCGGATCTCCAATTCAGTCTCCATCCTCTTCAACTCCAGTTGGTGTTGACGCTCTCTCTCTCCTTATCTTCCATTTCAGCCTGTAGTCGTTTCTCTTTCTCCTCCAATTCTGCTTGAAATCGTTTCTCTTTCTCCTCTATTTCTGCCTGAAGTCGTTTTTCCCTCTCAGCCAATTCCGCTTGCAGTCTTTCTCTTTTGTCGAATGCCTCTGAAATATAGTTAGCTAGCTCAGGGCCATCTAACCCGCATTCCCTACCTGTTTCCATTATTTGGGCTCTAAACTTTGCAGTTTCCGCCATGCCTAGAATTTATTGCTTTATTTGCCCTGCCTAAAAAAATGTAAATGCAGTGTGGTCTGATCCGTGTAAGCTTGTCAGTCCCTGATCTGCAAGTATACAACAGAGCATGCACAATATTAAAAACACCCTATGTTATGTCTGTCTGTCAATGCTGGAAAAGCCAAAGGCAGCAGGCATTAAAGTAACCAGAATTAATCACTAGTAAAGAAAAGAATCTGAAATTAGACAGAGTTTTCCCTCCGGATAATATTTCCCGGTAGTTGATGAAATGCTGTAAGATCAGACTTCTCAGGAAAAGAACACCTTCTCTGAAAGAGAAGTAGTGTTTGTATGGTAGATTCACACTCTATATTTCTCCTGGAGCACCTTTTTTCTGAAGTATAAGCCTATTTGAAAATGGCCCCCTTATTCAGGAGGTATGATCAGTCACCTACTCTTATTTATCTATAAATGTCATTAATATCATGTGGCTATCAATCAATACCCCACATGATGTCTGTTATATCATGCCAGAAAATGACAATGTTCAAAATCTAAAGATATTTGTGTTAATGTTTTATGTAATACAATGTTTTATGCAATCATTTAATTACGCACAATGTATTATTTAATTGTTTAATTTATTTATGGGAACCATCCCGGACGAGCTCCCAATAGGTCATATATTTTTGAAGGGAGTGGGAGATCACTGTAGTGCATGCCCCATTTCTAAACAAAGAAGTTGGGCCCCATCCTCTTCTGTCTTCAATAACCCCAGAATATGACCCTCGAGTTATCTGCAGGCCTCGTCTTATTTAATTTTGTCTAGGAGATATAGATTATGGCCCTGGTTAGAATAAAATATACTAACTGGGATTCTGCCCCTTCTCCAAGGATTCTTTTAGCTCTTGAGCCCCCCTTTTGTTTATCAAATCTGAGGAAAGTCTGGAGAATTCTCTCAGCTTGATTTATATTAAGAAAGCATGGATGTTGAGCAGTTGATAGACCTTGAGTCTCTCCCAATTTAATATTCCTTCATGAGTTAATTTGTTTTTAAACAATCAAACACATAACCAATCACAATAGATCTTGACAAATTGGTGTACACACATAAGATGGAGAATCACAGATAGGTTGAACCAATAATCAACATAAGATCAGTGACAGTTAATTATTTATTGAATGGGCCTGTGTCTTCTGGCCTGTTATTCATTTTCCATGTTGGTTTATACAAGATAAATTAGAAAAATGCATATAGGACCAATGTCACAGACCATCAACAAACAAGCATCAATGCATGAGATGTCAATAAGAGTTGAAACATGGTATACATTTGAATGTTGTACATGTTAAGTGTGAAGATGATGAATCTATATTTAGGTATCAGTTCTTGAAAACTGAGTGTTGTGTGTTTTCTTTTTAAGATAGAGATAACCTTATGATTTGGAGGATTAGGATAGGCCTGGGTCCATTGACTGATAGACCCACTTCAGGTCTGCCCGTGTAGCTCCTCTGAAGGCCTCCCCATACTCTGCTCATGGCCAAGTCATCCTCCATCTCAAGTGCGGTTCATCTCTTTCTCTCTGTGGTCTGGTTTGGTTGTTGGCCAGTTGGATGCCCATTGGTTGCCAATGGGTTGCCACCAAGATTTCACTGTATAAGATTCACATAAACATATACAATCTTCCCAATACAATATTCTAGAAGTAGGTCGGAAAAAAACCTAAATTCCTGAAGTAGGAACTAGTTCTCCCCCCTCCTCTCTTCTTTTCTCTAATCTAGTGTTGGGTTAATTTGGGGTGGTCAGAGTTTATCACACTGTGTACTCCTTGTATCAACTGGTTCCTGCTGTATGTAAGTTCTCATTGGACCTGGGGTCAGTGAGACGTGTACAGTAAGACAGTGACAAGAGTGAGGAGGTGTCAAGATGCATGTAAATAAATGACATACATTTATAACATTTCTATCACTCAATTGGGTTTGTAGTGTGTATAAATGATTCTCTGTGTTTTCCCAATTAACCAACTTCTTCTTCTTCTTTGTATAATAACTCCTTTCCCATTATCTGTTGTTGTTGTGTTGAGTGTTGAGTTGTGTGTGGTTGTGTTTGTTAAGTTGTGTTGCGTAATGAGTTAAGTTAACTTCTGGTTGTGGAGTTCCGCGAAGCACAACTTTTCTGATGTAATGCAGTTCATAAGTGCCCTTATCTAATTAAATTGTGACACAAATATAAATATTTATTCCATCAAACCCTATTTATTCAATAGATGAAGGAGAAAGGGAAGATTTTATTTCTCTTTCAGCTTTCTAAATTGAAAATAGACATAGATAAGTCTGTTTTAAAACGAGGCACTTGTTCTAGTACACGAAATGTCTTATGAGCTGTAGATAGTGATAGCATTTTTAACAGTGTTTCTGCTGAAATGCACAAGATTGCTTTAGAATCATCACTTCGTACAGTTGTCTAGAATAGAATGTAGTAGTATTATGCATTTCTTAAAGTTAATAATTATCTTTAAGAATATCAGAGATTGCAGTATTCGAAGAGAGTAGTAGATTGTCAGTTAGCCCGGGAATCGGCTCTGCTTCGTCAGAATCTACAGTCGAGCATTTTTCACTTCAGAGGTTTTAATTTATAATAATACATTTCAATTGACATTACAAACACTGAATACCCTTCCTTGGCACTTGATACATCTGGTCATCAGTTCAATCAAAGGAGTAACAAGCTTACCTGGGTTCCAGACATTCTGCCGTCCCTATTTGAAAATCGGTCACACTAGCTTTCACGTCTGTTCATCAGGCAGTTTGTAGTAGAAGTGCGCGATTAACATATTCTACGCGGGTTTTCGAATAGAGGCGTTGTCACGTGTCTCTGTTTAACCAATGATCTCCTGAGTTTGGGCTGATGAAATGTTTCCTAGAATTGACGTCATCTGTCACTTGTTCCAGTTTCAGTTTTGATGTTGCGTTAATTTTTAAGGTTTGGTTTCAGTTTGCGTTGGTATAGTCCATTGTTTTATATTGTCCCCTCTTCCTGGCTTGCATTCTTGTCAACTGAATAATTGTGATTAGCGGTTATGCCACATGGCCCCACCCCAGATTGTTCTACAGTATGGAACTATGTTTCCAACATTTTCAGTTATCAAGCTGTTCCCGTGTTTTCCTCCCTTGTATTCTCGTTTGCATCGGATTGACCTGGTTCATCAGGCACTGGGTGTCGACTCAGGAAGTCCGCTCCCACATTCATCTTCCCAGGAACGTATTCAACCTGGAACGAGTAAGGTTGAAGAAGTAGCGACCACCTCGTAAGTCGGGCATTCAGAGTCTTGGATGCTGCGAGAAACATGAGTGGTTGATGGTCACATTGCACTGTGAAGTGTTTGCCATATAGGTATGCCTGAAATTTCTGTACACTCCATACGAGCGCTAGACATTCTCTCTCGATAGTACTGTAATTTCTCTCTGCTGCATTTAATTTCCTGCTAGCATAGGCTACAGGGAATAGCTCTGATGGTACATCTCCCTTTCTCTGCAACAACGTTGCCCCAATTCCTATGTTACTGGCATCGGTGCGCAGCACGAATGGTTGGCCGAGGTCTGATAGATGTAAGACTGGATGAGCAGTTATTGCCTGCTTTAGTGCCGTGAAAGCTCTCTCACAGTCAGCTGACCAGGTGACTTCCTCTGGTTTCCCCTTGTTGGTAAGATCCGTTAAAGGTGCTGACAGAGTGTTGAAGTCCTTGATGTATCTTTGATAGAATCCACATAAGGATACAAATGATCTTACATCCTTCTTTGTTTTTGGACGAGGTGCTCTCTGGAGTTTGTCCACATTTCCCTCTTGTGGAGTTATCAGTCCATGAGATATCTTATGACCTAGAAAGTCCATTTCTTGGAATCCTATTTGACACTTCTTTGGTCTAGCCGTCAATCCAGTTTCTCTGAGGCGCCTGAACAAAAGATGCAGTGTTTCTGCATGCTCTTCAAATGTTTCAGTTGCGATCAGGATGTCATCCATGAAGTGACTGATGTCTGGATGCTGTAGTGGGTCAAGTAATTTTCTCATCATACGTGTAAAAACGCTAGGAGCATTACTTAATCCAAATGGAAGAACTTTGAACTCATAGTGTCCTCCAGGCGTGCTGAAAGCTAACCATGGTCTAACTTCTAGTTTTACAGGAATCTGATAATATCCCTTACTGAGATCAATCCTAGTAAAGTACTTAGCTCGGTTGAGTGCTGTGAAGAGTTTATTCTGATCAGGCAGAGGTTCTGCTTGGAATTCAGTAATGGCATTGAGCTGTCGATAATCGATGCACAATCTATGTTCTCCACTTGGCTTTCTCAATAAGACGACGCTAGCACTGTAAGGTGATTCAGATGGTGAGATTATCCCTGCAGTGAGCAGCTGTTGTATTTCTTCCTCTAAAGTCTTTTGCTTTGCATAAGGAACTGGGTAAGTCTTGACTCGCACAGGCACTGTGTCATTTAACTTCATGTCAAATTCCTCCAAATCAGTTCTTCCTGGCTTATCAGTAAGCACTTCTGCATATTTTGCCATAAGTTCCCTAATCTGCTTTTGCTAATCCTTTGTTAAGTTGGGATTGATTTCCACATCCTTAAACGTCTCTTTGGCTTGCAGTTGGCACTCGACTCCCATTGTTGATCCTTCTTCGACTTCAGTAGCCACACTCATGGCCATCAGATGTGCAGGTTCGGTGGTTGAGGGTCTTTCATGAAACTTCTTCAAGAGGTTTACGTGAAACACTTTCATCTTGCCTTTGACTGAAATTCTGTAGTTGGTACGTGAGATCTTCTCCGTCACTACATTAGGTCCTCTCCATCCGATTTGCAGCTTATCCTGACTGGTTGGAAGCAGCAACATCACCTTCTCTCCTACCTCTAACTCTCTATCCTTTGCCTTGCGGTTGAAGTTACGAGCAATTCTTCGTCTGGCTTGACGTAGATTGACATTCGCTTGTTTCCAACTGTGTTGTAAACGATTTTTCAACTCGGCAACATATGTAGATGCAGTCACGACTGTATCATCTGTAGTGTTATCGGTCCAGGTTCGAAGTAACGCCTTCAGTGGTCCCTTAATCGGTCGTCCAAACAACAGTGTGGCTGGAGCAAAACCTGTTGAGTGATGGGGTACTTCCCTGTAAGCGAATAAAGCTGCGGGTAAATACAAGTCCCAATCCTCTGTCTTCTCCTGGGCAATTCTGCGCAGGATACTAATCAATGTACCATTCCACCTTTCCACAAGTCCATTTGACTGAGGGTGATATGGTGAACTGAAGATATGGCGTGCATGAAAAAGTCTGAAGGTCTCTTCCATGAGCTTACCACGAAACTGTGAACCGTTGTCCGTCAAGATCCTTTGTGGGAATCCTAGCCGGGTGAATATTCCTAATAATGCATCAGCGATGTGTTTGGCGTCACAGCTGGGCATAGGAACCGCTTCGGCCCACATGGTTGTTGTGTCCACAAGCGCTAATATGAATCGGTTTCGCCTCTTCGTTGCTGAGAGAGGTCCGACTATGTCTACAGCCACTTTCTCAAATGGAATTCCAGTGATTGGCGATTCACCCAACATTGCCAGTGGTGTCCGGTGTTTTGGTGATACTTTCTGACACTGTGGGCATGATTTTACAAACCGTTGTATATCTGAGTTCATCCCTGGCCAAAAGTAGTGAGTTGCAATCCGCTGTGTAGTAGCGTTGATACCCATATGCCCACTGAATGGTAGACTATGACCCATTTCCAAGATCTGAGTCCTGTATTGAGTTGGTACAACAAGTTGATTAAACTCTTGTCCAGCTCGTCCTGCTTTTCTGTAAAGAAGTGCTGACTTCATGAACAGATCACCTTTACGTAGAGGTAAATGTGATTTTGGCAGTTTTCTGAAGCAGGGATCCAAGGTGCTGTCGGCTTCTTGTGCCCTCTTCAGTTCCTCCGTTCGAGGGATTGGCGTAGTTGTTTCTGGAGTTTTTTTCGCCTGGGATCGAGTGGTCATGGTCGCCATCGCCACAGGTTGAACAGGTTCTCCTAGAACGATAAATCTACAGCTGAGGATTACAGGATATATCGGATCGTCCAAGACTGCTGCCTTGATTGTCCCAGGGACATACCACGAGGCTATGTTCACTTTTGCCACTGGAAGAGACATATTTGTTGAACTCTTCAGTGGTCCCTGTAATTCCACTATTTCCTCTGTCACCTGTTCAGGGTGAACTAAGGATGATGAAACAACACAGTCATACGATAATCCAGTATCATATAAACAGGTCGTTTTGAATCCATTTAGCAAGATGGATTCCACAACCGGAATACGAGATGAGGTGTCTTGATGAGGTGTCTGTTTGGACGTTTCACCAGTGCTCACTTTTTTCTCTTTTCGGTTGGCCAAACAGGCCGCTGTGTGTGTGGAGGTGGCTTCTTCCTGCAATTTTGAAATGTGTGACCTCTAATTTTGCAATGGGTACAGAATGGTTTTTCCTCCTTCGGCGCTGTTTGGGCTGTGTTTTGAGTGTTTTTCTGGGATTTCCCATTTTTCTTGGTGGCTAAAGTGTTTTCACCCTCTTTTGGCTTGGGAGTTTTATCTTGAGAGGGGGTGTTGTTCGAACGTCCCTTACCTCCCATCTCCTTCTGAGATTTTTCAAATCTCTCTGCCAGGATGATTATAGTTTCTAGGCGGTAAGCCCCGTTTTGGGTTAAGAATGCTTTCATTTCATTCGACATCTTCCCCTTTATCTGATCAATGATGATCATTTCACGGAGTCCTTCAAAACTCTCCTCAAATCCTCCTAAGCAAGCCCATCTTTGTATGTATGACTTCAGTCTTTCAACTAGTTGCGCGTAGCTCTCACCCTGTTCCTTCCTTGCGGTTTTGAAACGAGCCTTGTAAGATTCCCCGTCCACTTCGAATCGGCTCAAGAGTGCCGTCTTTAGTGTTGCGTAATTCTGCTGCTCCTCACGAGTGAGGCGGGAGAACACTTCATAAGCGGTAGATCTTAAAGCCTGCGCTAACTTCGTTGCCCATCTCCCTTCTTCAAGCCCACAGCTGACAGCCATTGCCTCGAAGCATGATAAAAATCCTTCGATGTGGTCAGTCTGTTCATTGAAGGGTTGCAGCGGAAATGACATAGCTTCTGAATTAAGGTGGGAGACGTGAGGATGTGGTTCTGTCACTGGCGATCCTGATGAGGTTGAGGGTGTAGGACCACTCCCTTTCTCTAGTCTCCGGATCTCCAATTCAGTCCCCATCCTCTTCAACTCCAGTTGGTGTTGACGCTCTCTCTCTCCTTATCTTCCATTTCAGCCTGTAGTCGTTTCTCTTTCTCCTCCAATTCTGCTTGAAATCGTTTCTCTTTCTCCTCTATTTCTGCCTGAAGTCGTTTTTCCCTCTCAGCCAATTCCGCTTGCAGTCTTTCTCTTTTGTCGAATGCCTCTGAAATATAGTTAGCTAGCTCAGGGCCATCTAACCCGCATTCCCTACCTGTTTCCATTATTTGGGCTCTAAACTTTGCAGTTTCCGCCATGCCTAGAATTTATTGCTTTATTTGCCCTGCCTAAAAAAATGTAAATGCAGTGTGGTCTGATCCGTGTAAGCTTGTCAGTCCCTGATCTGCAAGTATACAACAGAGCATGCACAATATTAAAAACACCCTATGTTATGTCTGTCTGTCAATGCTGGAAAAGCCAAAGGCAGCAGGCATTAAAGTAACCAGAATTAATCACTAGTAAAGAAAAGAATCTGAAATTAGACAGAGTTTTCCCTCCGGATAATATTTCCCGGTAGTTGATGAAATGCTGTAAGATCAGACTTCTCAGGAAAAGAACACCTTCTCTGAAAGAGAAGTAGTGTTTGTATGGTAGATTCACACTCTATATTTCTCCTGGAGCACCTTTTTTCTGAAGTATAAGCCTATTTGAAAATGGCCCCCTTATTCAGGAGGTATGATCAGTCACCTACTCTTATTTATCTATAAATGTCATTAATATCATGTGGCTATCAATCAATACCCCACATGATGTCTGTTATATCATGCCAGAAAATGACAATGTTCAAAATCTAAAGATATTTGTGTTAATGTTTTATGTAATACAATGTTTTATGCAATCATTTAATTACGCACAATGTATTATTTAATTGTTTAATTTATTTATGGGAACCATCCCGGACGAGCTCCCAATAGGTCATATATTTTTGAAGGGAGTGGGAGATCACTGTAGTGCATGCCCCATTTCTAAACAAAGAAGTTGGGCCCCATCCTCTTCTGTCTTCAATAACCCCAGAATATGACCCTCGAGTTATCTGCAGGCCTCGTCTTATTTAATTTTGTCTAGGAGATATAGATTATGGCCCTGGTTAGAATAAAATATACTAACTGGGATTCTGCCCCTTCTCCAAGGATTCTTTTAGCTCTTGAGCCCCCCTTTTGTTTATCAAATCTGAGGAAAGTCTGGAGAATTCTCTCAGCTTGATTTATATTAAGAAAGCATGGATGTTGAGCAGTTGATAGACCTTGAGTCTCTCCCAATTTAATATTCCTTCATGAGTTAATTTGTTTTTAAACAATCAAACACATAACCAATCACAATAGATCTTGACAAATTGGTGTACACACATAAGATGGAGAATCACAGATAGGTTGAACCAATAATCAACATAAGATCAGTGACAGTTAATTATTTATTGAATGGGCCTGTGTCTTCTGGCCTGTTATTCATTTTCCATGTTGGTTTATACAAGATAAATTAGAAAAATGCATATAGGACCAATGTCACAGACCATCAACAAACAAGCATCAATGCATGAGATGTCAATAAGAGTTGAAACATGGTATACATTTGAATGTTGTACATGTTAAGTGTGAAGATGATGAATCTATATTTAGGTATCAGTTCTTGAAAACTGAGTGTTGTGTGTTTTCTTTTTAAGATAGAGATAACCTTATGATTTGGAGGATTAGGATAGGCCTGGGTCCATTGACTGATAGACCCACTTCAGGTCTGCCCGTGTAGCTCCTCTGAAGGCCTCCCCATACTCTGCTCATGGCCAAGTCATCCTCCATCTCAAGTGCGGTTCATCTCTTTCTCTCTGTGGTCTGGTTTGGTTGTTGGCCAGTTGGATGCCCATTGGTTGCCAATGGGTTGCCACCAAGATTTCACTGTGTAAGATTCACATAAACATATACAATCTTCCCAATACAATATTCTAGAAGTAGGTCGGAAAAAACCTAAATTCCTGAAGTAGGAACTAGTTCTCCCCCTCCTCTCTTCTTTTCTCTAATCTAGTGTTGGGTTAATTTGGGGTGGTCAGAGTTTATCACACTGTGTACTCCTTGTATCAACTGGTTCCTGCTGTATGTAAGTTCTCATTGGACCTGGGGTCAGTGAGACGTGTACAGTAAGACAGTGACAAGAGTGAGGAGGTGTCAAGTTGCATGTAAATAAATGACATACATTTATAACATTTCTATCACTCAATTGGGTTTGTAGTGTGTATAAATGATTCTCTGTGTTTTCCCAATTAACCAACTTCTTCTTCTTCTTTGTATAATAACTCCTTTCCCATTATCTGTTGTTGTTGTGTTGAGTGTTGAGTTGTGTGTGGTTGTGTTTGTTAAGTTGTGTTGCGTAATGAGTTAAGTTAACTTCTGGTGGTGGAGTTCCGCGAAGCACAACTTTTCTGATGTAATGCAGTTCATAAGTGCCCTTATCTAATTAAATTGTGACACAAATATAAATATTTATTCCATCAAACCCTATTTATTCAATAGATGAAGGAGAAAGGGAAGATTTTATTTCTCTTTCAGCTTTCTAAATTGAAAATAGACATAGATAAGTCTGTTTTAAAACGAGGCACTTGTTCTAGCACACGAAATGTCTTATGAGCTGTAGATAGTGATAGCATTTTTAACAGTGTTTCTGCTGAAATGCACAAGATTGCTTTAGAATCATCACTTCGTACAGTTGTCTAGAATAGAATGTAGTAGTATTATGCACTTCTTAAAGTTAATAATTATCTTTAAGAATATCAGAGATTGCAGTATTCGAAGAGAGTAGTAGATTGTCAGTTAGCCCGGGAATCGGCTCTGCTTCGTCAGAATCTACAGTCGAGCATTTTTCACTTCAGAGGTTTTAATTTATAATAATACATTTCAATTGACATTACAAACACTGAATACCCTTCCTTGGCACTTGGTACATCTGGTCATCAGTTCAATCAAAGGAGTAACAAGCTTACCTGGGTTCTAGACATTCTGCCGTCCCTATTTGAAAATCGGTCACACTAGCTTCCACGTCTGTTCATCAGGCAGTTTGTAGTAGAAGTACGCGATTAACATATTCTACGCGGGTTTTCGAATAGAGGCGTTGTCACGTGTCTCTGTTTATCCAATGATCTCCTGAGTTTGGGCTGATGAAATGTTTCCTAGAATTGACGTCATCTGTCACTTGTTCCAGTTTCAGTTTTGATGTTGCGTTAATTTTTAAGGTTTGGTTTCAGTTTGCGTTGGTATAGTTCATTGTTTTATATTGTCCCCTCTTCCTGGCTTGCATTCTTGTCAACTGAATAATTGTGATTAGCGGTTATGCCACATGGCCCCACCCCAGATTGTTCTACAGTATGGAACTATGTTTCCAACATTTTCAGTTATCAAGCTGTTCCCGTGTTTTCCTCCCTTGTATTCTCGTTTGCATCGGATTGACCTGGTTCATCAGGCACTGGGTGTCGACTCAGGAAGTCCGCTCCCACATTCATCTTCCCAGGAACGTATTCAACCTGGAACGAGTAAGGTTGAAGAAGTAGCGACCACCTCGTAAGTCGGGCATTCAGAGTCTTGGATGCTGCGAGAAACATGAGTGGTTGATGGTCACATTGCACTGTGAAGTGTTTGCCATATAGGTATGCCTGAAATGTCTATACACTCCATACGAGCGCTAGACATTCTCTCTCGATAGTACTGTAATTTCTCTCTGCTGCATTTAATTTCCTGCTAGCATAGGCTACAGGGAATAGCTCTGATGGTACATCTCCCTTTCTCTGCAACAACGTTGCCCCAATTCCTATGTTACTGGCATCGGTGCGCAGCACGAATGGTTGGCCGAGATCTGGTAGATGTAAGACTGGATGAGCAGTTATTGCCTGCTTTAGTGCCGTGAAAGCTCTCTCACAGTCAGCTGACCAAGTGACTTTCTCTGATTTCCCCTTTTTGGTAAGATCCGTTAAAGGTGCTGACAGAGTGTTGAAGTCCTTGATGTATCTTTGATAGAATCCACATAAGGATACAAATGATCTTACATCCTTCTTTGTTTTTGGACGAGGTGCTCTCTGGAGTTTGTCCACATTTCCCTCTTGTGGAGTTATCAGTCCATGAGATATCTTATGACCCAGAAAGTCCAATTCTTGGAATCCTATTTGACACTTCTTTGGTCTAGCCGTCAATCCAGTTTCTCTGAGGCGCCTGAACAAAAGATGCAGTGTTTCTGCATGCTCTTCAAATGTTTCAGTTGCGATCAGGATGTCATCCATGAAGTGACTGATGTCTGGATGCTGTAGTGGGTCAAGTAATTTTCTCATCATACGTGTAAAAACGCTAGGAGCATTACTTAATCCAAATGGAAGAACGTTGAACTCATAGTGTCCTCCAGGCGTGCTGAAAGCTAACCATGGTCTAACTTCTAGTTTTACAGGAATCTGATAATATCCCTTACTGAGATCAATCCTAGTAAAGTACTTAGCTCGGTTGAGTGCTGTGAAGAGTTTATTCTGATCAGGCAGAGGTTCTGCTTGGAATTCAGTAATGGCATTGAGCTGTCGATAATCGATGCACAATCTATGTTCTCCACTTGGCTTTCTCAATAAGACGACGCTAGCACTGTAAGGTGATTCAGATGGTGAGATTATCCCTGCAGTGAGCAGCTGTTGTATTTCTTCCTCTAAAGTCTTTTGCTTTGCATAAGGAACTGGGTAAGTCTTGACTCGCACAGGCACTGTGTCATTTAACTTCATGTCAAATTCCTCCAAATCAGTTCTTCCTGGCTTATCAGTAAGCACTTCTGCATATTTTGCCATAAGTTCCCTAATCTGCTTTTGCTAATCCTTTGTTAAGTTGGGATTGATTTCCACATCCTTAAACGTCTCTTTGGCTTGCAGTTGGCACTCGACTCCCATTGTTGATCCTTCTTCGACTTCAGTAGCCACACTCATGGCCATCAGATGTGCAGGTTCGGTGGTTGAGGGTCTTTCATGAAACTTCTTCAAGAGGTTTACGTGAAACACTTTCATCTTGCCTTTGACTGAAATTCTGTAGTTGGTACGTGAGATCTTCTCCGTCACTACATTAGGTCCTCTCCATCCGATTTGCAGCTTATCCTGACTGGTTGGAAGCAGCAACATCACCTTCTCTCCTACCTCTAACTCTCTATCCTTTGCCTTGCGGTTGAAGTTACGAGCAATTCTTCGTCTGGCTTGACGTAGATTGACATTCGCTTGTTTCCAACTGTGTTGTAAACGATTTTTCAACTCGGCAACATATGTAGATGCAGTCACGACTGTATCATCTGTAGTGTTATCGGTCCAGGTTCGAAGTAACGCCTTCAGTGGTCCCTTAATCGGTCGTCCAAACAACAGTGTGGCTGGAGCAAAACCTGTTGAGTGATGGGGTACTTCCCTGTAAGCGAATAAAGCTGCGGGTAAATACAAGTCCCAATCCTCTGTCTTCTCCTGGGCAATTCTGCGCAGGATACTAATCAATGTACCATTCCACCTTTCCACAAGTCCATTTGACTGAGGGTGATATGGTGAACTGAAGATATGGCGTGCATGAAAAAGTCTGAAGGTCTCTTCCATGAGCTTACCACGAAACTGTGAACCGTTGTCCGTCAAGATCCTTTGTGGGAATCCTAGCCGGGTGAATATTCCTAATAATGCATCAGCGATGTGTTTGGCGTCACAGCTGGGCATAGGAACCGCTTCGGCCCACATGGTTGTTGTGTCCACAAGCGCTAATATGAATCGGTTTCGCCTCTTCGTTGCTGAGAGAGGTCCGACTATGTCTACAGCCACTTTCTCAAATGGAATTCCAGTGATTGGCGATTCACCCAACATTGCCGGTGGTGTCCGGTGTTTTGGTGATACTTTCTGACACTGTGGGCATGATTTTACAAACCGTTGTATATCTGAGTTCATCCCTGGCCAAAAGTAGTGAGTTGCAATCCGCTGTGTAGTAGCGTTGATACCCATATGCCCACTGAATGGTAGACTATGACCCATTTCCAAGATCTGAGTCCTGTATTGAGTTGGTACAACAAGTTGATTAAACTCTTGTCCAGCTCGTCCTGCTTTTCTGTAAAGAAGTGCTGACTTCATGAACAGATCACCTTTACGTAGAGGTAAATGTGATTTTGGCAGTTTTCTGAAGCAGGGATCCAAGGTGCTGTCGGCTTCTTGTGCCCTCTTCAGTTCCTCCGTTCGAGGGATTGGCGTAGTTGTTTCTGGAGTTTTTTTCGCCTGGGATCGAGTGGTCATGGTCGCCATCGCCACAGGTTGAACAGGTTCTCCTAGAACGATAAATCTACAGCTGAGGATTACAGGATATATCGGATCGTCCAAGACTGCTGCCTTGATTGTCCCAGGGACATACCACGAGGCTATGTTCACTTTTGCCACTGGAAGAGACATATTTGTTGAACTCTTCAGTGGTCCCTGTAATTCCACTATTTCCTCTGTCACCTGTTCAGGGTGAACTAAGGATGATGAAACAACACAGTCATACGATAATCCAGTATCATATAAACAGGTCGTTTTGAATCCATTTAGCAAGATGGATTTCACAACCGGAATACGAGATGAGGTGTCTTGATGAGGTGTCTGTTTGGACGTTTCACCAGTGCTCACTTTTTTCTCTTTTCGGTTGGCCAAACAGGCCGCTGTGTGTGTGGAGGTGGCTTCTTCCTGCAATTTTGAAATGTGTGACCTCTAATTTTGCAATGGGTACAGAATGGTTTTTCCTCCTTCGGCGCTGTTTGGGCTGTGTTTTGAGTGTTTTTCTGGGATTTCCCATTTTTCTTGGTGGCTAAAGTGTTTTCACCCTCTTTTGGCTTGGGAGTTTTATCTTGAGAGGGGGTGTTGTTCGAACGTCCCTTACCTCCCATCTCCTTCTGAGATTTTTCAAATCTCTCTGCCAGGATGATTATAGTTTCTAGGCGGTCAGCCCCGTTTTGAGTTAAGAATGCTTTCATTTCATTCGACATCTTCCCCTTTATCTGATCAATGATGATCATTTCACGGAGTCCTTCAAAACTCTCCTCAAATCCTCCTAAGCAAGCCCATCTTTGTATGTATGACTTCAGTCTTTCAACTAGTTGCGCATAGCTCTCACCCTGTTCCTTCCTTGCGGTTTTGAAACGAGCCTTGTAAGATTCCCCGTCCACTTCGAATCGGCTCAAGAGTGCCGTCTTTAGTGTTGCGTAATTCTGCTGCTCCTCACGAGTGAGGCGGGAGAACACTTCATAAGCGGTAGATCTTAAAGCCTGCGCTAACTTCGTTGCCCATCTCCCTTCTTCAAGCCCACAGTTGACAGCCATTGCCTCGAAGCATGATAAAAATCCTTCGATGTGGTCAGTCTGTTCATTGAAGGGTTGCAGCGGAAATGACATAGCTCCTGAATTAAGGTGGGAGACGTGAGGATGTGGTTCTGTCACTGGCGATCCTGATGAGGTTGAGGGTGTAGGACCACTCCCTTTCTCTAGTCTCCGGATCTCCAATTCAGTCTCCATCCTCTTCAACTCCAGTTGGTGTTGACGCTCTCTCTCTCCTTATCTTCCATTTCAGCCTGTAGTCGTTTCTCTTTCTCCTCCAATTCTGCTTGAAATCGTTTCTCTTTCTCCTCTATTTCTGCCTGAAGTCGTTTTTCCCTCTCAGCCAATTCCGCTTGCAGTCTTTCTCTTTTGTCGAATGCCTCTGAAATATAGTTAGCTAGCTCAGGGCCATCTAACCCGCATTCCCTACCTGTTTCCATTATTTGGGCTCTAAACTTTGCAGTTTCCGCCATGCCTAGAATTTATTGCTTTATTTGCCCTGCCTAAAAAAATGTAAATGCAGTGTGGTCTGATCCGTGTAAGCTTGCCAGTCCCTGATCTGCAAGTATACAACAGAGCATGCACAATATTAAAAACACCCTATGTTATGTCTGTCTGTCAATGCTGGAAAAGCCAAAGGCAGCAGGCATTAAAGTAACCAGAATTAATCCCTAGTAAAGAAAAGAATCTGAAATTAGACAGAGTTTTCCCTCCGGATAATATTTCCCGGTAGTTGATGAAATGCTGTAAGATCAGACTTCTCAGGAAAAGAACACCTTCTCTGAAAGAGAAGTAGTGTTTGTATAGTAGATTCACACTCTATATTTCTCCTGGAGCACCTTTTTTCTGAAGTATAAGCCTATTTGAAAATGGCCCCCTTATTCAGGAGGAATGATCATTCACCTACTCTTATTTATCTATAAATGTAATTCATATCATGTGGCTATCAATCAATACCCCACATGATGTCTGTTATATCATACCAGAAAATGACAATGTTCAAAATCTAAAGATATTTGTGTTAATGTTTTATGTAATACAATGTTTTATGCAATCATTTAATTACGCACAATGTATTATTTAATTGTTTAATTTATTTATGGGAACCATCCCGGACGAGCTCCCAATAGGTCATATATTTTTGAAGGGAGTGGGAGATCACTGTAGTGCATGCCCCATTTCTAAACAAAGAAGTTGGGCCCCATCCTCTTCTGTCTTCAATAACCCCAGAATATGACCCTCGAGTTATCTGCAGGCCTCGTCTTATTTAATTTTGTCTAGGAGATATAGATTATGGCCCTGGTGAGAATAAAATATAATAACTGGGATTCTGCCCTTCTCCAAGGATTCTTTTAGCTCTTGAGCCCCCCTTTTGTTTATCAAATCTGAGGAAAGTCTGGAGAATTCTCTCAGCTTGATTTATATTAAGAAAGCATGGATGTTGAGCAGTTGATAGACCTTGAGTCTCTCCCAATTTAATATTCCTTCATGAGTTAATTTGTTTTTAAACAATCAAACACATAACCAATCACAATAGATCTTGACAAATTGGTGTACACACATAAGATGGAGAATCACAGATAGGTTGAACCAATAATCAACATAAGATCAGTGACAGTTAATTATTTATTGAATGGGCCTGTGTCTTCTGGCCTGTTATTCATTTTCCATGTTGGTTTATACAAGATAAATTAGAAAAATGCATATAGGACCAATGTCACAGACCATCAACAAACAAGCATCAATGCATGAGATGTCAATAAGAGTTGAAACATGGTATACATTTGAATGTTGTACATGTTAAGTGTGAAGATGATGAATCTATATTTAGGTATCAGTTCTTGAAAACTGAGTGTTGTGTGTTTTCTTTTTAAGATAGAGATAACCTTATGATTTGGAGGATTAGGATAGGCCTGGGTCCATTGACTGATAGACCCACTTCAGGTCTGCCCGTGTAGCTCCTCTGAAGGCTTCCCCATACTCTGCTCATGGCCAAGTCATCCTCCATCTCAAGTGCGGTTCATCTCTGTCTCTATGGTCTGGTTTGGTTGTTGGCCAGTTGGATGCCCATTGGTTGCCACCAAGATTTCACTGTGTAAGATTCACATAAACATATACAATCTTCCCAATACAATATTCTAGAAGTAGGTCGGAAAAAAACCTAAATTCCTGAAGTAGGAACTAGTTCTCCCCCCTCCTCTCTTCTTTTCTCTAATCTAGTGTTGGGTTAATTTGGGGTGGTCAGAGTTTATCACACTGTGTACTCCTTGTATCAACTGGTTCCTGCTGTATGTAAGTTCTCATTAGACCTGGGGTCAGTGAGACGTGTACAGTAAGACAGTGACAAGAGTGAGGAGGTGTCAAGATGCATGCAAATAAATGACATACATTTATAACATTTCTATTACTCAATTGGGTTTGTAGTGTGTATAAATGATTCTCTGTGTTTTCCCAATTAACCAACTTCTTCTTCTTCTTTGTATAATAACTCCTTTCCCATTATCTGTTGTTGTTGTGTTGAGTGTTGAGTTGTGTGTGATTGTGTTTGTTAAGTTGTGTTGTGTAATGAGTTAAGTTAACTTCTGGTGGTGGAGTTCCGCGAAGCACAACTTTTCTGATGTAATGCAGTTCATAAGTGCCCTTATCTAATTAAATTGTGACACAAATATAAATATTTATTCCATCAAACCCTATTTATTCAATAGATGAAGGAGAAAGGGAAGATTTTATTTCTCTCTCAGCTTTCTAAATTGAAAATAGACATAGATAAGTCTGTTTTAAAACGAGGCACTTGTTCTAGTACACGAACTGTCTTATGAGCTGTAGATAGTGATAGCATTTTTAACAGTGTTTCTGCTGAAATGCACAAGATTGCTTTAGAATCATCACTTCGTACAGTTGTCTAGAATAGAATGTAATAGTATTATGCACTTCTTAAAGTTAATAATTATCTTTAAGAATATCAGAGATTGCAGTATTCGAAGAGAGTAGTAGATTGTCAGTTAGCCCGGGAATCGGCTCTGCTTCGTCAGAATCTACAGTCGAGCATTTTTCACTTCAGAGGTTTTAATTTATAATAATACATTTCAATTGACATTACAAACACTGAATACCCTTCCTTGGCACTTGATACATCTGGTCATCAGTTCAATCAAAGGAGTAACAAGCTTACCTGGGATCCAGACATTCTGCCGTCCCTATTTGAAAATAGTTCACACTAGCTTCCACGTCTGTTCATCAGGCAGTTTGTAGTAGAAGTGCGCGATTAACATATTCTACGCGGGTTTTCGAATAGAGGCGTTGTCACGTGTCTCTGTTTATCCAATTATCTCCTGAGTTTGGGCTGATAAAATGTTTCCTAGAATTGACGTCATCTGTCGCTTGTTCCAGTTTCAGTTTTGATGTTGCATTAATTTATAAGGTTTGGTTTCAGTTTGCGTTGGTATAGTCCATTGTTTTATATTGTCCCCTCTTCCTGGCTTGCTTTCTTGTCAACTGAATAATGGTGGTTAGCGGTTATGCCACAGGGTGCTACCTAGAATCTGTACTTTTGTATGGATGTGAAGCGTGGACAATGAGCAGACAAGCTGAGAAACATCGTATGGCTGTGGAAATGAGGTTTCTGAGAACAATGCAAAGAATACCATGGACAGATAGAAAAACCAATGACCAAGTCCTACAAGAAACTGATCAAAACCGTAAACTGATTAGAGAAATTAGACGTAGACAGTAAACATTTTTTGGACACGTTATGAGAAGAAATAAATTGGAGAACATGGAAAGCTTGAGGGGAAGAGAACAAGGGGAAGGCAGATAAGTACATACCTGGAAGGCTTGGCCACGTGGTATGGTCGAGACAAGAACACAGAGCTGATCCATGGCTCTGGTGATCGTGTGAGATGGCGAAACATGACCACCCACGCTTGACGGCACGACTATGATGATGATGATGATGATGATGATGATGATGATGATGATGATGATGATTGTCAGGATCTTAAACCTGGCTCGTTGGACCTAACATATGTGAGACAAGTACAAGTACAAAATGATTGGACTTGACACACAATGACACTAAGTTCAATGGGTTTATTTACAATTCACATGCAATACGATCTAGTTTGGCATGTGATGATCATGACTATACATATACAATACATCAGTACACTTACAGACAATAACCACAGCTTCACAGTCTATCTCACAAGATATACAAGTACTCGACTTTCGGGCACAGAACTACACCAAGCCTTTCTCAACCCACACGTCTTGTCATGTCCGAGTTCCCAAGCGGTCTGCCGGTTTCCGCGCACAGCGCTTGCCCTGTGGATTGGCTTCACGAGGACTGCGTGCGTCTTGCTTTGTCCTTGCCTGACCGCTGACTATCACGTCAGCCAGCAACCTGCGGGCAGGTAACTGGTACTCGCCTGGCGGGCGTAACGATGTTACTGCATCTCGGTTGGAGACATTAGAGATTCTGACACGCTCCCCCCCCCCCCCCCGGGGGGGCTTATTCATGAAAGATTTTATATTTCATGTATACTCTACATAGCTACAGGGTTAATCTTTTAACCATGTCAGAATCGACCTTTCTGTTGTCATGTACATTGGCATAGAAATACATACGAAATGAAAGTTGTATGTTAAGTCATGTGGTGTTCAATCTTTACCACTTTCCAAGTTTCATCCTTTCGATGGATGATCACCTAAGTTGCAATATTGACCCAGTCAGATCGTTAGCACCAGCATCCAATGCAACTACCTCGCAACCTCTTAAAAAACTAAATAATATGCTTTTTGCAACAAAAAACATCAGGTAAGACTGTAATACGTCTTTTTATAAGACGCATTCAACGCTCGAGCTCCGACCCCATTTGGCCGGAAGCTCTTCCGTTGGTCTACAACGTCGGTAACTCTATACCATGCCCAGCTTATGACCTCTTGGAGTGTTGACAATCTGGCAACACAATGGCTATTTTTATACAACACATATTCGAATACATTTCAGTTTACCGCCCTTAGTATAATACTGTACCAACAATTAAATGAAAGGGACATAATTTCAAAAGATCTCAAATCTAATCTATTACAATTATTATTCTATTTCTCAGCGTCATAGCTTGATGCTTTTCCATACTAGCGAAAAAATGTCGATAGTGTGAATAAGTTACTCAAGATATGATTCTAAGATTACACTAGTCGACAAATACTAATACACAATTCGTGTATTCGAAATTGGTGTTTCATAATTATTTTAGAAGAGTCATAAATTTTTAAGGTTTTTGTTTATCGTCTGCTACTTTTGGTCTAAATTTACAAATTCTCCGGAAGTACACACGAACAGCTGATATCACTAAAATTTCTATCACACACTTGTTCCGCTCTGGTGTAGCAATTCGGAATGTGAAATTGTTATGATAGTTAATGTGTTCGTTGTTTCGCTGGAAAACTTCTGGATTGTGATTGACTGCAGTGGTGTAAATGTCACAGTTCAGTTCACTCTTTCGTTCACGGATTAAAATATCACTGGATATGTTCCACTCGCAGATACCACTGATAACTTGGATAGTTCGCTTGAGGTAAGTTATGAGCGCATGTGGCACTGTTCTTGTTTCATAATATGTACAATTAATATTGTTCGCTTTCTAACACACACTACGCAATTATTCAAGACGATTACTACACTAATACTAAAATAAGAAAAAATATTTGCAGTGGGAATGAACCCTATCACATCGTATATTAGATGTACACAGCTTTCCTGGAAAAAAACTTCATTGATGGCTGTGTTCGTCTGAGTGTTTTCTAACACACTGCACTCAGACATTAGTGCTTACTGGGTCGTTCGGACAACGGGACAACAGATCAGCAATCGTGTTGGTTCTGCCAGCGATATGTCGCACTTCAAAGCTGTAATCTTGAAGTTTAAGTGACCAGCGTGCTATCATCTGGTTTGTTGGCACTCCTGAAGTAATAAATTTTAATGGACTATTGTCGGACTCCACAATAAAATGCCGTCCCAGAAGGAATCTGGACAATTTAGTTATGCCCACCACTAGAGCAAGGGCTTCTAATTGTGGTGTAGACCAAGCGCGTTCTCTTGGTTTCAATTTTCTAGAGACGTAGTATACAGGATTTAGAATGTTGTAATGTTCCTGTAACAGAACTGCCCCAATCGCCACGGAGCTCGCGTCTGTGCGTAATCTGAAAGGAATATGTAAATTTGGCAATTTGAGAATGGGGTTATTTAAACTATTCTCAGAAAAATACGATAACACTTTCTGGAATGCAAATTTTAGGCATTCATTGTTTACAATCTTTTCCGGCTGGTTTTTAGTTAGTAGGTTAGTAAATTTTTCTGTGAGTTCAGCAAAATCTGGTATGAACTGCCTATAATAATTTAATAGTCCTAACACACTTCTGACTTGTTTCTTGGTAGTCGGAAGTGAGAGTTTCAGTATTTTAGACACGATGTTGTCGTCTGTCGTGACAAAGCCATTAGATATTTTATACCCTAAAAAGGAGATCTCTTGATAGGCTATGTCAACTTTTGTAGGCTTCACAGTCAGTCCGTGCTGTCTGATCCGTTCAAATGTCTGCTGTAATGTCTTTATGTGGTCTGTCATTGTCTTTGTGTGAACACAAATGTCGTCCATGTAACAGATAATATTTGATATGTCAACAAGTAAGAGTCGTGTCATGCATACGAATGTCGCGGGGGCATTGACTAGCCCAAATGGTAATTTGCACCATTTGTACAGTCCCCAAGGTGTGGCAAAGGCTGTTAGATGTCTGCTCTGCTCGTGTACCGTTATCTGCCAATAACCTTTAGTCATATCTAACTTCGTAAAGTACCTAGAGTCTGTCAGTTCTGTCAGTAGGTCTTCGCAGTTGGTCATTGGTTCCAGATCTAAAAGTGTTATTTTATTTAATTTTCGATAATCTACACAGAGTCTTATCGTGTTGTCATTTTTGCGTACCATGACCATTGGAGAAGAAAAATTTGATTGGGATTGTCTAATGATGTTGTTTTTCTCTAAGCTAATGATCTCTTGATGTAAGTTTTCTTTGTAATGCAATGGAATGGTGTAAGGTCTGCATTTTATTGGTGTGTTTGAAGTGAGCGTGATGTGATGTTGTACTAATTCTGTTTGTCCTGGGTTGTTGGAGAAGATGGTGTTGTACTGTTGTATGAGATGTTTGCAGCTGTCTGTTTCTGCTTGAGTCAAATTTGGGTTTATTTTGATTTCTTTCAAGCAGTTTGTTGTGTCTAATGCAGGTGTTGGAATTTCGTCACTATCTTCGTCATCTTCATGGTCTATTATAACTGTACAGGCTGTTGTATCGTCTTGTTCGTTGTCTCTGTTGTAGTATGGTCTTAGCATATTGATGTGGAATATTTTATGTTTGTCTTTTATTTGAATCTCATAGTCTACCGATGAAATCTGTCTTATTACTTTAAATGGTCCTTGCTAAGAGTCAGTCAATAAGTGTCGGTCACTAGGTAAGAGAAGAAGTACGTCCTGTCCAGGTGTCAACGTTGTAGTCCTGTTACCTTTGTCTGCATATTGTCTATATGTAGCACCAGATAGTTTTAGTGCTTCTTTTGCAATAGTACAAGATTTGATGATTCTTTCACGCAATGATGTGACATATACGTATGATGATATGGGTTTAAGTAACGGGGTGGCTTCAGTTAACATTGAATGGTAAATACTCAATGGGCCTCGTGGCTTGGCACCATAGATAAGTTCAAAAGGAGAGAATCCAGTACTAGAATGTGGGACCTCGCGATAAGCAAAGAGTATAGCAGGCAAATATATGTCCCAGTTTTTGGGATATTCTTGAGTGACCTTAGCAAGCATATGCTTCAAATCCCCATTAAACTTTTCTATGATTCCCGTTGAGTGAGGATGGTATGGTGAATTAAAACATTGTTTCACCCCTAACATTTTGGTGAAAGCTTGAGTAGATGATGCAATCAATTGGCTTCCTCGATCTGATAGGATAGTGTCTGGAAACCCTGTTCGTGAGAATATATGGAAGAAAACTTCCATAATATCATTGGCAGTTATGTTCTTTAACGGAATCGCTTCAGGCCAGCGGCTACATAAATCAATGACGGTAATGATAAATCTATTCCCTCTGGATGTTACTTGATTCAGAGGGCCCACTATGTCGACAGATATTTTCTCAAAAGGTCGACTGGCTAAGTCGGTAATTTGTAATTTGGCCTGTGGGTTTTTTCCTTTCTTCACTAGTTTTTGGCAGATATCACAACTTCTACAATATTGCTTAATGTCATTGCAGAATCTTGGCCAATAAAACTGTGTTAGTAATCTTAATCTGGTCTTGGAATATGCCATATGCCCTGCAAGAGGTATATCATGGGCAAGATGTAAGGCTTGCTTACGGTATTCATTTGGCAAAACAGTTTGCTCTGTGGTGCTGTTACCTCTGGTATAGTACCTGGTGAGGATGCAATTTTTCAGAGCAAAATGCCATCTTGCATTTTTAGTTACCTTTGGCTTTTGGCCGATCAGATTAAAATATTTAGATAATGAAGGATCAGCCTTTTGGGCTGCTACAAAATTCTCCTTCATGGTTTTAGGAGGTAGTATTACTGGGCTAAGCATTTCTATAGCCTCAGTTTGATTACTATCATCTTGTACTCTAGCAGTAGTTCTGGTTACTGCGTTCACACATTCAATGATATCAGATGGTGATGAAACATTTTGGTCAATGATTTCATGAGATGTTAGTGCTTCATTAGCTACCATACATTCATTTGGTGATATCATACTTTCAATGATGACATGTGATGGTGATGATGTTATGTTATCATCAATGCAAGCAGATGTAATACCATGAGGCATATCATTCACCTCTGGTAAGTTCCCAATGATAATATCACACACAGGGTTAGTTAATGCAGCGCATTTTACTTTCCCAGTGAGGAATGGTGTTTGAATATATGCCCATGCTAATGGGTATTTTTCGATATTTCCAGAGAATGTTCTGCATGTTACTTGCCTGCCTGTATAGTCTGTAGGCATTATGAACTTTCTCTTTAGCCCTATAAGTGAACTTCCGGTGTCACGAAGGACTGTAGCAGACTTGCCATTCACATATCCCTGGTGGATGTTTATTCTGCCTTTGGAATCTATTACCAAATTAGCTTCTTCATTGGCAATAGGAATGGAGTGGCCGCATGTTAAAATGCCATTTTCATAAAAGGTATTACAAATAGTACATTTATGTGAATTAAACATGTCAAAAGCCTGTGCTGAGTTCACAGGGTGATTTTCTGAATGTTCTTTATCTGACGATGAACTGTCAAATAAGGCGGCATTTGCTTTCTTGGTCATTTGCCTTCCTTTACACGCATGACGCCAATGGCCGTACGCTTTACAGAGGAAGCATTTTCGTACTTTTTTAAAGGATTTACGTTCCTTATCCTGACTATTTATGAAGTTCTGTAAGTATGTAATGTATGCCGGATTCTTGTCACACATTTCACCTTGGTGGTGTGAAATGTTACAAAATCTACAATGATTGTATTTCTCAGAAGTAGGCTTATATGTTTTTTGCCTATTGTAGGGTTCTGATCGAGGTTTTTCGTAGTTAGCAGCTGCTAAGAAGTTTGTATCAGTAGCCTCACTCGCAAAACAATGTTCATTGGCTACATAGTAAGCCGAACCACGTCTCTCAATCTGTTCTACACTCGTACATTCATTCTCTAGCAAAAATTTTGAAAATGCTGATGGAAGGGATGTGATGATTTTATCCCTGATGATGAGGTCTTCTAACTTATGAAAGTCTTTATTTACTTTGGCTGCTGAAAGCCATTTTGTAAACACGTCTCGGACTACGGAGACATAATCAGAGAACGTTTGAGTAGGTTTTGGACTCAATTTGCTGAACTGTTCTCTGTAACCTGCCTCATCTAGCATAAAATGTGCCATAATTTTTAACTTTAGATAGTGGTAATCTTTTCTGAGGTCTTTGGGGATAGTCTCTATGACTTTCAGAGGTTCCCCTGACAAACTCCTCATATAAATAATGTTCCATTCAGAAACTGGGACCTGATAGTGGTCCATTAAGGTTTCAAAATTCTGGGTGAACGCTGCAATGCAGTCACCTGAGGTATAATTTCTCACAATACCTTGATACTTTTTGTACTGGTTTTCTTTTTCCAGTCTTTCCGATTTCTTAGACTCTTTGTCTATGGCAGTATCGGTTTCAAGCTGTTTAATTTTGAGTTGTAATTCAAGCTCCTCTCGTTTACTTTGAGCTGCTATTTCTGCCTTCCTCAATTCAGTATCTAACTCTGCTTGTTTCGTTTTCGCAGATGATTCTAGCTCTGCCTGTTTTAATGCTGTTTCTGCCTCTGATTGCTTTAATGCCCTTTCAGCCGCTCTTTCCTCGCGTTCGTGGTATTCAGAATACTTTCTTTCACTCCACTTTGTTAACTCGTCACCAGTTAACTTTAGTTTTAAACCAATCTCGATGAAGTCGTTTAACGAAGACATGATGGAATGTTTAACTGACAATGAGTTATCAGACACACAATTTGTTACAATGTGTTAGTAACGTGAAAAATTTACAACTTTGTTGAACTTACAATTTGTGCCCAAATTTGCATCCGAAAGTATATACAAAAAATATACTCAAGTGTACTGGATGCGGTGGAGGACGGTTCACAAAAGGGCTAGGAACTGTAGGGTCGCTACTTCAAGGACAAATGACCTCTACGGGCAACGGTTTCAGATGGCACAGAAAACCTGCTTTCTTTTGGGAGGAAATAAGTTAGAATCTACCTTTGTGTGAGGTGTATGCTTCTCACTAAGTTTTGATTAGGTTTGTATGGCGTTGAGTGTAATTGTAGGTCGTAATGTCGTCGGTCAACAATTTTTTTTCCAAATCACAAGTCACTTTCTTTCCCAAACCTTCTGCTTTCCACAACTAACTTCACAAATACAATCTAGATATATTTTAACAATCTACAACTATAATGGTACATCACTTACATCAAGATAACATTTAGTAAGGACATAGACATCATGTTTACAAGATGGCGACAAGGTCACAATGACAAGTTCAAAATGGCGACAAGTTACACAATCACCTATGTTTTACACGTTTACAAGTTCAAACAATCTAATAGGATGAGCTCTACACGTTTAAACAATCTAAGCGGACGAGCCTTCCACGTTCACACATGTCAGGATCTTAAACCTGGCTCGTTGGACCTAACATATGTGAGACAATTACAAGTACAAAATGATTGGACTTGACACACAATGACACTAAGTTCAATGGGTTTATTTACAATTCACATGCAATACGATCTAGTTTGGCATGTGATGATCATGACTATACATATACAATACATCAGTACACTTACAGACAATAACCACAGCTTCACAGTCTATCTCACAAGATATACAAGCACTCGACTTTCGGGCACAGAACTACACCAAGCCTTTCTCAACCCACACGTCTTGTCATGTCCGAGTTCCCAAGCGGTCTGCCGGTTTCCGCGCACAGCGCTTGCCCTGTGGATTGGCTTCACGAGGACTGCGTGCGTCTTGCTTTGTCCTTGCCTGACCGCTGACTATCACGTCAGCCAGCAACCTGCGGGCAGGTAACTGGTACTCGCCTGGCGGGCGTAACGATGTTACTGCATCCCGGTTGGCAATTATTCGCCTGGCGGGCGTAACGATGTTACTGCATCTCGGTTGGAGACATTAGAGATTCTGACAATGATGATGATGATGATGATGATGATGATGATGATGATGATGATGATGATGATGATGATGATGATGATGATGATAATGATGGTAATGTTTATATAGAAACGTATTATAATATAGTATGTCCACATTTGTTTGCCTTCATTCACGATAAATTATTTTGAAAACTGTCTGTTGCATCGTTATGAAATTTTTCCAGCCGTCTTATATTTACCCCCACCCAAGGAATATGTCTATGATAGGTCCAAAAGCAACTTAAATCATTGAAAGCGGCAACATTTCTTTGATGTTTTGGGGAAAATGTAGTGAATTCACGCTAACAAACTAGTCTTACAGTAAACGACGTTATTTCTGGTAAAGACACTAGTACAAGGCGTAACCAGGATCGTATGGGAGTAGGTGCAATAAAAAAGGAGCTTAAAGTAGCATTGCACCGGGTTTTATCCCATATGGCTCAGTCTCTTTCCGCAGGGCGGAAATCGTGGCACAAAGCACGAACTCCATATCTCCAGCGACGACCCTCTGGAGTCTCCGAAAAAATGCACTCGTGAAATGAAGGAATCGAACATACAACCCTCGGAGCCCGAGTCAGACGGCTTGACCACTTCACCACGGAGATTCCCGAGAAGGGTGCAATGTGTAATATTAGTAAAGACAGAGAATGTACAGAGGTATGGGGTAAATAATGTGTAAATTGACAGGAAAGTAGAAGGAATATATTTCTTACCTTATTTTTCATTTCCTTCGTGTTTCTACAGCTGCTGGTTAATAATTGTACACAAGTATTCATGTTACTAGGATGCATTTAGCTTTTTATATTGAGCTCGTGAAAGCTTCCAAATAGCTGTGCGTTAATGTGCGTATGGAGTGACCAGAAATGATACCGCAATTTAGTCATCATGTTTCCATTTTTAAGGATCTGTTCAGCTGTCTGTGTAGTTTGTTCACACGTACACATGGGTGACAGACCCGCTGTGAGTCTTCGTGACAGACAGACAGACAGATATTATTATATAGTATTCTCGAGCCAATATCTAAATACATTACCATTAATCTTATTATGATAATCCCTATTGTCTGTATGCTTTGATACGAACACGAGCCCAGCATTCTGTTGCAAGCCATTATGCGTATTACCAGCATGGGCCATGACCAAAAGCTGTCCTATACTACTGGGCACATATCGCTTTATCTGTCCATCCACTGATTGCCATTCCTTATCACTTGTGTGGTGCGCATTGATCCACATTTCATCCAAACACACTATGCCATAATTTTCTTTGCGCATTTCCCTTATTTCACGTAGGTATCTGCTTCTCATGGCTCCTAAATGCGGTTGCTCGCAAAGATTATTTCTACCGCCCTTGTACTTTCAAATAGTGAAGATAATGTCCTTATAATTTTCCATAAAGTTGTTTTGGATAGCTCTATGTTATTGTTCTTTCTGAACCAAACCCTAAGTTTGCTTACAGTCACTGTTTCTTTGGCATCCAGCATTTTTATAATGCTGGATAATCCTGGATATAAAATCCAACATTTTTATAATTTTAGGAGTCTCTGTGGCAAAGTGGTCAAGCCTTTTGACTCGGGCTCCAAACGTCGTGGGTTCGACTCCAGTTCACGAGTTAAATTTTTCGGAGATAACACCCAAACGGTCATTAGGATTCATTAGACCATCGGCTGACAAACAGACAGCAGGTCACAACCAGAGCACAAACAGAGTTCAACTTCATACCTCGCATGATCAACGCACACACTCACATCAGTTAACCAGCTTTTACATAATCATACGTCCAAGAATTGGACTGGCTTGACGGACGAGATGATCAAACTCAACTGGAGTAATTGTGAGTACGATAATGGGTCAGGATAACTCATATCAGCTAAGAGGGCCTGAATGAACTGTTATTAGTTTGAGACACGGCAGTGGGCTATTCTGAATGTGGCACATACAGATAACGACAGGTAACTTTAGACATTTCAGACTCTAGCCATGTTTGCAGTAGATGTTGTGGGAATGTTGGTGGAACGTCAGTGGTGCGACAGCGCCTGAAGGCAGCATCAATCCAGACATACAACTCCATTATTCATTGCCTGCCAATGATAAATACATATAATTGATCTCTGCACGAGAGCGTCATTGAGTTCTTAAGAATGTTCGACCGTTGTGTTGTCGTATGCATACCTGTATATCTGTGCCCACGGGTAGACGCACAGCATCCAGCTCACTGGGAACCCTTATAACGAGCTAGTTCATGGAGCGTGTCATGCACTCGCCTTAACGCTTTATGACAGTCGTCGCTAGAGCTGCGGAGTTCGTGCTTTGTGCGATGCTTTCCGCGCTGCGGAAAGAGACCGAACCATATGGGATAGAACCCGGTGCAATGAAGTCGACCCTGTCGTATATCAAGCGACTTTTTAAAGCATTTTTATAATAGCTCGCCTTATGACATCTTTGTCAAAACTGTCTACAATAATCTTTCTACCTACCGTTTGGTTATTGCGTGGTGGTTTAATTCCAGATTCTTGCACCCTTTGACAAAATGCCCGTTTACTCAAGCCCAATGCATGCATTGCTCTTTTTTCGGAATTTGTAATAGTATAAAACAGTTTCTTGCGATCAGCTTCTTGACAAAAATATGTGTACAACTTCATAGCGATTCTTTGAAGTGTACAATTTCGCATTAAAGCTCATTGAAAAATATTCACACATTTCAATGTTAGCTATAAGTGATAAGAAAAAAAAAACATATTAATCAGGTTTCATGAAATAACCCACATTTTGAGACACCTCTGAACAGTCTTAGTTTGAACAACGCGGGGCGGGGGGGGGGGGGGGGGGGGTTGGCAAAAGGCCAATCCTGTGAAAACACGTACAATATTCAAAATTGAGCCCTGATTGTCTGGCTACGCTGTAATACATTTAAAATTATGAATTTCATGTCAGACCCGCAAATTTGCTTAAATCTGCTGTAAAATCTCCAGAACAAAAATTTTTTTGTTGGGTGGACATAATGATAAGGTTATATACTAAATTTCATAATTTTCCCTCAGTTGGTTACTGAGATATTGATGTTTATATTGCGGCAAACAAATGTGGACATACTATAGTATATAGGTACTGTTATGTTACAGAAACATTCTCAGAATAACATGGATTACAAAGAAGAAGAATACTGACATTCTACCAGATATGAACATCGGAGATTGCCTCATAAACATCATTCGGTCTGGGAAACTAAAATACGTTGGCAATATTAACATATTCAGTGCCAACAAAAATTAGGTTTGGACCAAACAAAAATGGATAACGAAAAATAGGAAGTAGGGGCGTGTCACAGTTATAACTTTAAAGTTGTTAATATGGTAGCATACATGTTGTATTATATAAATATCAAGTGAAAGGGGTTGCATAGGGAAAACTACTTTATGTAAGCCCATGACAGATACTAGAAGTAGCTTGAGACGATTAATCATCCCATGGCACGTAATCAGTTAATCGTCACTGTAGAAGGTCAGCATGGCCAAATTGATCAGAGCACTCGCTATTAAACTGCCGGTGTGCTGATACCGAGGTAGCGGGTTCAGTCCCTATACTGGTCAGTTAGACAATTTACTTGAGGACGTATATTACAAGTACCGCAGAAGTCGGAGTGGTTGGCCTGATGGCGAGGGACACTGGTAATAGGGAAAGCTAACCCACTCACAACAACCAGTCCAGTGCGGTACCTATTAAGTTGCATGAACTTTACAGAGGGGTGAATACAACACTTGGACCAGCAATATTTTTAAAACACTGCACAGATATTAAAAATACACCCTATAGTAGCACGTGTGTGAACTACGCTTGATTCAAAGCCAGCGCACGCAAAGAAAAAGTCACAGTGGCTTCAGCAAGAACTGTAATGGAAGACATGCCTGCTGGGAGAAGGGGCTGGGTTGATCAGTTCGGAGGTGATACAAAACAATAACGTTACCTATCGCATGAAAGTGCATGCGGCAAGGGAACTGGCAATAGATCGAGAGTCTCTCCGCGGGTCCTGGCGAGAGCGGCGTTCTGTAACGGAATTGCTACATCAACAGCTGCTTGCGTCTCACGGTATTGTTTAAACACTGGAGCCAAAGTGGCGCGCCATCAAGCGTGTGTTCACGCAGTCTTTCAGCTATGCGTACGATATAAATGTACGTGTCAGAACACACCTTGGCAAATCGACAACAGAGCCTCTGTCTGTCTGTCTGTCTGTCTGTCTCTGTCTGTCTGTCTCTCTCTCTCTCTCTCTCTCTCTCTCTCTCTCTCTCTCTCTCTCTCTCTCTCTGAAGTAGAAACGACTAATAATTCACTATACTAATAATAATAATAATAATAATAATAACACTACGAGAAATGATGCTGGATGGATTGTGGCGGTGGCATGGATTAATATCAACGGCAGGGTTGATCCAGAAAACCAAAGCCCGAGATCTGTGGAGAGCCATGGACGCCTACACCCATCGGCATGACATTTGATGATGATGAATAATGTTCCACGCGTATTGGTGTTACCTTTCCTCTGGGGTCAACTAAACAGGCCGAGAGAGGGATCTTGCTGCATGGCACCACATGGTCTCTAAATTCAACTCAGGCTTTGTGCTATGGAGAGGTCTAACCTAACTCTATTTTGCAAACTATCGTCTACTAAGACGGCAAGGTACCAGTCAATCATGATAACTCCTCTTATAATTGACGCTTAGTAATAAGATACTCTCCTTAAAAGTCAGAATGAGAGTACTAAGATATTAATATTATATTTATATCGAACACCTGTTCTGTTGTATGAATCTTAGAAAATAAACAAAAACGAAACACCATGAGCTTAGAGGACACCAAAGTTTAATGTTGCCAACACTTTGTACTGCCAGAATAACTAACTAGAGGAAGCTCATGAATTATAACATTATGTAGAACTACAATAAAGAGACCAGCAATGTTCCTTGATCGCGTGATGTGTAGTTTGTTTAGACATCTGCTGTGTAGTTTTACACACATTCGTTGTGTAGTTTACATAGAACTGTTTTGTAGTTTTACACATATCTGTTATGAAGTTTTACACACATCTCAATCAATCAACCATGTGCCATGCCGGAAAGCGTGGGCGGTCATGACTCGCCATTTCACTCGATCACCAGAGTCGTGGATCAGCTCAGTGTTCCTGTCTCGTCCATGCTACGTGGCCAAGCCATCCAGATATTTTCCTCTTGGTCTTCCTCTTGGTCTGTTCCCTTCGATCTTGCCAGCTGTCACCAAGTTCTCCAGTCCATTTCTTCTCATAACATGTCCAAAACATTTTGACTGTCTACGTCTAATTTCTCTAATCAATCTTCGCTTTTCATTTGTCTCCTGTAGTACTTGGTCATTGATTTTTCTATCTGTCCATGGTATTCTTTGCATTTTCCTCAGAAACCACATTTCTGCAGCCATCAGATGTTTTTCAGCTTGACTGCACATTGTCCAAGTTTCACATCCATACAAAAGAACAGGCTCTATGTATCCCCTCAACACTCTTTTTCCCGTTTCATTTGACATCTTTTTATTGGTCAGAATGTTTTTCATCTTGCTAAAGGCTACTTTCGCCATGGCGATTCTTGTTCTAATCTCTTCAAGGCATCTCCAATCAGATGTTATGACTGTTCCGAGATAATTGTACCGATTCACTTGTTGAAGAATATTCCCATTTACTTGTATATTACATTGTGGTACTTTGTTCTTCCTAGTGACGACCATAACATGTGTCTTCTTACAATTTAATTCCAACCCCAGTTGCTCACTGTGGACAACAACCGCGTCTACTGATTGTTGCAGATCCTGTGCATTGTCTGCAATCAATACTGTATCATCTGCATATCTAATGTTATTTATGTTTCGTCCTCCAATGCTGATTCCATTTATGTCTTTTACATTTCTGAAAATATTTTCACTGTATAGGGAAAAAAAGATCTATTGTGTAGTTTTTCACACACGATTGTACAAGTTTAGCATTAGCCTTTGCAGAGAGCGCAATTGAAAGCATTGCGTGAATTAACATAAAGGAAGTGGATTAAACAGATAATAATTGGTGCATGGAATATTAAAAACACGGTACCTTAGAATTGAAAGAGACACACTTTGGCTACGTTCATGAAGTGCGCTGTTTCGTCCACATTAACAGTACTAATACTTTACTGGCACCTTGCCGTCTTGACAGACGATAGTTTGTTAGATTGTGCTTCAAAAAGGCACAATAACTAAAATCCATAGCGGGGACCAGGGATAGAGTTATGCCTCTCCATAGCACAAAGCCTGAACTGATTTGTATAAACCATGTGTTGCCCATCCCTCTCTCGGGCTGCCTGGTTTACTCCCATAAGGGAAGCAAAGAATAGCAACACTGTAGCCTACCATGCATGTCGTAAGAGGCGACTAAGGAGGCTATGGTTCCATCGCCCTGCTACTGAGTGAGTGCATGGCGCGACACTGTGAGCTGTGAGTTTCGTGTGAAATGCTTTTGAATCTGCCCTAGGTTTTTTGGAACGTGACTGCGTGTTCGAAGCGATGGCAGCTGGCTATGTCCCAGAGTTGACCGATTTTTGCCTTATGCAGAAATGCGTGGCTGCTGGGCTTCTGGTTGACTGCCACTGCCATCGACGATGAACTATATTTTCGTGGACTGTGTGGGTGAACATCTAGGAAACATCCAGATGGGAAAATGACTGCCGATTCCATCAGAGATAAACTGGATGTTTCGTGGGGGACTATTGTGTTGACATTCTGGCGGCGGCATTATGCACAGTGTATCTGTGCGGGCTGTTGTTTGTCGAGACTCCTGTCTTTTCCACTTTTCACATTGGGCAGTGGGGAGCGTTTTATGTGATATTCACTGGCACAGGAACGGAGCATAATGGGGACGACCCGTTGCTGTGAAGTTGGAACCGCGACTAACTAACTAACTAACTAACTAACTCCAGAGGAAAGGTAACACTACTTCGTCTGGAACAAGGCAAGATGCAGAAGCTGAAAGATGAGCAAAGTAATGCTCTAACTGTCCACCTGTCAGACCAGAAGAACTATTAATGGCTGGGAAACCAAGATGCCATTGAAATAGCAAGAGCAATAGATTCCCAATTATTGACTGGTTGCCATAGAAGTAATGGAAAGAAACATAAATCTGAAGACACACTAGACAATATTTTGTAAAGCTATTTCCTCTAACAGTCCATGTCGTGTGGCGTTGGTGATCTTGTCTATTGGCAACCTTCTACCACGTATACTGTCAATAATTCTTGATATCGATGTTCCTCCATGCCATAATGACAAACTGTCCAGCATCTTCCTTCTTGCCTCTCTTCTCCTCCAACTTTCCCATTGTGACGAAGCACTCCAGCTTTTCTCTTCTCATAACATGCCCACAGAATATGGTCTGTCTTCTTCTGATCCCAGTAACCAGTTCTCTTTGTGAGCTCATGTTTTTCAAGAAAGCTTCATTGCTATTTCTATCTGTCCACTGTGTTCTCGTCACTCTTCTATAAAGCCACCCCCCCCCCCCCCCACAGCTTCCACATAATTCCCAACTTGTCTGCTAATTGTCCATGATTCGTTTCCGTACACCAGGACTGGCTCAATATAGCTCATGAGAACTGTTAGTCTCACCACAATTAACGAAGATACATTGCAGGGAATAATCTCCATCTTGTGAAATGTTGCCTTTACATTTAACTTCCTTAATCAGTCTTCCGTCTGCTGTTAACAAAATACTCAAATGCTTAAATATTTTGTCTTGTTTTAGATTGGTTTCGTGTACTTTGATGTTGCATTTGGGTATTAGCTGTTTCTTTCTAACAACCATTACTTCTGTTGTTCTGTAATTCAGACTAAGTCCTTTATTTTGACTTTCTCTTGCGGTTAAATCTATAATTTCTTTGAACTGTGCTTTATTTTCAGCGACCAAAACAGTGACATCAGCATAATGCATGTTGTTTATCTTGAGCCCACCAAGTGATATTCCTGGCATGTCTCGTGTGGATCTCATTATCATTTCGCTTATGGTTGTTCTTTGTTGTTAATGCATGTTATTGCCTACAGACATAGTATGCGAGGATGTAATGAAAGTAGTTTGCCATTGCTTTCCTTCTCGGCATAAAAAAGCTACAGGCACAAATTGATTCGAACCCGCCGCCTTCAGAATATCATACCTCATGTTAAAATAATTGTAATATATTAGAAAATACTGAACGTAAACTTGCCAAAAGATCACAACAGCAAATATATGCTGGTGTTAACTGCAACGTCCTGTAAAGGATATACAACTAACTTTTTTTTTTGAAATATGCTAGACCCAGAATAACGGTCTGATGTTTTTGTGTGTTTGTTATTTTACAGTTGGACACATACATTTCTGAGACTTATGAGTTCAAACATCAACATTATTGCCCAAGAAACATTCTCACACGTGCTCCCTCCCCTTAACTCGTAGCCAGCGAAGAGTTCCCATACTGATGAGTCCCTCATTAGATGTTCGCCTGCACATTTCCTGCTCCATGGCGAAGCGTTTACGGACGCAATTTGTGATTCCCCATACCGCGTTCGAAACACAGCTGCCGGTGATTTGACAGCAGATCGCATTCCTTGGTTTTTTTTTTAATGAAATGGTATGGTGCCGGTAGTTCAGAAAGCAATGGCAAACTACTGAACATAAACTTCCCAGGAATCACGATCAGCCAAAAACTGCTGGGGTTGGCTGCTACTGTCTGTAAAGAATGTGCAACTAATTTAAAAAGCACACTCCCCTACGCAATGAGCGTCGACCAGAACATCTGCTTTCTTCCCGTTGAACCAGTATATTCAAGTGGTGATTCTGAGTCATATAGTGCTTTAAAACGACTGGGTACGAAACATCTCCATGTGCCATAATTACGAAGCCACCTGGAATATAGACCTGACTAACGATAATACCTTTTGGCTAGTTGAACGAGCTTCGTTGTACACTTGCCCCCTCAGTTCGGCGTTATTCGGAAACGGTGATTTTGAATCCCGTAAGCCTATGGGTTCATATTTTCTAAGCCATCCTCTGATCTCTACCTCTGTCTTACTGCTGCAAGTCCTGTATGGCACAGACAGAAATGACTATATGCCAGGTGTGTGATCCAGAGACCATCAATCGTGAAAAACGAGTGGATTAAAGTACAGGAAGACACGTACAGGAAGACTGGCACAATGTCATAGTAACACTGGGTCGTGAGTGCAGAGAATGGGCAGCATGTCACAGTCACACAGAGATTGAGGTGCAACAACTGATCCAGAGTAGCACACATCAAGATGATTACACCGATGGGTAAGTGGTGAGAAAAGACGTAGTGTTTGGGGTTTTATCGCGAAGGTTAATGGACGATGCTTGGAAAAGGAGAGTCTGGCATATGAGAATAGGACCTCCAGCATGAGAATGGAGGTAAAAGCCGTAACAGCGACATTCCGTTGGTTAGAAGAGACACACACTGCATTCATTCTCAGCGAATGTATCTCAAGGAGTATGCTAAGTAAAGTGGAGAAAGAAATGTTTCGTATGGAATGACTCACCTCGCTTTCGAGGTCACAGATTGTGAGAATTGAATGCATTTTTTTTTCCCAGGACAAGCGGGGGTGCGGGGGAATGAACAGGCTGATAATGCACCTCTTGGTGGTAGATTACCTATGGACAAGGGAGAGGTGGTCGAGAGCTTGTGGGACCAAATGTAGAAGGCGGGGGGAACAGATTAAGAACCTGTATGTGGAAAGAATTGCGGGGGGTCGGCAGGTGTTCTAGAAGTATCTCAAAACTGATAGGGAAGACCAGGAGAGCTTTCAATCAGATAACGGTGGAAACGATTAGTAGTATGACTCTTCGCTGGCTGTTGACCGATGGGACGGAGCACGTATGGGCATGTCATGAGTGCAGTGGTGTCGATTCTTCGCTAAACTCAACTCTCTGGAAGAAGAAAGGAATGAAACTCTGGTCAGTGTTTCCATACTTGGTTTATCTTACCTATTTCATGCTGTTATTTTCAGTGTCTTCTTGTTCTGTTGTCGTTCGGACCAAGTGCACTGTCTATATCTGCATTGTTGTCTCTTGCATAAACGTCACTGTCCTTATAAGTTCATTCAGTGGTCCGCAATGTTTAGCTTCGACTGTTGTTGCTCTAGGACAGAGGGTTTGCCTTGATATGCCGAATTAGGGGCAGTCTTGAAATGCATGATCTACTGTCGGGGGAGCTAGCTAATCCACATGTGTACATGGTTGTTTCATGATTCTTCTACCCTTTGTCCTCCAATCGATCATATGACCTCAACCAACTCGCACCAAACCTCCCCATCCTTTTCTATCTTTTTCAGTTCTCTTCATGCTCACCACAGATTATTATCTTTGTCTCTAATTATTTTCTTCATGTTTTAGGCATTCCTCTGTTTCGTAAACAATATAAAATAACACAAAGTAATGCAGCTATACATAATACAATTACAGAAGACACAGGACATTACAGCGTGTTGCCTTCATCGGCAAACAAACACATACACAAAACACAACATATAATCACGGGAAAGACACTAGCATGAATACATTAAGACATAAGAACGGGATAAGAAGAATGAAAAGATGAGAAATGAGGAAAATGAGCTACAAGATACAATCAGAGAAGTGTGCATGGTTGAGAACACTGGAAGAGGATAGGAGTGGGTCAGACCAGCGTAGGGTCGTAACCACAGTGGGGCAGGAGTAAAGTGACTGGCCGGTAGGCTGCGCTGAATGGGAGGTGCAATAATTGATACACAATTATCGCCCGGGTGATGTAATCATCTACACGGATGACTCTGTGCTAGTAGGCCAAATACTCAAATAGTGCCTGGGAGTTCATAGCGAGGGCTAATGAACGTTGCTAGTGTAAGAGAGCGTGAAATATGATATTACAACATGTAGTCTGAGAATGGGAGTTGGGGGAAGTCACAGGAGCGAACCGCTGGCTGGAGGACAAACAACACACTCATGTCGTGATTATAACGGACTCACAGAACATGCTGAGAAAGGTGAAGACAAGCATCTTTATGCAGTTGCATTCTTGGATTAGAAAAATAATCAAAGAGCATCTGTTGGATCTTTTCCCCAGGACATGCTGATGTGGAGAGAAACGAGCAGGTGGACAGATGGGCTGGGTCTGCACCGTTGAGTGATGTATTGGTGTATGATAGGGTAAATGTAGTCAGAGCCATTCAGGAACATATTATAGCGTGCCCGGGCAACATTTCGAGTTAAACATCTACCCAAAGTATTTCAGGATCCTCGCCGGTGCTACAGAGTTCGTACACTCAGCTGAGATTCTCCGGACTCAGGCTTGAGTTAGGAGTAGAACGGAGCACTTAAGGGTTACACCCGTGTGCCGTAATGTTGATCCGTCGACTAAACTAAAAGAAGAGATAAATCATCATAGCTTAGAGAGAATAGAGCGGCAAGGAGTGACCAGAGGATCTGACCGACAGTCAGTTCTCCGAGGAAAGGCCAGACGGACACATAATCATACTGCAACTAGCACCATTAGTATTGGAACTCTTTGCAGGCTGTTGCAGATGAGAACGGAGCACATATGGGAGGGTGTGTCCCAAGTACTGTCATGCCGTTTCGTGACTCAACATAACTCAACATAAGTGATCATTACAAAATTGCTGTACTGTTCTTCTGCAATTTAGTGCGGGATTAGTAAACCGGAAGTCAGACATTAACAGTCAGGAAAACACTAACCAATGGGTAAGGGATAGATCAGCAAATTCTGCTACAGATTCCTGCCCTTTCCTGCAATGGTAGGTATGAACTATTTATCACATCACGTATAGTAGCAAGCATTAATAACATCCGTGGTTTGCAGATGGTTAATCTGATACCCAGTAATTGGCTTACCATTGTAATAATCTTTCGCAGAAAACTTGATGCTAATTCTAATTAATTTCATTTGCGACTGTCGTCCACTGAAATTGAAGTTCCAGAAGTTTGTACAGTAAATTAAATTGTTGATAGTTGATAAGTTGTTGATTTTGAATGTCAAAATGTTAGCGATCATTCATAATGACATGATGGTTACGATGACTGTTTCTCTGGTTCTTTGGAACAAAAAAAAAGGAGTGGGGGGGGGGGGGAGGGGGGATTGATAAACAGGACTTGCAAGCAGAAATTAACAAGCAACCAAAGTAAAAAGGTTTCTATCTAACAAATTTAAAAAAAAAAAATGTTAAATAGCTATCTTCACTCTTTCTTTAGTATTATAGTTTTGATGATCGGAGTGACTATTCGCAATGGAATTGCGAACAGAAAAAAAATTATATTCACAATGGAATTGCAGATAGAGAAATATTATATTCGCAATCGAAGTAGGTCACGTGATTATGTCTATGCGCGTGTCCATATTACAATATTTTGTTAATCTGTTAACGTGTCTTCAGTAGCATAGTGGTAAGTGTCTCCGTCTGTCACGCGGGAGCTCGAGGTTCGATTCACCGACGGGGAGGGAACTTTTTTTTTTCATTTTCAGGAATTATGTGACACCAATGCTAGTCTGATGATTTCGCTTTACGCATATGTTTTCTACGGATTTTGTGTATTAGGTGTTTATCTTGCTGCACAAGAACCTGCACACTTGTCTTTCTGTTCTTATCTGTCCTCTACTTTTGTTGTCTTGGGAAAGGAGCTTAGCCACCCGAACGCGAGTTCTTCTCTCTCTTCTCTCTCTTCTCTCTCTCTCTCTCTCTCTCTCTCTCTCTCTCTCTCTCTCTCTCTCTCTCTCTCTCTCTCTCTCTCTCTCTCTCTCTCTCTCGCTCTAAGTCTCAATCTCCCACCTCTCTCTTTCTTGTCTTTACCACTCTTTAATGTCTTTCAACACATCTTTCTCATATCTCTGTCTCTCACACTATCTTCGTTATCTATCTCTCTCCTCTCTCTTTTCCACCTGTTTCAGATATACCAGGTTTTCCTGCACTTTATATGCGTAGCATTTCCTTATCCTTGTTTATTTATTAATTAATGAAGCCAGTCAATCGAAAGCCTGGTGTTTGAATTGCCTAATCATGTCTCTCTGAGGCGAAGCATATTACTGACTGTCAGTACTGTCAGCTTGGACCAGAACAGAGTCACTCAGGATGCAATGGAGGCCATAGAAAGTGTCAAATTGAGAGAATCATCACTGCTGCGATATTATCAGGACATAAATAGTAGGACGGTAATGTAAACAAACATGGATGCCTGGTATGGTAACAGTAAGTGTACAGAAACGAAAGTTAACAATTCTTGAACTCGCCTGGGGACAGAATTATTTGTAGGGATCGTAACTTGTATTGGGGATACCTGTTCTGAAAAATTATTCTTGATATTTAAACAGGACTAATGTAAATTGTAAAAAATAAAACGGGATGCCAAAAGAACGGACAGAAGTAAGAAGAAGAGTGATTCATTAAAAAATACGGAGAATTCGGCAGAATTAAACTCGCAACAGTGAACATTCCTATTTAAATTAACCACCTTCTTAGACTTCTTAATGGCCCAAAATAAAATTGACTAGTGAGCAGACGCTGTGACATGTTTGTTACTTCCCGCAATTCGATTGCGAATATAATTTTTTCTATTCGCAATGGAATTGTGAATAGTGCCTCCCTTTGATGATTAATTTTCTAAATTTAAAAAAAAAAGTGCTGTTGGGGTAATTTTATGAAAATCAAGTTAGTTATGGATTTGATATGATCATAAAAAATGCATATCCTTGCATGACAGAATTATGGTGAACTTGAACAAAATTGAACAGAGAATATGAAAACCAACACGATCTCATTCAAGTCTGTATGTCAGATGAGTTGTAAATGAAAATCTTATTTAAATGCACATGAGGAGGTGAGTAAGGCCAAATGGACAAGAGGTCAAGAGCACTCACTCATGAACTTCCAATGTGCTAATGTCAAAGAAGTGGATTCAACCCCTACACCAATCAGTTGGACTAAATGTTGACTTACCGTCTTTGAGTTGGGGACGTAAATTACAAGTACCTATGAAGTCGGAGTGGGTTTGCCTGATGGCGAGGGACACTAGGGAAAGCTAATCCACACTAAAAAATCAGTCCAGTGCACATGTATAGACTATGCTTGAGTTTAAAGTGAGCTCACACTCCCAAAAACAATTGCACATAAAATGTTAAGTAAGAGAAGAAAGTGGGCACTTTAAGGTAATATTTTCTTGAAATTACAAAACTTGTATAATTGCATAGCTCTTGAACATCCATCTATCCATCATGTGCCATGCCGATAAGCATGGGCGGTCATGTTCTGCCATCTCACTCGATCACCAGAGTCGTGGATCAGCTCCGTGTTCCTGTCTCGACCATGTCACGTGGCCAAGCCATCCAGGTATTTACTTCTCAGTCTTCCCCTTGGTCTCTTCCCTTCAATCTTGCCAGTCGTCACCAAGTTCTCCAAGTCATTTCTTCTCATAACATGCCAAAAAAGTGTTGGCTGTCTACGTCTAATGACTCTAATCAGTTTACGATCTTCATTTGTTTCTTGAAGAACTTGCTCATTGGTTTTTCTGTCTGTCCATGGTATTCTTTACATTTTCCTCAGAAACCACATTTCTACAGCCATCAGCTGTATTTCAGCTTGACTGCTTATTGTCCATGCTTCACATCCATTCAAAAGTACAGGTTCTACGTAGCAACTCAACACTTTTTTTCTCATTTCAGTTATCTTTTTATTGGTCAGTATGTTTTTCATCTTGCAAAAGGCTACCTTCGCAATGGCAATTCTTGTTCTAATCTCTTCAAGGCATCTCCCATCAGATGTTATGACTGTGCCGAAATAACTGTATCGATTCACTTGCTTAAGAATATGCCCATTTACTCTTGAACAGTGCAACCCAATAATACCTTTTCAAACCTCTATGTCAGTTCTAAGCCAAGAAATAATGTTTGTGTATAAATAATATAAATAATAGGAAAATGCTAACCCAACACTTTTATAACTTGCATCCTAACATTTCAACCATCATACCATTTTGTGTTTGTTAACAAACCCTTTTAGCAACCATACATCACTTTATTTATGACAGACCTAATTAGATACATAATTTTGTCTGAAATATTGTGTCATACTTTCATATTCAAAATGAGCATTCAGTCTTATATGTACAACCAAATAATGTAACATAATTTAAAAAAAAAACATAAATGCCATAAAACCTGTGAATTTTTTAGTGTCATATAGATACATTACATTATGTGGATGACATTAGTGTGATGGCAGTAAGTCAGAAGAAACTACAGAAAATTATATATACACTAGTTGTAGATAGTCAAAGATTGGGGTTCATCTTGAAGGAAGACAGAAGTAATGGTGATATCAAAGAAAGGGTTCATGATAAAACATACAAGTACAGTCAGTGGTATTACGAGGGCGAGTCACTAAGTCAATCACACAGTTCTGTGGGATGGCAGGTAAATGCAGTTAGTGTTTTCTACAGGTGTCATTAGGTGACAGCAACATCAAACTTTATATTCCCATTCGTCAGGTGGTGCAAGGTGTCTCATGCGCAGCACATAAACAAAAGGGCGACTGTACTTACGGAGTGCACAATCAAAGAGCAATGTGCTGTTGTGCGTTTTTTGTGGGCAAAAGGACTGTCTGCAAAGGACATTCATAACGAAATGCTTCCTGTTTATGCTGACAAATGTTTGTCCCGTAAAGCGGTGCATAGCTGGGTAGAAAAATTTTCTCAAGGACGCTCTAAAATTGTTGATGAAATTCAATCTGGTCATCCTGTTGAGATTGAAACAGAAGCATCCATTCAGCAGGTGGAGGAGATGATTAGAGGTGACAGGCGAGTAACGATAGCCTCTGTAGCATCTGCATTAGGGTACTCACATGGTTCAGCATAATGCATGATCGATTGAAATTTCTAGGACTGCTGACTAGAGAAGTGTTGCTTCTTCATGACAATGCCAGACCACATACAGTTCGATTAACTGAGAAAATTAACCAGCTAAGTTGGGAAGTTCTGGAACATCCACCTTACAGCCCCGACTTAGCCCCTAGCGATTTCCACCTTTTTGGTCCACTGAAAACCCACCTTGGCAGGAGACATTTCGCAAATGACGCCAAAGTTGAATGTGAAGTGAAAACGTGGTTTAGAAAACAGAGCATGCTGTTCTATGCAGCCGGTTTGGGAGGACTGATAAAACGATCAATGTTGGTGGAAATTATATTGAGAAATAAAGGGACAATGTACGTATAAAAATAAACTGGTTTCATGTTGTTATCATATTGTTATTTTTCTAAAGCCATTTGTGACTTTACTTATTGACTTCCCCTCGTAATTTGGAGTAAATACAGAAATCCAGGTATTTAGGCATGTGGATAACATAAGATGAAAGATGTATCACTGATACAAAGAACATAATAAGACAAGCAAAATCTGCATTTTATAAAGTGAAGAATTTCTTATGTAATTAATCCCTGTCATTGGAGATAAGAAAAAGAATTCTTGCATGTTACAAGGGACCAGTTATAACATGGCTGCGAGTCCAGAACAATTGGTAAACCAACAAAAATCCATTGAGACATCAGAGAAGTGGCTTTACAGAAGAATGCTGAAAATGCCTTGACAAACTGAATGAGTAATCCAAATATTTTGAAAATGACTAAGGTTAAATCGTTAACCAAGCTAAACGTGATTTATTTAGATAAGTATGTGAATGAAAAAAGTGTAGATAATTTATTGATACATTGCTTATGTGAAGATTTGATATGTGAGTAAAGGATTGGGATGCAGACAGATCGGATGATGAGGGGCTATATATTTGTTTTATCAGAAAGGGGAAGCAGACATTTCTTTCTATTGTGCCAATGGAAGATACAAGTGATGCATATTTGAAAGATCTAGAGATGTGGGAATAACTGAAGTGATTTCATGATAATATCTTTGACTGACCCTCCAATAAAGGAAATTTAATGGCTCATTTAAAATATGTAGCTTTATCTGTGTTTGCATCATGTTTTTCTTAGCCAGTGTTTAAGAGCAAATAGCGCTAGCTCCTGAATCACATTTAGATTTTTCAACCCCTGGGTCACAATTCATCAAACTGTACAGTAGGGAACAACTGGAGTTCTACATCATCACCAGTACAAACAGGAAGAAGCATGGACAAGGCTGATATGATCAGTGCAGTGGAGACTTGGCATAGTGGAGACTTGGCATGGCGGATACTGACAAGACTCTGATGCTAGTCGAGGTGACTCGAACTGGGAATGAAACCTGGTCAAGCACATCAACGCTGCCTTTGAAGCCAAGAGAGGAGATACCATAACCAACTTATGAGAACAGTGAGCAGAAATAGTTTGGGATGGCTGCTGCATGGGAGGACTGAGCATACATGGGAATTATAGATTGAGTATAACCCACTGCTGACAACGCTGATCGTATTCCGGTACCAACCAGTAGTGGGCTGTGCTCAATCTCGAAACATCAAATCCCGAAACAACCAAATAAAACACATGGGAATACCAAATGTGTAGTAACATCGTTCAACATAACATCTACATCATCATCGCCCCATGAACATGAGACTTGGTATTAATCTCATTGTAGTGTAAAAATGTTTTGCGTATCCTTTTACAGGACTTAGCTGTCAACAGCAGCATCTTTCAGCTGTCTGTTGATCTCTTGGCAAGATTACGCTCAGTAGTTTGCCATTGCTTTCTGAGCGGCCGGCTCAGTATCCGCAAGTCACGAGCGGGGGTCGAACCACCTCAGTTCTCGCTCCGCTGCGAGACTCTGCGTGATAAACGGGATTACAGAGAGAAAGTGTTGTAACCCCACAGCCAGAGAGACCGGCCATTGTAGTGTAGTACTGTTAATATAATGTTACTAGATAATGCCAGTAACGTTAATATTTGTAACCTTTGTTACATTGTTACCAATGTTTTTAAAACTACATATTGTTTATGAAATAACAGGAGAAATAAAAGGCTGCTGGACTCGCACCTGTCTGCATGTACTGTCCAACATGTTGCTGTAAATGTTCCAGTTTTAGACTGCTTACGTTCGTGTACTACCACGGGTCTTCACATTGTCAAACGCAAGATGTAAGTTAGCTACCAGCCGTTTTTGTTTTAGTAATGAAACTCCAATTCATTAGCATAATTGATTTTCCTAACAACAGCGTATTTTTATTTTACTCTAATGGTGGAATGAAAACAGTAGTGCAATGGTTATCACTTTGGCTTACAAACACACTTGTCTGGTGTTACATTCCCAATTAGTATATATATATATATATATATATATATATATATATATATATATATATATATATATATATATATATGTATATTCAGGGTGTTTGTAAAGGGACACTACACTTTGTGTATAGAACAATTTTGAAAAATGAAGTACACTATGTCATTAAAAAAATGTGCTCCAAAGTCCATCATGCAACAATATGCAGCAAATAGCTATCGTCTGATGCAATAATTCTTTGCACGCCAATCAGAATGGTGTTATCAACGGGAGAAAGAATGCTTTTGGTTGAAAAGGTGTTTCAAAATGGTGGTCAACACACGCAGATGGTTGTTCAAAGATTTATAGCAAGATTTCCTGATAAACAACCTCTTCATCACATTATGGTTAGAAATTTGTTGAATAAGTAATAATGAATACTTCACTGGTACTTTCCAGCGCTTCCCCAAAACAGCGTTAGATCATAGCAGTGACTATTGTAACTAATTTAATGAATATTTCAGCACATTTTTTTGATGACATCATGTAACTTAAATTTTCAAAATTGTTCTATATATAAAGTGTACTGAGACTTTACAAACACCCTATATATATATATATATATATATATATATATATATATATATATATATATATATATATATATATATATATATAGTTCAAGCTACTAACTCACCACTTGTAAGCCATTCAATTCATTAACATACCTGTAATATGCCTCTTTACTGTTTCTGTAGGGTTACCACTGTGTGTAGCTTATGACTTTTCAATGATGTGCATCTCATCTTCCCTGTGACTTGAAATCAGATCTTGTATTTCTTGCTGTGCTTCAGTTTTCATTGGTATTTAATTAATGTACTGCCAACCTCACACTTCAAAGGTTGTGGGTTTGATTCTTGACCCCCATCATTTGGTTCACAAGTGCAATGTTTTTGGAGACTATTGGGGGGTTGTCGCTGGAGCTATAGAGTTCGTACTTTGTGTGGCACTCTTCATAATCATCCAGTATTCAAGTTTTCAGCATCAATCTATATTATGTCCTCATTTTTGCCATATCCAATCATAATATAAAACCTGCCAAATGCTCACACAGATGGGATCTGTGATATCATTGTCTGGCATGCTGGCCTGTCCCCCTGCCTGATAGTCATGTGTTCAAATCCCCCATCAAAACAAGTGTTTAAAAAAATTATACTTTCAGGTTGACCCAGTCTCAAATAGGTACCAGATAATATTGTGGGAAGTAAAGGTGACCATCAAGTGCTGATGGGTCTATACAAATGTGGGGATAGCATCATATACCTAGGATACCTCCAAGCACCAAACAGAATCCCTGACCAGGTTTATCTTTATTCATACGGATGTTGAGCCTGTCGAAGCAGCAAAATGAACTACTCAATGCAGATAAGCCGAGTTGATTGTCCATAGGACACACAACCTCCTTATACCCAGAGTCTTTTGACAAATCTACTAATGCTTCTCTGCCATTAACCAAAAATCACCCTGTCATAAGTTGTTGTCATCATATGACATTGTCTAACTGCGCTAAATAGTCTCAATACACATCTAATGACATTTTGTTGACCTGTCTTAGAGGTGTACAACACATGTATATCATAAGTCATACTGATTAAGACATCTGAATGTTGTGACCAAAGAATATATGTATATATCTTAGTCAAATTAAATTGTGCAAACTAATGGTAATTTCCATATATTTAGTAATAAATAAGCAGCGCCAATTGCTCATTTTAATTCTGATCGGTTTACACAAATTTTTGCAACAGGTCTTGATTTTAGCTGATTCATCACAATAATGTTTGTCTTGCAGGCTATTCAGTTATGCTGTATTGTCTAGTATTAAGTTCTGGTTAGTTTTTTTGCTATTTCCCAATCAGTTTTTAAACATTTACCTACATTTATGGCTTGGGCATAAGTAAATTATTTGCAAGTGTTAAAACATGTACTTTATTCAAGGTGGTGTGAATTTTTGATGAACTTACTATTGTGTGTGTTTGAGATCAATGCAACGGTAAACATTCCACAAACAAGTGGTTTGTGATCAGCAGCTTGGAACTGTCTGTCTGTTGAAGAAACCTTAAAAAATGTGTGGTTACAAGAAAAGTTATTGTTTTTTATAGAGCAAGACCACGGGTTTCTTAACATAACATATTACTTTGTGCAAGATGTATTTACTTTAGTAAAGTAAAGTAAAGGTTCCTCTGATGTGCCTGAAGTCACATTGGGTATATGGTGCTAGACCCATATCTGTGTAGGCAGATCAGCACTTGGTTGGGTCAGGTAGTTAGCACCACCCGGCTGCCTTTACTTCCCAATGCAGGCTGGGTCCACCTGGGAGCCCAGGTCCAGTTTTAACATTGGAATCTGCCTATTGTGCCCAGTGTGTTATTGCAGCGCAAGTCTGTCAGACTTTTGTAATCATTTGAATCATGTTTATAAATGACTCTGTTTTAATCTAGTTAGGTGTGGTGGTGTAGTTGAATGGTCTTTCCCTTCTGTGTGTGTGCACATGTGCGCATTCATTCATGACCCTTTGTTAGCATTGTGCATTTGCTTACCAAGATGGTTGTCTGGGTTCAATCCCCAGCAGTGGGAAGTTTCTTTTTTATGACTAGTACGGCTCTGTGGTTGACCTAGCCCCATAAAAAAGGGTACTGAATTGTTTTTTTTAAATTATCTGAGAAGGGAAGGAACTACTCACCCTGTCTCATGATTCCATTGTCCTATTGTCTAAATCTGCCAGAGACTATCTTTATATGTGCATAGATGCTTAGTTGTACACACACACACACACACTCAGATATATAATGTATAGTGATAACTTACTACTTTGTAATCCACAGATAACTACTAAAACTATCCAGTTATGTCTAATGCGGAAGGATCAACTTGTAGTACACCACAGCGAAGCTGCTCAGGTGAAGATTCTGATTCGGATTACGAAAATGAAAATATCAGACCTCGAGGTTAGTGTCTTTCAATTTCTGCATATTCTGTCTAGATAAACTATTGTCATTGCTACTTTCATTCACATACTTGCATGTAAAATTCAGGGTCCTGGTCACCCATGAAAATGAGATTCACTTAGGAAAAGCAATTTATTGTCTCAGTGTTAAGAAATCTATTGAAGTGGAAAGAGAGGCATAAAACCTTGAAACTAGCATTCCTGGGTAAGTTTACGTTCTGTAGTTTGCCATTGCTTTCTGAACCGTTGGCACTCGTACCATTGTATGGAAACCAATGCAAGACAGTCTGCTTCCAAATCGCTAGCAGCTGTGTTTCAAATGCTGCATGCGAGATTATGAATTGCATTTATAATCCTTTTGCCCCAGAGCCGGCAGTGAACCTAAGACAGTGATAAAACATGTTAAAGATTGACTATTCTAGAGAACTGCAAAGGAGGATGAGGCAAAACATCATGAGAGAAACATGTCCTGTTTACTCAATTGACTCATGATTGCTTGAAAAACACGAGTAGATGAATTTTTAAAAATTCAATATGTCATATAACAGTAGGTAACTATATATCCCAGGTATAAGCCAGAATGGTTAAACAGGTTATTACTTTCAAAAAATGTTATCTAGGAGATCTATCAGGTGGAACTGAGACACGAGTGTTAGATTGTACATGCAAAAATGAGACATGTATTACGGCAACTGGCTAAAGAGAATGTAGCATGCAGCAAGTGCAGTCAAGGAGCTTTGTTGCTGCCTTCAGTATTTACCGATGTAAATGACATTTAGTAACTAAGATACTGCTTTCTTGAAAATTTGTTTGATGCTCATTTTGCCATCTCAAAATGTAAAATGGAATTTTCTGTGATGTTTAGTCTTCACCACATGGAATAATGCTAGCCAGTACTGCATAATCTAGACAGCACGCCATGCATCGATTTCAATGATATGAGCTTTGCCCATGTAAAAAACAATGGCAAACTGCTGAAAGTAAAATTACCTAGTAAATCACAAACAGCCAATAAATGCTTTGTTTGATTGCAGTGTCCTATAAACAGACTGTTTTTTTTTTTAATGCATAGATGCAAATTTATTTGCTTTTGTTGTTATATTTTGAAAGGTCTAACTGGCCTTCAGAACCTTGGCAACACTTGCTACCTGAACTCAGCCCTTCAGAGTCTTTCAAACTGGTGAGTTTCATCTTTGTTGTATTCATCTTCATTGATTCATTGTGAATAGTTTCAACTTGGAATGTGCTTCATGCAGACTGGCTTGCTTCGCTTCGGAGGTCACGGGTGACAAGCATCGCCTGGATCTTTTCTCCGGGGCATGCCGGTGTGCTGGGGAATGAACAGGCAGACAGATTGGCTGGCCCTGCAAAACTATTTGGAGTATTGATGCATGACAAGGCAGACGTGATTGCGGCCTTGTGGGAGCACGTGTACACCTTGGAGGAGCAAATGGATCCTCATGGTCTGGCAAGAATGAGGCAGCGAGGAGTGACGAGGGGATCTGGCCGACGCTCGACGCTCAGAGGAAAGGCAAGACGGACATATAATCAGATTGCCACTGGTACTATTGGTGTTTGAACTCTTCGCTGGCTGCTGAGGATGGGGATGGAGCGCCTATGGGAATGCCCCGAAAGCTGTGATATTGGTTCCTAGATCAATCAATCAATCAATCAACTTGGAATGTGATGTTTTAGCTGTCCGGTTTTGTGTGTTTTATTTGTCAGGCGCCCTAATAATATTTTATTAGTTAGTTAGTTATCAGTTGGGGTATCTTCGTTGCACTCCGGACATGTCCATAGGTGCTCAGATCCTCCCCCCAGCATATGCATCAGCGTCCGGTGGCTAATAGTGCCAGTTCTGTGTTGGTTGACGAGGCGCTTTGTTTTCCCGATGTACCTCTCGCGTCTGGCTGTGCCGATTCTTACTCCCAGGTCTTTCATCCTGGAAAGCGATGTGGAATCACTGGCGTCAAAATCCTCTGTTCTCGCCATATCTTTAAGGGCGTTAATAACATCGGCACGATCCATGGGCTGGCCATCTACAGGGGGTGCAGAGCCAGCCAATTTATCAGCTCGTTCATTTCCCTCGACTCCCGCATGTCCCGGGACGAAGATGAAGGTGACTTTGCGGACAACAGACTTCCGCAGCGACTCAGTCCACTGTCTACGTACAGATCCAGCTTCGACCTTCTGAATCATGCTCATTGAATCACTTAGTACACACACGTTGGTATAATGCTGAGATTCCAGCCATATGAACGCCTGTGTGACTGCCATCACCTCCATCGTCATGCTGCTCGTGGTCATGGAGTGGGCACCACTGGATTCTTGAACGGTTCGGCCCGCTGAGCGGGCTGTAAATGCCCACGCACTTCGCTGCTGCTTTACAACAGATCCATCTGTATAGATGAGCACTTCGGGGCTATCTGAGTGATCATAGATGAGCGCGTTAACCTCTGCATTGACAGCGGCAGGGTTCTGCTCTCTGCACCGTCTGTCGAGTGTGATAATGCAGGAGAAGGTACACTTAAAAGCTGGAGGCACCGGCACCCATTCCTTGCCGGGGTTGATACTGGTAAGACTGCAGACCTGTCTGACGACATCTTCCGCCCGACCCATCCACGATTTGCCCCTCTTTAGCCTGTCACCCTTTTCGCTGAATACAGCGTCATGCAGAGGGTGCTGCTCATCTGCACTTATTTTTAAGTATGCACGAGCTCTCCAGATCTTGATTCTGTGTTCCATTGTCGGGAAGTCAAGGAGGTATCTCATTGCTACACAGCTGGTGTCTTATGCTCATTTGCTATTGGTCTTCTTTTTTTTTTTTTTTTTTATGTTGCATATCCCTTATAGGACGTTGCCATCAACACTAGCACTTTTCAGCTGCTGTTGATGTACTAGGAAGTCTTACGTTCAGTAGTTTGCCATTGCTTTCTGAACAACCGGCTCATATACTCCCATATGTTACCAGCGCGCCGCGAACCGCTGCCAATTCTCACAGCTGCTGTTTTCCCCATGTGGATGTACGGGATTATGAATAATGTCATTAACCAATTGGCCAAGGAGGCTGGCCAAGGTCTTAGCTAGATGGTTGCTTATTATTGTTACTGACCATAGACTGGATTATGAAGACAACAATACTGATACTCAGTGGACTCCTGAGAAAGCAACTTGGTGATCATTGCCCTCCTGTCCCACACACACAATCAAATGCCAGATCAAATAAACACATCAGATGGGAGTTCACAACAATTAGGTCTAATAATTCATAGGGGAAAGACACAGATAATGAGAATAAACCAAGCAGATGATAATCCCTTTTGATGAAACGTCATTCAAGAGTGTAATCATTCACCTATTTAGGTGGAAATGTAGACAAAAATAGGTGAACATATAAAAGAATTAAGAATATAAAAGACAAGAGATTTTATAGCACTGGGAAATTTGTGGAAGTCTAAAGAAATTAAAAATAGCACTAACTTTTGAATATTTAACTCTCATGTTAAATCAGTACTACCGCATGGATCAGAAATATGGAAAATGATTAAAACAATTACTAATAAACTCATTAATTGGTGCTTACACAGAATAGTGAGGCTTAAGTTGTATAACAGAATCACCAATGTGAAGCTCATGGAGAGAACTACACTAATACCAGTAAATCAAGAGGTTAAGAACAGACACTCGTGTGAGGAGACCCAAGAACACTGCAATTAGAAAGTCTTATCTGAAACCCACAGGGCAAACAAAATAGAGAAAGATCTAAAACATATCGAAAAGAGAATTAAAGACATAAATGAATTGGGTTAGGGGAGGACATGGTCAAAGCTGCAGGAGGTAACAAAGATAGGACAGGACAGCTTGGAGTGAGTTGAGTGAGGTCCTATGACCCGATGAAGAATAAGGGGCGAAAGAAGAAGATGATAGTTACTACCATTTTGTATTTTTATTTCTGTTTGTCATTATAATAACTTTTTCTACTATATTTACAGACACTAATGTTCATATGCCGGCTTAGAGGTTATGACTTTTCTCCGTAATCTCGTATACTCTCGTCGGTTAATGTGATGACGGTAAGAATCAGCAGTGGTTCGAATCGCATCTGTAACTTACGGGGTATGTAAGCCGGCCGCTCAGAAAGCAATGGCAAACTACTGAGCGTAATCTTGCCAAGAGATCGACATACAGCTGAAAGATGCTGGTGTTGACAGCGATGTCCTGTAAAGGATATGCAAAAAAAAAAAAAAATGTTCATATAACCATAAAAAATTTTTTTGCTCTGCGGACCAGCCTCCGTGGCCAAAGGCTTGCGGTCGTGGTTAGTGAGCCGCTTACCAGGCATTCGAAATGCAGCTGCGACCGATTTGTGCAGCAGACTGTGGCGCGTTGTGTTAACGTAATGGTATGGGAGCCGATCGTTCAGAAAGCAATGGCAAACTACTGAATGTAAAATTTGCTTAGTACATCAACAGCAGCTGAAAAATGCTGGTGTTGACTGAAACGTCCTGCAAGGGATATGCAACATTAAAAAAAAACAAAAAAAATTACAAGAATAAATTAACAATTATAGAATATTTAAGAAGCTTTTTATAATTTGATGTTTAGTAACGGGTGACTCTGCATGAAGTGGAGATCAAATAAAGTCTCAGAATGCCTAGAAAATCATAGAACTATCACTATAGACATTTTTTGTTAAAGTGGTATACATAAATTCTCAATCAAAATTTCTAATTACGAATTGAAGGTCGTCCATGAGTTTGTGTATTTGGGGTCGACAATATCAGATAATCGTTCATCAGAGACAGAAATCAATAGACGCATTGGAAAGGCAGCCACAACATTTTCCAGGCTAGCTAAAAGAGTTTGGGAGAATAATAGACTAACAGAGCGTACAAAAGCTCAAGTATATAAAGCTTGTGTTGTTAGCACACTACTCTATGGGTCTGAATCCTGGACCCTGTACTTAAGACAGGAAAGGAAGTTGAATTCCTTCCACATGAGATGTCTGAGACGTATCCTGGGCATAACATTGGAAAGACCACATAACAAACAAACATGTGCTTGAAAGAGCAGATATTACCACAGTGCACACCCTCCTCAAGCAGAGACGCCTCCGGTGGCTGGGCCACGTATCGCGAATGGAGGATGAACGTATTCCCAAAGATCTCCTATACGGAGAACTAGCCACAGGAAAGAGGCCAACCGGAAGACCCCCAAATGTGATATAGGGATGTGTGTAAACAAGATATGAAAACCCTTGGAATAGATCCAGACACGTGGGAAAGAGTTGCAACAGACAGATGCTCCTGGAGAAGAGATGTACGAAACGGACTGGTGCTCTTTGAGCGCAATCTGATCCAACAAACTGAGGATAGGCGGCACAGGCTTAAAGCGCAGTCACTTACTGCGGGACTTGCCTCGTCTTACAGATGCGGAAACTGTGACAGGGATTGTCACTCTCGCATTGGACTGTACAGTCACCAGCGGTGCTGCCAGGTACCTCCCAAGCGGCACAACTCTATAGTCCTTCAGGACTGAAAGAGGCCTACTGATACATAAATTGAGCAATGAGCACAATTACAAGAAGATGTGCATTTTTAATTGTAAAGATAACAAAGTTAAGCTCTCTGTGATATTTTAAGTGGAATATGGACTAAGAAAGTAATTAATACAGTAGCCAAAATATCATCTCATCTCATCTTGTTCCTCTTGTACCTTGCACTGTCATGGTGGACACATAAAGAGTGGGATAATGCCCTTTTATAGGCTTCATATACTGAGATTCCCATGGACTCTGTTATTCTCTCTGTCCATCGTTTACATGATCAGCCTCCTCTTCTGGTTCCATTTGGTCTGTACATCATTGCTTGTTATGGTATACTGTTAGTTGGTAGCCTAGTTATATGGCCGAACCATTTAACTTGCTGTTTTCTAATGAAATCTAGCGCTTCTATAACACCCACTGTATTCCTGATTTCATCATTTATGATTTTCTCTCTTCTTGATACATTGAGAATTCTTCTCAGGAATTTCATTTCCATTGTAATTTTTCTTTTCTCTTTTTCTGTCATTGTAGCCAAAATGATTTGTGAGAAAAGACTGAATACCTTGAAAATAAGTGTATGTTTAGCCAGAGTGGCATATTGACCCAGGCTAGGATTGCTGTTGAAGAGTGAAGAGTTATTTCCTCCTGAACCACTCACGGCTCTGAAGTTGACTCAGCTGTGTTATCAGAGACTTACCTCAGAAATAAAATTCACACAGAACTGGTCACATAACCTCATCTGATGACCTAATGTATATGATGGCCTGTTTATGCAAGCCCATGGGGCAGCATCTGCCACCTTGTTGAGTTGAGCTGAGCTAAGAACCGACATCACTGCACTCAGGACTTTCCCAAATGAGCTCCGTCCCCCTGCTGAACAGCCAGCGAAGAGTCACACTAATAATCAATGCCAATGTGGTAACTTTTGCATTTGATGTCTGTGGTATGTTAAATTGAGATGGGAGATAAATATCCCAAAATTGTTGTTGCCGACTACTAATTGAAAACCAGAAATGGCTCGCAAGACTTCCTAGTATTGGATCACACACATCTGGTATAATTCCACTAAGGTATCAGGTAAGATATTTTAGTAGAAGTCCAAGAGAGCACAGGAAAGGCACTGCCTTCAGAGAGGAGAATGCTCACTCTAGTTGGACTGAAAGCGAGTAGTATCCCTGCCACACAGCTCTCCTGATCAGCTGCCCCAGATAGCGATATCGCACTATCACTTTAATATTTAACACAGTTATGCACACGTAACTGATAAAAATGGAACTAACTCATTGATAAAGTTAACATATTATAATAAATGACTTTGTGATGATGACATGCACAATGGGCATCAAAATTACTGAACACTACTGATAATTGGCATAAAATGTCAATAATGTCCGCTTGTCTAAATTAATCCACTGCCTGGTATTGTCTCTGCCCCATCTGAATATAGTTGACCGTCTTTGTTTCTTTAGTTAAAGATAGAGTTCTTTTGCTAGTATCTTTGCTGGATAAACATTGTTGGCGATTGGTGGGTTGTAGTTAGTTGGTTTATACTCAGTTTCTGTTCTGGGTGGTACAGCTGATCTCTGAGTGGGTAATGGCTGATTCTTGGTCATCACTCTTTGCTGCATCAGGAAGGTGAGATCCATCAGCCTTCACTGCTAATCCCTCTGGTAGGCCAAACATGAGCACCCCGTTTAGATACAAACTTGTAGGCCACTCAACCACCACCTCTGGTTTCCAGATGGCTGCAATTTTTAATCCAACCGAATGACACCACAAACCCTTTCTGGCTGAAAACTGTTGTTGTTGTTGTTTGTCCATCAAGAATGATGATGACCATTCATGTCCTCCAGTGGGGTTGAAAGTATGGAGCTGTGAGTTCTAAGATGGCTGATAAGGCCTATTTTGGCTCGAAATGTTCTTTGACAATGTGGACAATGTGGACAATGCTTGACGTTTCTGGAGGAGGATTTTCTGCGGTGGTTTTTCTGTTCTGTCTTATCTTCACAGCTCTTGCAGTCCTGGTTCCCTCACAAGTGACTGCACCTTTGCGTAATGATGCACGCCACGAATTTCGGTCTCTGGCTGCAGTCTCCCAGGTGTCATGATGAATTCCAAAAGCATTCAGTGAGATTTTCAGAGTGTCTTTAAAGCGTTTCCTCTGGCTGCCCTGGGAGCGTTTACCACAGCACAACTCGCCGTAAAAAATTCGTTTGGGGAGCCTGTGATCTGGCATGCGAGTCAAGTGACCAGCCCAGCGAATCTGATTCTTCATTAGTAGAGTGTGGATACTGGGCATGGACGCTCTTTCTAGGACTTCAGTGTCTGGGATCTTGTCTTGCCATTTAATCTTCAGTAACTTCTTAAGGCAGACTGTGTGGAAGTGGTTTAATTTCCTAGCGTGTCGCTGATAAACAGTCCAGGTTTCACAAGCATATAGCAGTGTGGATAATACAACTGCTTTGTAGACTTTCAGCTTTGTTTGCAGGCTTATTCCATTTCTGTCCCATACATTCTTGTACAGTCTGCCAAAGGCAGCGCTGGCCTTGGAGATTCTTGCATTCACTTCATCATCAATTGTGGCAGCTTGTGACACAGTGCTGCCAAGATAGGTGAATTTGTCCACAACACTTAGACTATGACCATTCACTTTGATATTCGGCACAGTGTGATTATTTCCTGGAGCTGGCTGGTACATAACTACAGTCTTCTCCAAATTTATATTGAGCCCAAAGTTGGCACAGGCATGTGAGAAAGCTGAAACATTATGTTGCATGTCCGCCTCTGAGTTGGCGTATAGAGCGCAGTCATCTGCAAACAGGAGCTCTCTGATGGTGTCGCTGTTAATTTTGGTTTTAGCTTTCAGCCTTCTGAGATTGAATAACTTTCCATCCATGCTGTAGTTGATGTCTATTCCAATGTCGTTATTCTTGAAGGCATTCGTCAACATAGCTGAAAACATGAGGCTGAACAGTTTCGGTGCCAGGATACATCCTTGTTTCACTCCATTGGTGACAGGAAAGGGCTCAGACAGTTCACCATTTTCCTGTACTCTTGCCTGCATGCCATCATGAAATAGCCGCACTATTTGGACAAACTTTCGTGGACAGCCATATTTTGCCATAATCTTCCACAGTCCTTCTCTGCTGACTGTATCAAAAGCCTTGGTAAGGTCAGTGAAAGTGGAGAACATTTCGCAGTTCTGTTCCTGACATTTCTCTTGCAGCTGCCTTGCAGCGAAAATCATGTCAACAGTTCCACGTTCTTTTCTGAAGCCACACTGGCTCTCGGGTAGAAGACCTTGATCGAGATGGGCCGTGAGGTGATTGAGAAGAATTCTGGCGAGTATCTTCCCTGCAATTGAAAGCAAGGAGATGCCTCGGTGGTTGTCACAGGATTGGCGGTTTCCTTTTCGTTTGTAAAGGTGGACTATTGACGCATCCTTGAAATCTTGTGGCATGGTCTCGTTCACCCATATGTTTGTAAAGACTTGGTGAAGCTGCTCTGTTAGGACCGGCCCACCTGTCTTGTATATCTCTGCCGGGATGGAGTTCGGACCAGGTGCCTTGCCGCTGGAGAGTTGCTGGATGGCTTTGTTTACTTCCACTATGGTTGGCAGATCATCAAGTGTATCATTGATGGGAACTTGAGGAAGGCAGTTGATGGTTTCATCATCGATGAAGGAAGTTGCATTTAAGATGTTGCTGAAATGTTCTGCGCAGCGTTGAAGGATGTCTTTCTTATCTGTGACCAATGTTCCCCCATCTGCACTGAGGAGGGGAGCTGTGCCTGGTGATGTAGGACCATAGACCGCTTTCAGTGAGTCGTAGAAGTTTTTCATATCATGTCTGTCAGCAAAGCCTTGAATTTCATCAGCTTTGCTGCTCAGCCAGGAGTCCCACATGTGCCGAAGTTTCTGCTGCACTACTCTCTGAATGTTCTTGAAGGCATCTTTTTTTTATGTTGACTTCGGGTCGTTCAAATGTGCCTTGAGGAGATGTTTCTTGGCCAGCAATTGGTTGATGTCTTCGGAATTTTCATCAAACCAGTCTTTATGCTTTAGAGGAGTTGGATCCAGGATTTCCATAGCAGTGTTGCAAATTATGTCCTTTAGGGCTCTCCACTCTGTTTCTGTATCCTGTTTAGCTGCAGCATTGGGCTTGAGGCGGTCTTCCAGCATATTTTCAAACGACAGCTGCATTTTCTTGCTGTTTAGGCTGGTGACATTTGATGTGAATGTTTATTTTCAAGATAATGAGACAATGGTCTGTCCAACATTCGGCACCACACATGGATTTTGTCACCCGAACGTCTTGTCTGTCACTCCTGACGATGACATTGTCAATGAGGTGCCAGTGTTTCGATCGAGGGTGCATCCACGATGTCCTGTTTCTCATGGGGAGACGGAAAATTGTGTTGGTAATCAGAAGATCGTGTTCGGCACATGTCTGAAGAAGGAGGAGTCCATTGCTGTTGCAATTTCCGACTCCATGCTTTCCAATAATGCCACTCCAAGAGGTGGTGTCCGTGTCTACTCTGGCATTGAAATCCCCAAGGAGTATAAGTTTGTCTCCTTTGGGAACAGATGTTAATACATTGTGCAGGTCCTCATAGAACTTGTTCTTGACATCATCTTCATTGGTCATAGTTGGTGCGTAGACACTCACAATGGTTGCATGCTTCCTCCCATTCAGCAGGGGCAATTTAATGGTCATGAGCCTGTCGTTTATAGCCTTTGGAAATCCAGCTAGTTTGCCGACCAGGGCTGACTTAATGGCAAATCCCACACCGGATTGGCGTCTTCCCTCGCTTTTCCTTCCACTCCAGAAAAATGTGTAGCCGGCACCTAGGCTGCAATGTCGATGTTGTACCTGCCCAGCTCTCTCCCGATCAGTGCTTTTCGTCTCTCTGGACCCGACGCGCCATCTCTGTCAAGTAGGGTGTGTACATTCCAAGTTCTGATTGTTAAGGAAATATGGTTTGCTCTTTGAGCTTTACCTGTTTTTTCTTTCTTTGTATGTCGACCGCAGTTTAGGGTACCCACCAACCGCGGCTAGCTGGTTAGGTAGTGATGGAGCAGACAATGTTTAGGGCACCTTTTCTAGCCCCTTCCTCATGCTATGGAGGTGAGCAGTGTGTTCCTATAGAGGGCTGCTCAGTCGCTCAGGGGACTGCCGAATCCCACTGCTGCTCTGGTCAGTAGAAGACGACCATATGGCCTGAGCCGCCTGTGTGCAGGTCTGCGACTACGGCTGCCAGCTTACCCACGCCTGCCGCTTAGCTGCTCGCCCATTGCCACAGGGTGTGAAAGTGATATATGACGTTGGATGAAGAATAACTTGCGCGATGAATTGGATTAAAGTGAGGAAGAGTTGCGCAATTCGTCGTCCTGACTCTCTCGCCTGAGTCCATCTGAGTCCAGTGGCAAGACAAGTCAAGACGACTGGAGACAAATACAGGTGCAGTGGATGACTAGGGCACTCTACGTGCCTTGCCGTGCTCATTACGTTCCACAACACTTTGCAGGTAAACGCTGTCTTGCCTGTTGAATCAGGAATTATTTCTTCCGCGCAGTCTGCCGGATCCTGTCTTCACATGCTGGGCAGGCATACCCTACTTCACCGCTTGGTTTGACACCAAATCGGCTACCCGCGCCTGGTTTAGCCAGCCTCTCACAGCTGTTGCTGGGGGGGGGGGCGCTGTCGCATGATGACAGCTACTAGGAGCCACAGGCGTGAGCTGGGTGTCAGGCTTGGACCTGTGGGGGATGGGTCCTGAAAAGGACATGAGAGTCATCCTTACCAAAGGTGCTACCAATGCCTGACACCCCGTACCCCCCGGCTGAAAACTACATTGTAAGTGGCATCGGATGAATAAGTCTCTAAGTTATACCGAATTAAAATATTCCCCCCCATGTTGTTAATTATCTAACAAACACCGTAGGAATGTCCGAAGTAATGGATCCATGGGGTAAAGCAAATATCCTTGGATATTCTCTTGCATGTGATGTTTAGTCTGTCATGTTTAGTCTGCATTCCATTTAGGCGCCTCCTGTTCATACTTCTTCCTGGTAAGACAAATATTACGTGGTGCGCTAGGGAATGTTTTAGGAAGTTGCAGGTGGCTTGTACATTTTAATGTCACAATGTCTATGAGGGTTTCCAAGATCTGCCACCTTAACGTGATGTAAGTGTAAACATTAATATAATGCAGGGAGTGGCCAGCAGGGGCCACGGAAGTGGAAATTCAGCAACTAATTCAGGAAAATTCTCGCCCGGGTGATGTGATTATCTACACGGATGGGTCGGTGTTGAGAGGTAGGAGAAGTGCCTGGGGGTTCTTGGCAAGAACTAATGGTCGGCGTTTGGTGCAGGAGAGCCTGGCATATGATGACACTACATCTAGCTTAAGAATGGAGGTGGAGGCGGTCAGTGCAGCTTTCCGCTGGATAGAAAACACGATACATACACACATTGTGATTGTAACTGACTCAGAAAGCATGCTGAGAAGGGTGAGAACAGGCAAGCTTCGTGCAGAGTGGCTTGCTTCGCTTCAGAGGTCACGGGTAGCAAGCATCACCTGGATCTTTTCTCCTGGACATGCCGGTGTGCTGGGGAATGAACAGGCGGACAGATTGGCTGGCTCTGCAAAACTTGGTGGAGTATTGATGCATGACAAGGCAGATGTGGTTGCGGCCTCGTGGGAGCACGTGTACACCTCGGAGGAGCAAATGGATCACCATAGTCTGGTAAGAATGAGACAGCGAAGTGTGACGAGGGGATTTGGCCGACGCTCGACGCTCAGAGGAAAGGCGAGACGGACATATAATCAGATTGCTACTGGAACTATTAGTGTTGGAACTCTTTGCTGGCTGCTGAGGATGGGGACGGAGCGCTTATGGGAATGTCCCGAATGCTGTGATGTCGGTTCCTAAATCAATCAATCAATCAATCAATCATTAATATAATAAGCATGCGTGGATTTTACATCCTTTTGTTACATATTCAAATTTATAAACATGATTGTTGTTTCTATAATTGGTTCCTGTTTTTGTTCTATATTCATTTGGATATTTACAGCCCTCCTCTGACAAGATACTTCTTGGACTGTGCCCGTCTTATACGACCTGAGAAACCACCAATGTTGGCTCGTAGTTATTTAAAACTGATTACTGAGCTGTGGCACAAGAAGAGGTTTGTGTTGTCCATACTGTAGCCTTACAAGTCTTTTCACTGTTTCTTAGCTTGTTGTATTGCTGTATTGCTGTGGAAAGAGAATAACATTGCAGATACTTCTGCAGAGTTGTGAAGTGTTTGTTTTTTATTTGATGTTCTTATGAGGTTGGGTGACCAGTTGGCTTCTCTCCTGGAAATCTCTGGTGACTATTTTATGAGGCTTGATTGTCCCCAGTGCTGTATAAGTTAGGCAGACACATCCAGTTTTGTCAGCTGTGGGGATTAAACCCACAGACCATTGTGCTGGTGAGTGTACTAACCACTGCACTACATTTCTAGCAGTCATCATCATCATCTTCCACTTTTGCCGTCAAGCATTGCGGGGAGGAATAATTGACGCTCCAGTGCTCGATGGGTGACACTGGATAATGTCATTCTTTGTGATTGTACAATGTCTTTGATGTTGTTAATTCATTTTCTTCTTGGGCGTCCTGTTGCTTTCAAAGCAGATGTTCTTTGATGTAGGGCCGGTGCTGGTAGTTGATGGTGATCCATCCATTGATTGCCAAACCATTTGATCATCTGTCTTTCAGTATATGTGGCACACGGTGTTGATCCCACTGTCTGTCTGATAACATCATTTCTTATTCGGTCTCAGATAGTTAAGTTGGCCGCTCTCAAGCATCTCATCTCACAGGTGTTGATTTTGCGTAAGAGATTTGGATAATGTCCAAGTTTGACAGTGGTAGCATAGGGCTGGATCTCCAGCAGTGCTGTAGGTAAATGACTGCACTAACCACTACACCACCACATCAGGAGCTGGTAGCACAGTGGCCTGCATGCTTGCCTGTGGCCTGCTGATTATGCCCTGAAATCTCCATCGAGGCAGATTTTTAAAAAACATTGACCTGGTTCCCATGTTGACCCTGGCTAAAATGGGTACCAGAAAATGTCCTGGATAGTAAAGGTGGCCAGCAGGATGTTGATCACATGACCCAAACAAGGGTGCTTTATTTAATATGTTTGCATGTCATCATCATCAAGTGCCGTGCCAGCTGGCGTAGGCGTTCATGGCTCTCCACAGATCTCGTTCTTTGGTTTTCTGGATCAACTCTGCTGCTGATATTCCTCCATGCCACCGTCTCAATCCATCCAGCATCATTCCTCTTGGTCTGCCTCTGCCTCTCTTCCCCTCGATCTTTCCAGTTGTTACGATGTTCTCCAATGCCTCTCTTCTCATCACGTGACCGAAGAAAGATGTTTGTCTCTGTCTTATTGTTGTATATAATGTTCTAGTTTCATTAGCCTGTTTCAGGCAGTCATCGTTAGTTACTCTGGCAGTCCAAGGAATTCGCAACATTCGTCTCAGGAACCACATCTCTGTTGCTTCTAATTTCTTCTTACTTTGTTCATTTACATTCCAAGATTCACTGCCATACAGCAAAACTGGTTCTACATAGCATTTCAGCACTCTCTTTCTTACATTCAGTGATAGTGACTTATTGCACAAGATACTCTTCATTTTCTGAAATGCGGCTTTTGCCTGCCCTATTCTGCTCCTAATCTCTGTTGTACATCTTCCATCTGATGTTATAAATGCCCCTAGGTATCTAAAATTATCCACTTGGTTAAGGATTTTTCCTTCTATTTCTATGTCACATTTTGGTGTCACCATTTTCTTTGATATTACCATTGTTACTGTTTTCTTGATATTCAAGGAGAGTCCTTTCCTTGCACTCTCTGTTACTACAATGTCTAATAATTGCTGTAGGTCTGTTGAATTATCCGCCACCAATACTGTGTCATCTGCACAGCGTATATTATTTATATTATAACCTCCAACTAGTATTCCTGGCATCTCTTTGATCTCTCTCATTATTACTTCGCTATACAGGGAGAAAAGATCTGGTGACAAGACACACCCCTGTCGTACTCCTAGCTTTATCTGTTCGTAACTACCCTCTTTATTTCCCATTTTAATTACTGCTACTTGGTTCCAGTAAACATTCTTTATTATTCTTAAATCTTTTCCATCAATGTTGATATCTTCCATCATTTTAATCAGTTCATCATGTTTTACTTTATCAAATGCCTTAGTATAATCTATGAAGCACAAATATATGTCTCTCTGTTTCTCTATTGACCTTTCTATTAGTGTCCGTAATGTATAAATTGCATTGTTTGTGCCTTTTCCTTCCACAAATCCATACTGTTCTTCACTAATTTCCATTTTTATTTTCTTTTTGTTTCTTTTCATTATGATTCTGAGTAGAAGCTTAGTGATATGATTTATAAGGTTAATTGTACGAAAATCTTCACAATCAATTGCTCCTGGTCTTTTTGGTATAGCTATAAATACAGATTTCAGCATATCACTGGGTAAATATCCACTACTGTAAATATCATTCAACATTTTGGTTAATATATCTACTCCAAATTCTCCCAATACTTCTAATTCTTCTATTGTGATTTCATCTGGCCCAGCTGATTTTCCTTTCTTCATACGTTTCATAGCGTCAGCGACTTCTTCTTTCAGAATAGGTGGACCTTCTAAGTTACTATCTTCTGTTAATTCTTCCCTTTCTCCGTCATATAATTCTCTTATATTCTCATTCCACCTCGTCATTATAGCACCTTCCTCTAATAATATCTTTCCTGTTTTTGATTTCAAACACCCTGTATTTATTCTTATTTTTCTTCCTGTAAGCTCACTGATTTGTCTGTACATATTTTTTGTATCATTAATGGAATTTAATTCAATTTTTTTGCATTGCTCGTTTAACCAACTTTCTTTAGCTTTCCCACATTTATCTTTTATTTCTTTATTTATCTTAGCGTATTCTTGTTTGTCATTTTTACTCTGTTTTCTTTTGTCCATCAGTTTTAAGATTTCTTCATTCATCCATTTTTTCTTAGCTATTTTGCCTCTCTCCGGTAATACTTCTTTGCTAGTTTGATGAATGGAGTCCCTTAACATTTCCCACTGTTCATTTATATTCTGTATTTTATCTATCGCATTGTACCTATTTTTCACAGTCACTCTGTATTGTTCTTGCAGTTCTTTATCTATTTTCAGAACCTCTTTATTAAGTCTCATGTTCTTAACCATTTTTTTCCCTCTCTTTAATCTTACTTTTATTTGTCCACATAGTGGTACATGATCACTATTACAGTCAGCACCAGGCATTGTCTTTACATTAATTAAAGCATTTCTATATCTTTTATTAATTAGTATGTAGTCAATTTGGTTGCGTATTTTCTTATCAGGGCTTTTCCATGTGTACAGTCGTCTTTTATGGTGGTTAAACCATGTGTTTCCAATTATCATATCATTGATATTTGCCCATTCTATTAGCTTTTCCCCTCTTTCATTTCTTGTACCTAAACCATAATTCCCCACTACATCCTCCATTTTCCCCTTTCCTACTTTTGCATTAAAATCACCAAGTATTATTTTTATTTCTTGTGATCCAATTTGAGCCATCACCATTTCTATTTCATCGTAAAAGTGTTGTATTTCTTCATCACAACTGCTTGTTGTTGGTGCATATACCTGTATAATATTTATGTCTATTGGTTTGCCTTTGATTTTTACCATAACTACTCTATCTGAAATACACCAGTATCCATTAATTGACTTAGCTGTTTTTTCATCTAATATTATTCCTACACCTTTTTCATGTGTATCCCCTCCAGAATAAATTATTGTGTGATTGTCAGCTATAATTTTGCCCGATCCCTTCCATCTCATCTCACTAACGCCTAGTATATTCATTTTCATGCTATCCATCTCTCTTAGAACATTGGTCAACTTTCCTAGCTCATTTAATGTCCTAACATTCCATGTTCCTACTCTAAATTTATTTATTTTAGTTATGATTTTGCCATCAGTAGCTGGATGACGGTCTGGTGTCACCTGTGGCTCATGACTGTCCCTACCAGACGAGGATGTCCTAAGACAGCCATTAACGTCGTTCACTAACTCTGATATATGTTTTGCCATGAAGTCTTGGGAAGATAATGTGGTGGTTTCCCCTTGCCTTCCACATTCACATGGTGGTCTTTTTACCTCTGCCTTTGACAGCCATTTCCGACTGTAAGGACAAGTGAGTGCCCTGCTCTGCTCAGCTGCAGAGTTGTCCACTTATTCCGGTGGATACTCATGTTTGCATGTGCGTGAATATAATATTTATATGTATTGGTTTGCCTTTGATTGTGACCATCATAGTGTTGTATAAAATACTCCAGTAACCAGAAATTGCTTTAGCCGTTTCCTTGTCAAACAGTAGTCTTACTCCTTTCTTGTGTTTATCACTTCCTGAATAAATTATTGCTACATCCCTTCACCTCATCTCACTCATTTCTAGGATATTAATTGTTGTCTTGTCCATGCCATTGACTGCATTACCTAACTTTCTTACTTCTGCCAATGTTCTGACATTGCAGGTGCCTGTTGTAAATTTCTAGATTTGGTTTTTCCGTCAGTAGTCTGGCGTCAGTAGCTTGATGATGGTCTGGCATCAATGTGGCTCATGATAGTCCCTGCCTAGTTGTGCTAAGATGGCTATTTATGTAATTTCTGCCTTGGTTCATTAAAAAATGGGAAATATATTGTGGCTTCCCCTTACTTTCCACATCCATCCAGGGGTATGTTACCTCTGGCTTTGACAGCATTTTACTACTGTCAGGACAAGTGTGTTCCCTGCTGTATGCTGGACAATGAGTAGTAAAATTATCGGAGATCTGGATGTAGTGGAGCAATGTTTTTTTTGTGTGAAGAATGTTGAGAATGTCTGGAAAGAGAGGAAAACAATTGCTGGGGTGTTGATATCTACAGGTGTCATTAGGGACAGGTGAAATGTGTGTGGCACATAAACGGAAGTGACAAAATTGAGAGGTTAGCCTTGTGTGTCAAGATGCTGGGCAAGACAGGCAGAGGAGAACAGAGAAAGGAGTTTGTGAGCTGGGCACCAGCTAATAATAACACCAACTTTGTTAGGGTATAAAATGACTGAGGGGATTATAGAGTCAAGGCTGCCAATGTCTGCTCCAGACCCGACATTTAATGCAGAAAAGTCTTTTAATATTTCATATAATTGACTTGTTATAGGTTCAAGTCTTTCTGAGCAGTTATTCTTTTCATATCAAGTGCCTCACTTATTGATATCGATGTTTAGTGTTATGATTTTCTATTCATTGAATGCAAATGATATATTCTTACTATTTCTGCTGTTATGCTTTCAACTGTTCACTTATTAGCTTTAAGTTATCAGTATTTATTATTAGTATTCTACTTTAAGGGTGTGAATCTGTAGATAGAGTGTGTTCTTGTGTTATATTGCATAATCATGCTTTTTAACATGTCCATGTTACTGAAATTTGACTCTACACAGTTCTTAAGTTCAAATTCATGAATCATTGTCACCCTGACTTTATGAAGGTATTTGATCCACATAATATAACATTTTAGTTTTGATTGCTGAAATTGTTACATATTGCATTCTTGTTTGTATATATCAGTTGACATTTGTTGGAACATTGTGTGCAAAATGTTTTCCCTTGTTTTAACAGGCCCAGTTATGTTGTGCCTAGTGGAGTCGTGACTGGAATAAAAGCTGTACATCCGATGTTTAGAGGGTACACACAGCAGGTATCTAAGTTGTTCTCCTGTGACATTTGAACTCATTTGGTCCCAGTCAAGTGTTATATTGACCCATTCTATTTTATCTATTACTTTAACACTATGTCCCAACTCATTTTATCCCAGTCACTGTGTTATATTGACCCACTCTATTCTGTCTATTACTTTAACACTATATCCCAGACAGTTGTTATATTAACCCCCTTTATTCTATCTATTACATTAACACTATATATCCCAGACAGTTATATTAATCCATTCTATTCAATCTATTACTTTACCACTGTATGTCTTAGACAGTTGTTATATTAACCCACTCTATTCTATCTATTACATTAACTCTATATCCCAAACTCATTTTGTCCCAGACAGTTGTTATACTGACCCACTCTATTCTGTCTATTACTTTAACACTATATCCCAGACAGTTATATTAATCCCCTTTATTATACCTATTGCCGGTCTCCCTGGTCTAGGGGTTTCACAACTTTCTTGGTAATCCTGTATACTCTTGTAAGTAACGTGATGTGCGCGAGTATTGGTAGCGGTTCTCTCCGCGTCTGTAACTTACGGGGTATTTGAGCCGGTCGCTCAGAAAGCAATGGCAAACTACTGAGCGTAATCTTGCCAAGAAATCAACAATCAGCTGAAAGATGCTGATGTTGAAAGCGATGTCCTGTAAAGGATATGCGGGAAAAAAAAATATCTATTACATTAACACTGTATGTCTCAGACAGTTATATTAACCCACTCTATTCTATCTATTACTTTACCACTGTATATCCCAGACAGTTGTTATATTAACCCACTCTATTCTATCTATTACATTAACACTATCTCCCAGATAGTTGTTATATTAACCCACTCTATTCTATCTATTACTTTACCACTGTATATCCCAGACAGTTGTTATATTAACCCACTCTATTATATCTATTACTTTACCACTGTATATCCCAGACAGTTGTTATATTAACCCACTCTATTCTATCTATTACTTTACCACTGTATATCCCAGACAGTTGTTATATTAACCCACTCTATTCTATCTATTACATTAACACTATGTCCCAGATAGTTGTTATATTAACCCACTCTATTCTATCTATTACTTTACCACTGTATATCCCAGACAGTTGTTATATTAACCCACTCTATTCTATCTATTACATTAACACTATCTCCCAGATAGTTGTTATATTAACCCACTCTATTCTATCTATTACTTTACCACTGTATATCCCAGACAGTTGTTATATTAACCCACTCTATTCTATCTATTACATTAACACTATCTCCCAGATAGTTGTTATATTAACCCACTCTATTCTATCTATTATTTACAATCAACAACATTAGATATGTAAAATCAACAACATTAGATATGTGGATGATACAGTATTGATTGCAGACAATGAGCAAGATCTGCAACATTTAGTAGATGCTGTTGCACACAGTGAACAAGTACGATTAGAATTAAATTGTAGGAAGAAGGAAATACCACAATGTAATATACAAGTAAATAGGAATATTCTTAAACAAGTGAATCGATACAATTATCTCAGAACAGCCATAACATCAGATGGCAGATGCCTTGAAGAGATTAGAACAAGAATCACCATAATGAAGGCAGCCTTTTTCAAGATGAAAAACATACTGACCAATGAAAAGATGTCAATTGCAACGAGAAAAAGAGTGTTGAGGTGCTACTTAGAACCTGTACTTTTGTATGGATATGAAGCGTGGACAATGAGCAGATAAGCTGAAAAACATGTGATGGCTGTTGAAATGTGGTTTCTGAGGAAAATGCAAAGAATACCATGAACAGACAGAAAAACCAATGACCAAGTGCTACAAGAAACAAATAAAAAGTGTACACTAATTAGAGAAATTAGACGTAGACAGTCAACATTTTTTGGTCATGTTATGAGAGGAAATAAATTGGAGAACTTGATGGCAACTGGCAAGATCTAGGGGAGGAGAACAAGGGGACGGCAGAGAAGTAAATACCTGGATCATAAACTGTATTATTATTCCTGACATATATTTTAACAATTGATTATGACAATATGTGTCATAAAACATTTTAATACTTTCACATCTGTCTGGAATTGTGTGTATTATGCATGTTAAGAAAACTGGTGGGCGGGCAGTTGCTGAACTATCGTGGTTTGCCGTATGCAGTAATGTGTGTGCAACTGCTGGTTTTCTAGTGACTGCTGCTTCCATCGACGATGAACTGTAATTCTATTGGCGGACTGTTGTGTTGGCATTCTAGCAGTGGTATTATGCATGTATGCCTATGTGTGCTGTTGGTTTGTCAGGACTGAAATCTGCTCCACTTTTCACATGGGACAGTGAGGAGCAGTTTGTGTGCTATTCACTGGCACAGGGACAGAGCTTTATGGGGTGACCATTTGCCTTGAAGTTGGAACCGCGACTAATGACTAATGATTTGCATGACAGTAGCAAGTAACATTAAACATTTTCATGATTTTCAGTAGTGAAGATAACATGTTAATTTCCTGTTTGTTTCATTATGGTACATTTTAGGATGCACAAGAGTTCTTGCGATGCCTAATGGATCAGTTACACGAGGAACTGAAAGTTCCATACTCTGACGACAGTGATAATGAAGATGAAGATCTAGGCGGAGACAATGATGATGGTTCTAACAATGCAATTGGTGCCAAGGATATATCAGCAGATCAGAAGGTTTGCACATGTCCCACAGTGTGTTCTGTGTTGCGATTTCCCTGACTAAATTGTCTTCATACATAGCTCCAATGACATATCTAAGAGTAGAATATAGCTCCCAAAAAATACATTGACCCATGTGTTACTGGGGTCCATAAGGGAAGCAAAGATTAGTAACACTGACCTGCCTGGCATGTTGTCAGAGGCGAGTAATGAGGGTTGGCATGAGACTGATTATCTCATCCTGTACACGATTAGTTTCAAAACCCAGTCACTCATGAACGCGTCTACAAAGGGCTTCCTGTTGAGTTGTTTGAGGGTCTTTGATCCACTGGGAGATGAAAGGCAGCAGCAAAAGAATACATGATATTTTGGAGCCGTCACAGAGGGTTTGTAATCAACAATAATTGGGCACATTGGCAAAATGAAAATATGAATGTATGTCTGTGGTGTGGTCACTAATCAAGAGCCTTGGCAAGATAGCAGGCTGACTTAATATAACGGTGACCAGAGTTCAATCTCACCTAAGGACAGATTTTGATTTGCTTAAGTATCTACGGCACTTATGGGGGGAACAGAGTGACTTAAGGAACAGTGTCTGCCTCTGACTGGAGAAGTCCGCCAATGAATCACAGTGTGAATTTATGCAAAATAATGAGCCAGGGGGATGTTATCTTCTCCTGATCCTGTGGTAGTGTGTTAAACATCAAGCCTTCTCAAATAAGGGCTACAAGCTCAAGAGGATCTGTGTATCTTATCTCATCATGTTCCTCTTGTACCTTGCGGTGTTGAGATGAAGTATAAACAACGTGAGAGTGCCCGATTATGGGCTTCATGTTCGATATTCCCGTGGACTCTGCTATTCCCTCCGTCCAACGTTTACGTGGTCGGCCTCTTCCTCTGTTTCCATCTGGTCTGTACATCATTGTTTGTTGTGGTATGCTGTTGACTGGTAACCTACTTGCATAGCCAAACCATTTGACTTGCTGCTTTCTAATAAAATCTAGTTCTGCTATAACCCCCACTTTAGTCCTGATTTCTTCATTTCTGATCTGATCTCTTCTTGATACGTTGAGTATTCTTCTCAGGAATCTCATTTCTGTTGTGATTTTTCTTTTCTCTTTTTCTGTCGTTGTCCAGGTTTGGCATTGGTAGCATAGAGATGGTAAGAAGATTGTGTTGTAAAGTGCTTTCTTAGTAGTTATTAATACATGTTTGTTCTTTAGTATTGGTGCCATTTGTCCAATGAGTTGGTTTGCCTTATTCATCTGTGTATGCCATTTATTAATTCATTCAGTAGCATGTCCTTTGAAGAACCTCGCTCCCATAACAACCTTCCGGAAAACTTCTCGATCATAAGCAAGATGTCCTGCACCCAATACACCCATCTGGAGATCATCCGTAACATCCTGCACCCATAATCTCTTTGGCCCTCCTCTTCCTCTCTTCCCAGGCATACACACCTCCATTATTGTTCTCTCCAAACTTTCGTGACGTTTCAAGTGACCAAAATATTTCAATTTTCTTTATCATCTTTAATAGCCAACCTTCTTCAATATTCAGCTCATGAAGTATGGATGCATTTGTTCTTTTCTTTATATGCCGTGCATGTTAAAAATTCCTAGGCAGTTGGAAATAAAAAAGAGTAGGTTAAACATGGCACTGCCCAAGTTAAATACATTTTTTAAAATGCGAAACACTACCCACAGATGGAATAATTATAGTGTGCATACACGCCAGTGCTATGGAGATTGTTGAGACCCTTCTTGTGTGATCAGTGGGCAAAGACTGCTGCACTTCTCAAGATGTCCATGTGCAGTGAAGATGTTTCAAACCAACCTATCCAGGTTTGACCCAGCCTGCTGAATTGGGCACCAGAGTTTTCTCTGGGAAGGAAAATTGGTGAGTAGGAGAGCCGGTCACTGCACCTCATAATGCCATGAGCCAGTGTACATGTAGACCTATAATTTCACACCTCTTTGACAGTTGTGGGATTATCAATCGTTGCCTTTTTAGCCACTATTGTGTACATCAAAGAGTCAATACATCTGAAAGAAGCCACAATTAATAGGTTGCACAATGTTACCTGCATGTTTCGCTGCATCTTGTCAGGTGTGTACTGCAGGGTTAGATATATATGAAGTGAACATATGACTCCCCTTCTGGCAGAAATACATAACACACATAGTCAGTGATTCTGTTCAAATGTAGAGCATTAGATATCCCCATGGTAATTGCAGATTCACTACTAAGTCTTTCTATCTGCACAATGTGAGTTTCTAACATGTAATGGCAGATGTATGCACCTTTTGAGTTGCAGTGAAACATACCAGGCAATACAGAGTGCAGCCTTTTGTTTGAGGCTTCTGTGTTTAAATTAATCAAGGACATACATTGCTTTGAACATATACATTTATTTGTATGTTTTGTTGTCATTCGTAACGTCTCAGGTTTCACAGAGTGCAAACAGGCGGCCATCATTTGATTCTCTAAGCAGCCAGTCAGAGCTTGATTATGAAACATGTGACTCGGGTTTGAGCAGCGAGAGAAGCTCCAGTGGTGAGCGAGATAATGGGTCCAGTGATGACAACAATAGCGATGGAAATGAAGTTTCCAAGCTGCGACAGCCTGAGAGAATGCGAAAATCCAGTGCAGGTTTACCAGTCCCAGAGAGCACTGATTTAGTAAGGATTTGTTCCTCTCTTTGTATATTGTTTAAACTGGATGTTTATATTGATTGATTGGGAGTCTCCATGGCGAAGTGGTCAAGCCGTTTCTTCTTCTTCATTCATCCAGAGTTTTTTTTTCCGGATGTGATTGCGTTGTGCCTGTTTACAGCAAAGCTGCGTTCTTGCGCCGTTAGGCCGACACACCCGACTTCTGCGGGCATTTGTTGACCGGGTTAACCATCCCAGGGGTCAAGCCGTTTGACTCGGGCTCCGAAGATTGTGGGTTTGATTCCAGGCTGTGTCCTTGGGTTCACGCATGAAATTTTTCTGAGACTCTGTGTGTCGTTGCTAGAGCTACGGAGTTTGTGCTTTGTGCGACGCTTTCCGCGCTGCGGAAAGAGACTGAGCCATATGGGATAAAACCTGATGCAATGAAGTCGACCCTGTAGATTTTTAAGCAACCTTTAACTTTTAAGTTTATATTGATATACATGCTTAGAGGATTTGAAAATCTATTGTTGCTAGTCACATAAAACATGTCAATTGTAGTGATAACAAGAGTGTTAAAAGTATTATATACAAACAATACTGTTGTGTGTAAGCTGAGAAACATCTAATAGTAGTGGAAGTGTGGTTTCTGAGAAAAATGCAAAGAATGCTATGGGCAGGCCGAAAAGTGAATGAGATAGTTCTTTAAAAAAAAAAAACAATTGAAAACCATAAAGAAGTTAGATGTGGAGAGTCAAGATTGTTTGGGCATGTTATTAAGAGAAATACTTTGTGACAACTGGCAGACTTGATAGGAAATAAGTGAGGGGAGAACAAAAAGATAAATACCTGGACAGTTTGGCCACATGGCATAACTGTGGCAAGAACACGGGCCTGATACAAGAATAGTAATCTTGTGAATTGGTTAACCATGACCACCCATGATTATCATGGCATTTGATGATGATGAGTGACCTCAGAAGTGGGAGTGGGTTTGCCTGATGGCGAGGGACACTGGTAATAGGGACAGCTAATCCACACGTGAAAATCAGTCCAGTCCACTAGCAGTAGTAGCACGTGTATGGACTACATATGGGTTCAAAGCCAGCGAGCGCAAACAGAAATGATTAGTTGCATGAGTCTCAGAGAATGGTGGTCACTGTAGTAATATCACTGCTGGGGATTAAGATCTCTGCTAGGATCCTAGTGATGTCTCAGAGAATGGTGGTCACTGTAGTAATATCACTGCTGGGGATTAAGATCTCTGCTAGGATCCTAGTGATGTCTCAGAGAATGGTGGTCACTGTAGTAATATCACTGCTGGGGATTAAGATCTCTGCTAGGATCCTAGTGATGTCTCAGAGAATGGTGGTCACTGTAGTAATATCACTGCTGGGGATTAAGATCTCTGCTAGGATCCTAGTGATGTCTCAGAGAATGGTGGTCACTGTAGTAATATCACTGCTGGGGATTAAGATCTCTGCTAGGATCCTAGTGATGTCTCAGAGAATGGTGGTCACTGTAGTAATATCACTGCTGGGGATTAAGATCTCTGCTAGGATCCTAGTGATGTCTCAGAGAATGGTGGTCACTGTAGTAATATCACTGCTGGGGATTAAGATCTCTGCTAGGATCCTAGTGATGTCTCAGAGAATGGTGGTCACTGTAGTAATATCACTGCTGGGGATTAAGATCTCTGCTAGGATCCTAGTGATGTCTCAGAGAATGGTGGTCACTGTAGTAATATCACTGCTGGGGATTAAGATCTCTGCTAGGATCCTAGTGATGTCTCAGAGAATGGTGGTCACTGTAGTAATATCACTGCTGGGGATTAAGATCTCTGCTAGGATCCTAGTGATGTCTCAGAGAATGGTGGTCACTGTAGTAATATCACTGCTGGGGATTAAGATCTCTGCTAGGATCCTAGTGATGTCTCAGAGAATGGTGGTCACTGTAGTAATATCACTGCTGGGGATTAAGATCTCTGCTAGGATCCTAGTGATGTCTCAGAGAATGGTGGTCACTGTAGTAATATCACTGCTGGGGATTAAGATCTCTGCTAGGATCCTAGTGATGTCTCAGAGAATGGTGGTCACTGTAGTAATATCACTGCTGGGGATTAAGATCTCTGCTAGGATCCTAGTGATGTCTCAGAGAATGGTGGTCACTGTAGTAATATCACTGCTGGGGATTAAGATCTCTGCTAGGATCCTAGTGATGTCTCAGAGAATGGTGGTCACTGTAGTAATATCACTGCTGGGGATTAAGATCTCTGCTAGGATCCTAGTGATGTCTCAGAGAATGGTGGTCACTGTAGTAATATCACTGCTGGGGATTAAGATCTCTGCTAGGATCCTAGTGATGTCTCAGAGAATGGTGGTCACTGTAGTAATATCACTGCTGGGGATTAAGATCTCTGCTAGGATCCTAGTGATGTCTCAGAGAATGGTGGTCACTGTAGTAATATCACTGCTGGGGATTAAGATCTCTGCTAGGATCCTAGTGATGTCTCAGAGAATGGTGGTCACTGTAGTAATATCACTGCTGGGGATTAAGATCTCTGCTAGGATCCTAGTGATGTCTCAGAGAATGGTGGTCACTGTAGTAATATCACTGCTGGGGATTAAGATCTCTGCTAGGATCCTAGTGATGTCTCAGAGAATGGTGGTCACTGTAGTAATATCACTGCTGGGGATTAAGATCTCTGCTAGGATCCTAGTGATGTCTCAGAGAATGGTGGTCACTGTAGTAATATCACTGCTGGGGATTAAGATCTCTGCTAGGATCCTAGTGATGTCTCAGAGAATGGTGGTCACTGTAGTAATATCACTGCTGGGGATTAAGATCTCTGCTAGGATCCTAGTGATGTCTCAGAGAATGGTGGTCACTGTAGTAATATCACTGCTGGGGATTAAGATAGATCTCTGCTAGGATCCCAGTGATGTCTCAGAGAATGGTGGTCACTGTAGTAATATCACTGCTGGGGATTAAGATCTCTGCTAGGATCCTAGTGATGTCTCAGAGAATGGTGGTCACTGTAGTAATATCACTGCTGGGGATTAAGATCTCTGCTAGGATCCTAGTGATGTCTCAGAGAATGGTGGTCACTGTAGTAATATCACTGCTGGGATTAAGATCTCTGCTAGGATCCTAGTGATGTCTCAGAGAATGGTGGTCACTGTAGTAATATCACTGCTGGGGATTAAGATCTCTGCTAGGATCCTAGTGATGTCTCAGAGAATGGTGGTCACTGTAGTAATATCACTGCTGGGGATTAAGATCTCTGCTAGGATCCTAGTGATGTCTCAGAGAATGGTGGTCACTGTAGTAATATCACTGCTGGGGATTAAGATCTCTGCTAGGATCCTAGTGATGTCTCAGAGAATGGTGGTCACTGTAGTAATATCACTGCTGGGGATTAAGATCTCTGCTAGGATCCTAGTGATGTCTCAGAGAATGGTGGTCACTGTAGTAATATCACTGCTGGGGATTAAGATCTCTGCTAGGATCCTAGTGATGTCTCAGAGAATGGTGGTCACTGTAGTAATATCACTGCTGGGGATTAAGATCTCTGCTAGGATCCTAGTGATGTCTCAGAGAATGGTGGTCACTGTAGTAATATCACTGCTGGGGATTAAGATCTCTGCTAGGATCCTAGTGATGTCTCAGAGAATGGTGGTCACTGTAGTAATATCACTGCTGGGGATTAAGATCTCTGCTAGGATCCTAGTGATGTCTCAGAGAATGGTGGTCACTGTAGTAATATCACTGCTGGGGATTAAGATCTCTGCTAGGATCCTAGTGATGTCTCAGAGAATGGTGGTCACTGTAGTAATATCACTGCTGGGGATTAAGATCTCTGCTAGGATCCTAGTGATGTCTCAGAGAATGGTGGTCACTGTAGTAATATCACTGCTGGGGATTAAGATCTCTGCTAGGATCCTAGTGATGTCTCAGAGAATGGTGGTCACTGTAGTAATATCACTGCTGGGGATTAAGATCTCTGCTAGGATCCTAGTGATGTCTCAGAGAATGGTGGTCACTGTAGTAATATCACTGCTGGGGATTAAGATCTCTGCTAGGATCCTAGTGATGTCTCAGAGAATGGTGGTCACTGTAGTAATATCACTGCTGGGGATTAAGATCTCTGCTAGGATCCTAGTGATGTCTCAGAGAATGGTGGTCACTGTAGTAATATCACTGCTGGGGATTAAGATCTCTGCTAGGATCCTAGTGATGTCTCAGAGAATGGTGGTCACTGTAGTAATATCACTGCTGGGGATTAAGATCTCTGCTAGGATCCTAGTGATGTCTCAGAGAATGGTGGTCACTGTAGTAATATCACTGCTGGGGATTAAGATCTCTGCTAGGATCCTAGTGATGTCTCAGAGAATGGTGGTCACTGTAGTAATATCACTGCTGGGGATTAAGATCTCTGCTAGGATCCCAGTGATGTCTCAGAGAATGGTGGTCACTGTAGTAATATCACTGCTGGGGATTAAGATCTCTGCTAGGATCCAGTGATGTCTCAGAGAATGGTGGTCACTGTAGTAATATCACTGCTGGGGATTAAGATCTCTGCTAGGATCCTAGTGATGTCTCAGAGAATGGTGGTCACTGTAGTAATATCACTGCTGGGGATTAGATCTCTGCTAGGATCCTAGTGATGTCTCAGAGAATGGTGGTCACTGTAGTAATATCACTGCTGGGGATTAAGATCTCTGCTAGGATCCTAGTGATGTCTCAGAGAATGGTGGTCACTGTAGTAATTATCACTGCTGGGATTAAGATCTCTGCTAGGATCCTAGTGATGTCTCAGAGAATGGTGGTCACTGTAGTAATATCACTGCTGGGGATTAAGATCTCTGCTAGGATCCTAGTGATGTCTCAGAGAATGGTGGTCACTGTAGTAATATCACTGCTGGGGATTAAGATCTCTGCTAGGATCCTAGTGATGTCTCAGAGAATGGTGGTCACTGTAGTAATATCACTGCTGGGATTAAGATCTCTGCTAGGATCCTAGTGATGTCTCAGAGAATGGTGGTCACTGTAGTAATATCACTGCTGGGGATTAAGATCTCTGCTAGGATCCTAGTGATGTCTCAGAGAATGGTGGTCACTGTAGTAATATCACTGCTGGGGATTAAGATCTCTGCTAGGATCCTAGTGATGTCTCAGAGAATGGTGGTCACTGTAGTAATATCACTGCTGGGGATTAAGATCTCTGCTAGGATCCTAGTGATGTCTCAGAGAATGGTGGTCACTGTAGTAATATCACTGCTGGGGATTAAGATCTCTGCTAGGATCCTAGTGATGTCTCAGAGAATGGTGGGTCACTGTAGTAATATCACTGCTGGGATTAAGATCTCTGCTAGGATACTAGTGATGTCTCAGAGAATGGTGGTCACTGTTGTAATATCACTGCTGGGGATTAAGATCTCTGCTAGGATCCTAGTGATGTCTCAGAGAATGGTGGTCACTGTAGTAATATCACTGCTGGGGATTAAGATCTCTGCTAGGATCCTAGTGATGTCTCAGAGAATGGTGGTCACTGTAGTAATATCACTGCTGGGGATTAAGATCTCTGCTAGGATCCTAGTGATGTCTCAGAGAATGGTGGTCACTGTAGTAATATCACTGCTGGGGATTAAGATCTCTGCTAGGATCCTAGTGATGTCCTCAGAGAATGGTGGTCACTGTAGTAATATCACTGCTGGGGATTAAGATCTCTGCTAGGATCCTAGTGATGTCTCAGAGAATGGTGGTCACTGTAGTAATATCACTGCTGGGGATTAAGATCTCTGCTAGGATCCCAGTGATGTCTCAGAGAATGGTGGTCACTGTAGTAATATCACTGCTGGGGATTAAGATCTCTGCTAGGATCCCAGTGATGTCTCAGAGAATGGTGGTCACTGTAGTAATATCACTGCTGGGGATTAAGATCTCTGCTAGGATCCCAGTGATGTCTCAGAGAATGGTGGTCACTGTAGTAATATCACTGCTGGGGATTAAGATCTCTGCTAGGATCCCAGTGATGTCTCAGAGAATGGTGGTCACTGTAGTAATATCACTGCTGGGGATTAAGATCTCTGCTAGGATCCTAGTGATGTCTCAGAGAATGGTGGTCACTGTAGTAAATCACTGCTGGGGATTAAGATCTCTGCTAGGATCCTAGTGATGTCTCAGAGAATGGTGGTCACTGTAGTAATATCACTGCTGGGGATTAAGATCTCTGCTAGGATCCTAGTGATGTCTCAGAGAATGGTGGTCACTGTAGTAATATCACTGCTGGGGATTAAGATCTCTGCTAGGATCCTAGTGATGTCTCAGAGAATGGTGGTCACTGTAGTAATATCACTGCTGGGGATTAAGATCTCTGCTAGGATCCTAGTGATGTCTCAGAGAATGGTGGTCACTGTAGTAATATCACTGCTGGGGATTAAGATCTCTGCTAGGATCCTAGTGATGTCTCAGAGAATGGTGGTCACTGTAGTAATATCACTGCTGGGGATTAAGATCTCTGCTAGGATCCTAGTGATGTCTCAGAGAATGGTGGTCACTGTAGTAATATCACTGCTGGGGATTAAGATCTCTGCTAGGATCCTAGTGATGTCTCAGAGAATGGTGGTCACTGTAGTAATATCACTGCTGGGGATTAAGATCTCTGCTAGGATCCTAGTGATGTCTCAGAGAATGGTGGTCACTGTAGTAATATCACTGCTGGGGATTAAGATCTCTGCTAGGATCCTAGTGATGTCTCAGAGAATGGTGGTCACTGTAGTAATATCACTGCTGGGGATTAAGATCTCTGCTAGGATCCTAGTGATGTCTCAGAGAATGGTGGTCACTGTAGTAATATCACTGCTGGGGATTAAGATCTCTGCTAGGATCCTAGTGATGTCTCAGAGAATGGTGGTCACTGTAGTAATATCACTGCTGGGGATTAAGATCTCTGCTAGGATCCTAGTGATAACTCAGAGAATGGTGGTCACTGTAGTAATATCACTGCTGGGGATTAAGATCTCTGCTAGGATCCTAGTGATGTCTCAGAGAATGGTGGTCACTGTAGTAATATCACTGCTGGGGATTAAGATCTATGCTAGGATCCTAGTGATGTCTCAGAGAATGGTGGTCACTGTAACATCACTGCTGGGGATTAAGATCTCTGCTAGGATTCTAGTGATGTCTGAATGAAATAATAGACACAAATCCCCAAGATACTTAGTTCTTTAACTCAAGGTTATCTGGACATAGACTAAACTTAGTATCACAAATTGTAGGAGTTAAGGAAGATAGCTGCCTGACAATGTCTTTAGATGAAGCAACTAGATACAGTTCCCACTACAACAGTTCCCAATACAAGTGAACCCTCACCCTGATATGTGTGTTGGATTATTTAGTTGTTTTTTTCTTACTATTATACAATACATATACACATACTCTTGAGAAAACCAATTATGAGTTGATAACCACACATTAGCAGTTATTTATTTTGCATCTCTTCTGCTATTTCTTTTCAATAAGGACATGATAGTATGATGATGTTCTAGTATTTTAATCACTTAAATAATCAGATACGTTAATTCTTTCTTGGAATATAAACAATGAGAAGAGTGGTTATAAACTTGAGAGATGAGAGAATTAGATATGAATCTGATTTCACACACACCTTGTGACAACAGATAAAGAAAACATGCTTGTGTACATATCTTGCAATAAGAATAGAAGAAATGAAAACGTTTGGCCAGCGCTCAGTTTGAGAAACTGACCACAATCCAGTCTGGATAAGATCTCAGTAAGCTGGTTCATCCACTAAGGTCAGTGGCTCCTCTTTGGTAAATATGGTGCCATCTGCCTTTGGCTCATTATGTGATTTGGAGGAACCAAATTCTATGTGTAGTTCATTTTGCCTTCATGCCTCCTCTCTCTCTCTCTCTCTCTCTCTCTCTCTCTCTCTCTCTCTCTCTCTCTCTCTCTCTCTCTCTCTCTCTCTCTCTCTCTCTCTCTCTCTCTCTCTCTCTCTCTCTCTCTCCCCCTCCCTCCTTCCTTCCTTCCTTCCTTCCTTCCTTCCTTCCTTCCTTCCTTCCTTCCTTCATTACCTTTATATACATCATTAACTGCATTACCTGTATGTAAAATCATCTTATGCCTCCATTTTTGCATAGTCAGAAATAGGAATAGATGCAGAAATGTACATGTAGACATGCTCTTGTGAACTGGCTGGAAGAACCATAAAGAAAATCTGTCAACATTAATAAAACAAGAAAGTTGACTAGCACACACAGAAAACTGATTATGCTGTTCTGCTTACCTGGAGTATAGCCATTGAGCTCGCCAAAAATCTGATTGTCTATAGATTCATACTAGGATCAGACAGCATTAGTCCTTTGATTCCTGCATCGGTTGACGACTCAATATTTGGCTGCCCAAGCAGTGTCTAAGTTTCTGAGCAGATTGCCAGTGTTTAAATCTCCACCAGTCGTATGTTCTTAACTCTCCGCCCCTTTTTGTAGCTCTGGACATTCTTCTTGACAAGCGTAGATGTAGAATCTTCTATTCAGTCTCTTTGATTTGTAAATGCTGAATGATTTGACTACTTTGATTGTGTGAAGTCCTACCAGTACACACCCATGTGGCAGTATTTATCACAGGACTACTTTTAGCATTTTACAATATGTCATTGTGTACATGGCACAAAGTTGAACGTTCGTAATTAATTTATTTAAATTTACTTCATTACTTTCAAATATTTTGTGAACCACGCAGGTTGCAAACACAAAAGAGATGAAGGAAACAGCTAACTTGCTGGAGAAAAAGAACGAATTGGAAACTCAAGGTCGTCGCCCTGTTCGGAGCAGGGCAGTCATGGAAGGTGGTGACTCTAGAGAACAGGGCAGTTCTGCCTCCTGTTTGCCAGTCAAGGAATCAGAAGGGCATATATCTGTGATCCAGCCACTAGTGGCATCTATGCATCTCCAGTCAATACAGCAGCAGCCTCAATCAGTGCCACTAGCTGCTGCCAACAAGACAACTAAGCCACGTAATGTTCACTTTATAATTATGTTTGTTTTGTCATGACATGCCATTATTATTGTCTTCATTCTTAAGTCTTGCTGTCATGTGCATAAACACCTCTAAAAATCTTTTAATTGTGTTATTGTTTATATAGTCTTTGTTCTAAATCACACTCTTATTTGCTTTGTAAATGAAGTTCTGTTACAGTTATCTTCTTATAGTTCATAGCATTGGTTGTCATGTTTCTGCAATATCCTGTCTCTCTTCTTATATTTTATGGCATTGGCCAATATGTTTGTCCTGTCTGATGTCTCTCTTCTTATATTTCATGGTATTTGTTGATATGTTTCTCCAGTCTCGTGTCTATCTTCTTATATTTCATGACATTATGTTGATATGTTTGTCCAGTCTCATGTTTCTCTTCTTATATTTCATGAATGTGGCTGTCATGTTTGTCCAGTCTCTGGTTTTTCTTCTTCTATTTCATGGCATTGGTTGATAATGTTTGTCCAGCCTCCAGTCTGTCTTCTTACATTCAATGTTTTATGGCATTGTTTGTCATGTTTGCCTAGTCTGTTGTCTGTCTTCTTTATAGTTTAAGGCATTGAACATCATGTTTATCTATAGCTTCTTGTCTCGCAAGTTAATAATTTTTTATCCATATGTTTGTCTTAGCCACATATTTTAGCTTACTCCCATGTCACGTGTCCATGTTCTTTCTCACCCTAAGGCTATCATCATCTCCATAGACAGATCTGTTATAGCTGCATTACTATAGCCCACTCACACAGTTTATATTCTCAGGGGACATACATCATTCAAATCTCCTTCCTTCTTCCTCCCTCCTCCAATGGCCAACTTTCACATTCCAGAAATCTGCTTGTTCAGTTCTCAGAGTATAGAAGACAAACAGTTCCCACAGTTTACATCTATAATTGTCAATTCTAATCCATAACATGACATTTTCTGTATAGAGATGCACATATATATTTTATTTTCTCTACTAGACGTTCACTCTGCTACTGGTCTTTGGTTATTCTATTTTATATTAACTAAAATTGTGTTAATGTTAATTAACTGCTTCCCTCCCTTCTCCGCCATTGATTTAGCCATGTCATTGTAGTAAATGTCATATCTGGCAATGAGCATGACACTGCTAATGTTTAAGCAAAAGAGTATAGTAACCTTGTCAAAATGCCATGAAGACTTATTGGGACATGGCTTTTGGCCCGTATTGTTGGTGACCTTGAAGCATATGAGGAGTGATGTGCTCCTTACACAAGCCACCTTTACTTGTCCAGAGTAGTCTCTAGTGTCATTTGTAGGAGATCGGTACAACTTACTCAGAGCAGTCATAACATCTGATGGGAGGTGTCTTTAAGAGATTAGAACAAGAATTGCTATGGCAAAGGTAGCCTTTGTCAAGATGGAAAACACACTGACCAATGTAAAGATGTCAACTGCAATGTGTAAAATGGTGTTGAAATGATACACAGAACCTGTACTTTGGTATGGATGTGAAATGTGGACAATGAGCAGACAAGCTGAAAAACTCTCATGGCAGTGGAAATGTGATTTCTGAGGAAAATGCAAAGAATACCATAGACAGAAAAATCTGTGAGCAAGTCATACAAGAAGCAAATGAAAACCATAAACTGATTAGAGAAATTAGACTTAGACAGTCAAGATATTTTGGACAAGTTATGAGAAGAAATAAACTAGATAGTCTGGTGACAACTGGCATGATTGAAGGGGAAACAACAAAGGGAAGGCAGAGAAGTAAATATTTGGATGACTTAGCCATGTGGCATTGTTGAGAAAAGAACGCGGAGTTGATCCATGACTGGTTATCGTGTGAGATGGCAAAACATGACTGCCCATGCTTATCGGCATGGCACATGATGATGATGATGATGAGTTTGGGTTGATTACAAAATTTCTTTGATAGGAAACATTTCCTCCTTTGCCAAGAAGACAGAGCTGATAAGCCATTTCATCAGACACGACTCACACTGTTATTGTACTTGTGTGATCACATAGAAGGCGTCTTGGTTACAAAATATAGCCAACTGCTGGCATGGAACTCTTGTCAGAGTCTTGTCTCATTCTATATCAACTTTCTCAAAACCACCAAAGAGTACGGTGTTATTTTGATGGCCAGCAAAATTTTGTAAAGGATTACTCTTGGCAGATTACAAGATGCTGACCAGAAACAACTGCAACGTGGACAGCATGCAAACATATAATAACAGATTGAGCAGTACTTCATTGAATGTTGGGTTCGTGAACCAGGAAGGGGGATGTGATTCTTCAGAAGCTCATTAAATTAATGAATTCATGAAATGAAGTGTTCTTCATAAAGGAAAACTAATAGATACATTTGTAATAAAATCAAGAATGTTGTAGAGATAACTCTTTCACATTAATTTTTGTTACAGACTATAAGTTGAATCCTGAAAATAATATCCACAATCAGAATTGGAATTCAGATCAGTTATCAGTTGGGGTATCTTCATTGTATTCCGGACATGTCCATAGGTGCTCAGATCCTCCCCCCAGCATATGCATCAGCATCCGGTGGCTAATAGTACCAGTTCTGTGTTGGTTGACGAGGCGCCTTGTTTTCCCGATGTACCTCTCGCGTCTGGCCGTGCCGATTCTTACTCCCAAGTCTTTCATCCTGGACAGCGATGTGGATTCACTGACATCAAAGTCCTCTGTTCTCGCCATATCTTTGAGGACGTTAATAACATAGGCACGATCCATGGGCTGGCCATCTACAGGGGGTGCAGAGCCAGCCAGTTTATCAGCTCGTTCATTTCCCTCGACTCCTGCATGTCCCGGGACGAAGATGAAGGTGACTTTACAGACAATTCCGAATTCAGAGTTTTCAGGCAAGCCTGCTTAATGATCTTGACTTGGCAGATAACCTTGTCTTTCTGTCTCACATCGAACATTGGATGCAAAATCAATTGAGTATATTGAGTAAGAGACCACAGTAACTATGTCTGGAAATTCACATGGGAACGTTCAAGATAATGAAAATGACTGATTATCTGTGGTGAAGCTCAGTTGCAAGATGAGAAATCATTTTTATATCTTGGTTGTAATGTAAACAATGGGTGAGGAACAATTGATGATAAATAAGAAAGTAAAAGGTTTAAGGAAGCTTTCATTAATAAATTTAATCAAACGGCGGGAAAGATATTTGTGCTGAAGAGGCATAGATTGAGGAAATCCAGTCATTAGCATTACAAGACAGTCAGTGGCAAGAGAAAATTACTATACAGAGGAGTGTTAAAGAAAGTGAGTAAAATATGAATGGCAATGAGGGATGCACAAGAGTGGCAGAGGATAGGAGGGTTTTTCTGGGGAATAGATCAAATATAAAATTAGGAATCCCAGTGTTTAATGCAAGAAGGTGAAGGTCGTCCCAAGGCAGTTACTGCTGCTGGGGTGTGAAGTGTGAGACCTTCACATATTCTCAGTGTGCTGGCCAGTTCCATTCCTCATCACTTTTCCTTCCTAGACAATTCCCTGAGTTTTCTGAACATTGTGTGGTACCCATTTTCATGAGCGTGAGTTGACCCCAGAGCTGTACAGGTCAGAAAAAATAATTCTGCCTCTGCTGAGAATCAAACTTGGACCACTGTCTTGACAGGCAAGTGTGCGATTGTAAGTTCAAGCCAATGAGATTTGTTATTATACTGCACAATTCAAACACTATATTTAATACATTGTTAAATATTTTAATTTCAGTTTTCATTACCTGTAATATGCATGTAATTGGACTATTGGTACTATTATTTTTCATTGTAGAATTTAGTATTCGATCTGAAGTGTTTACTTAAGCAATTAACTAGTTTCTGTAATATGACCAAGATATAATGTACTTTGTTTATACACTATTGAGCATGAAGATTTTACTTGTTATTTTGGCCTGTAGGTAAAGTGAAGAACATCAAATATGACAGCATCATCTCTCAAACGTTTGATGGAAAAATTCTCAGTTCTGTCAGATGTCTTAACTGTGAAACGGTATGTGAAATATCTGACATTTTCAGTAGCCATTTATGTTGTGATACACAAGCCAGTCTGGATAGCCCTTGACACTTTATTCAAGGTGTATTATTGTTTAGATGTTTCTATAAAATTCCATTTTATGGAGAAGTAGAGACAAGATGAAAATAGACATTAACTCTTGTTGTCCATTTATGAGCAGTGTTCCAGAATTATTGTTCAGACTGGACGCTATAAAAATCATTTTGACAATAACAGATACATGGTGTACTGTCAAAAGTCTGTCATAGGAATTAAGCCTGGTTAGTGCAGTCACCACGAACTGTGCAGGTCAGGTTACTTTACTTCTCTTCTCTCTCCAAAAAAATCCACATCTTATCGAGGATTCCAGCCTGGGTCTCCTGAACCTCCATGTACTTCAAATACTCCATGCAGTTTTAGTTAGCGGAATATAATTGAGAATCATAATTATTTATAAAGCAGGGACAAACCAAAATGTGATCTAGTCATATGTAATTAAAACCACTTCAACGCGCCTTAGGGTGTATTGGACATATGGTTCTCGCCCCATATTTCTATAGACAAACTGGCACTAAATGTGGTCAGTATCACCCCGGCCGCTGTCTTGACTTCCTCAGACATTTCCTGGTCCATTTTAGGTTGGGTCAACTTGGGAGCCCAGAACAATTTGAAAAATGTTTGCTTCAATGAGGATGAAGTTGTTTGTGCCTATAATTAATTAATACACTTGTATTAAAACTCTGGGAACCAGGCCAAGCCTACTTACCACAGACCTACTATGTCATTGATTGGACGGCCAATTTTGGAAACCGGACATGTGATTGACAAGGACAATGCATTTTCTATGTTGTTTTCACATGTTAAAACTGCAGGAGCAATCACCATTCATTTACAGAAACAAACTTTGATAGTTTAAAATTACATGGTAGACAATTCAAATTACTCTGTGAATATGTGCATTGTATATTTCAGCTTGAAGGATTTATCTAATTACTTTAGTTTATGTTGTGTAATTTCTGCAGTTTGTACATAACAAGATGCAGCAATATGCCAGGCATTAAATCGTGCAATATATTCTTTGTGTCTTTGTTATTCAACTACTTATATTAGCTATGAATTCTGATATTCTAGTTTAACTGACATTATATCCAGGTGTCAACAACCAAGGAGACGTTCCAAGACTTGAGCCTTCCCATCCCAAGCAAGGATCATTTGCACATGCTTCACTCAGGTCATCCTCTGGCAGGGGGTGTCAACCCACCCAAGGGAGGCACATGTGGGGAGGTGCACCAAGGCTGGTTGGCTTGGATGTTCTCCTGGATGAAAAGGTAGACCATTTAAGTGATCAGTTCTGGCATGTCATATTGAGCATGTGACTTAGATTTCTTTCATGTAAATGTCATAATGAGTGAACATGTATAGTGACCTCATTGCTCTCAGGCCTACAGAATGTGGTGGGGGATATCACAGCACAGACTCATAGCAGGAAACTGCTACAAGACACATTTATTAAAAATGTTCTAGTAATAGTTGTAACAGTTATAGTAACATCACAAGGTGTGAGGTCGTGCCTTTTATTTTTAGCTGTGTGTTTAACTGTCAACTGTCATTTACTGCACATATGGTACCTTCCGGTGTATGGCAGAGGGGTCTTTGAGCCGGAGGAATTAAGGCCGCCTGGCTAGTGCAGTTGCAGCGAACTGTGCAGGTTAGGATTTTCTTTTTGCCCCCGACAGGACAAAATCCCACACCTTACCGAGGACTCGAACCCAGGTCTCCCGAATGAGAGTCCGGTGTTCTAGCCACTCGACCAGCCGCTGTGTGTTTGAGTTTGCAAAACCTGCAGAACTGATATATGATTACCTGATTATCGGTCATTCTCTCTCCCTCCCTATCTCTCTATCTCTCACTCACATTGCTTATTTCATTATGTTTATGTCAATTTTAGGAATTAACTTATTGAATCGCATCACTATTTTTTACGTTACACAATGTATATGTATAATTTGTTCTCCATTTTTGTGAGAATGCTCACGATAATTGTCAGTGTATGTGTGTGCAAAGTGTGGGAGTTTGTCATATTAGTTTCAGTGATTATGTGAGACGGCATGTGTGTGTCTAGATGTGAGAATGTGTGTGTGTGGGTGGGTGTGGAGGTGGGTGGGTGGGGGAATATGTGTGAGTGGGTGAGGGAATATGTGTATGGGTGAGGAATGTGTGGGTTGATGGTGGGGGATGGAGTGGGGGATGTATGTGTGAGTGGTGCGATGTATATGTGGGTGGGAAGATTGTGTGGTTCTGGATGTGTATGTATTGGTGGGGGATGTGTGTGTGGTTGGGTGGGTGGATGTGTGGTTGTGGGATGTGTGTTTGGTTGGGAGTGGGTGAGTGGAGGATGTGTGAGTGGGTGTGTGTGGGTTGGGGGATGGTGTGTGGGTGGAGGATGTGTGTCTGGGTGGTGGTGGGCATATGTTTGTGCCTGGAGATGTGTCTCATAGCATGGTAATATGCATTGTTTATGTTTACAACATTCATTTGACAATATTTTTTTTTCCTATGTGAATTTATTATGCATTATTAATAAACAAAAGATGAGTGATTGGAAGGGCCGAATGTAAGACGGGCCTGTGTGCCCAATTTGTGACCCTTTGAAAATAAAGTTAAATCAAATATTGCCGGTCCAAGTTTTGTATTCACCCTCTGTAAAGTTCATGCAACATAATAGGTAAAACTTGGACCGGCAATATTTTCAAACACTGGACAGTCATTAAAAATACACCCTGTATTTACTGTCAGGTAAATGTATCCCATAGCAGATACTGCTGTTGAGGTGTGAAGTGTTAGACCTTGACATATTCTTGGCCTCAATATTAGGTGGATGGCCAGTTGCCTTTCTCGTCACTTTTCTTCACAGACAATTCCAAGAAAATTGCCTTAGACTCATTTAGGTGAGGCTGGTTCAACACCAGAGCCGTACTAGTCAGGGGGAAAATTTTGCCTCTCCTGTCGTTTACCTGGACCACTGTCTTAGCAGTCAAGCACACTTACAACTATGCCACCACAGCTTATCTTCAAGAAGCCAACATTTTTATGACTTCTTATGTTCCTATCTCATGTTTCTGTTTCCAGGGGAGCATGACATGCATTTATGTTATGGTCAGATCTTCCAGACATCTTTTTATGTTCTATATTATTACAATAACATAACCTCTTAAAAGACAAAAAGCCATGTTTGTGGCCAATATTTCCAAGTCTGTTTATTTGGAAGCTTGTGTTTGTGGCTGGCAGGTTTCTTAACTGATTTTTTTTCTGGAAAGTGGGCGGAGTGGCTTATGGGTACAGCATCTGTCTCTAACTAGAGAAGACCAGGCATATAGCAAGCTTGTGTAGTCTATGGAAGGAGATTGGTGCACTTATGGAGGTATCCATGTGCTATAAATATGATTGTTTACTAACCAAGCCAATCTAAACTGTTTGTGTCTTTTCATACTTGCTATATATTTGGTACTTCCACTATAGCTGTGTATGACTAATGCCACCAACATGTGACACAGAATGTCTAAAGATCCTCACATCAAAAGTAGACGGTGGTAAGAGGGGAAAAGAAAGCATACATCTGCAAGTGTCATCAAGTTATTGAAGTCCTGGTAGAATATGGTACAGACAAAATCACTCAGTGGTGCAATGACAACATAGGGCACTTCCCAGGAGAAAAACAATAGTATTCACAGTGATGCTAAAATAGCCAGAAGCAACAGAATGCTCAGTTGAATAATGAATGAATGAGGAAACGAGATTGAGGTTTGACAATGATATCTTTTGGACATATAAAGAGTCATAAAGCCATGCTAAAAACTGTACTAGAGAGAGAGAAAAGCAGACGGCAGATATACAAGAGGACGATAACGGTTGAAATAGTATGACACCTTCAAGAGATGGTCAGAAATGATGGTGGTCGACTGTTCTGTCTATGGTCAGATACTAAACTGCTAGAGGTCCCTTGCAGCTGTCCTTCCTTGTGAAGATGGCTGCTGATCTGGCCTGATAACAAATACATAATCCTGTATTTTCAGTGACACCATGTATGTTCTGCCTGCATCCACAGCTGGTTTATTGGACCAATTATCACACTCCAGGATTGTTTGTCAGCATTTTTCTCAGCTGATGAGCTCAAGGGAGATAATATGTACAGCTGCGACAAGTGTAAAAAGTAAGGCATGAACTTGTTAATTCAGCAGTATGTAAGATCTTTTGAAAGATGCCTTGTGTAGTCTTTTCATACATATTCTACTAAGCAGAATGTGTTGACCTTCTCATATTTATTTCCTAATATTATGAGTTTGTTGTATTTGTTACCTCCTCTCTTAGTTACTTCTTTCATTTCTTCTATGCAAATTTATTTATACTTTAGCCATCTTAGTTTCTTCCTTTCTTCTTGTAAAACTATCATCTTGCAGGCACTGACTTGCTTGTGCATTTATTATCTTTATCTATGTATTCATTGCAGTAATTATTGTGTCATGTTTGGGTTCTTATTTCAACCGCTGATTCATGTGTGATGTTATTTTGTTTCAACATTCAGTTTCTATTACCTTTGAAGAGTGCAAGAGAAAGTTAAAACAAAAGTCAGGTACCCTTTTACCGCCGTGAGGCACATTGGGTGCATGTTGCTAGACCCTTACTTGTATAGACCAGTCATCACTTGGTGGGTCATGAGGTCAGTAACATGCCGGCTGCCTTGACTTTCCAAGACATTTTCTGGTACTCAGTTTAGGCTGGGTTGATCTCAGAGCCCAATTTTAAAATTTGAATCTGCCCCTAAGCGGATCAAACTCGTGGCCAACAGGTGAACGTCCAGCGACTGCGCTGCTTCATCTCAGTGCAAGAGAAACGCACCCGTGATGTTTTATTGAGCATGACATGTTAATATTGTTATTGCTTGGTTATGAACTCTCTTAGCCCCAAATAGTGTGCAGGGATTCTCCCATTAAATCTCATCCATCGCATAATCTTACTTTTTACATTTGACCAGAGCACAGTAAAGAAATCTGGCCTCCCCAGTGGTCGCTGCCACCGAGTATTTAATCTCTTGGAAAATGATGCACTCTGATTTGTCAGGAATCTGATTAAACACAAAATATGATTAGGAAGTGCGGTGAAAGGAAAAACACATGCAAATACAAGCCAACATTTTGACCAGTCCTTATTAATGAACAAGAAGAGAAAATAAATAATACTTAGCTGTCATCCGATGAACACAAAAAGCTAGCAGCTGGGTTTAATGATGTTTTATAATGGTTATTTCCCCTTTTGGGCATCTGCTGTGAAACCTTCTGGGACTGAAAGAGTTCAGAGCTGACCTTCCAGCACTCAGGTGGGTCCATTGATGGGTGCTCTGTCTCCAGTAGCAGATGACATCAGATGTGTATACCAATTGTTCCAGTGGCACACTAATTATATGTGTGCCTGAGCCAACCTCTAATGAACTCCCTTGTTCCTAACTGTAGCCACGTTCTTAATTCAACAGCCCGTGGCAACTAGTATGTTCATCTAGGGCTGTGACAACTTGTAACTTTTCATCGTAGAGATATACTTCAGAATTTTCCGCTTATCCATGATTAGTGTGTCTGTCAATCATATGTGTCCCTGAAGCCAACGAATTGGCTATCTTATTTCCTCACACTCCAGAATAACCTAGTCAGTAGACCTGTGTGAAACCACACACAAACAGGAAAATGAAATAGAAGAAGCAAAGACAGACTTTATTTATAATTTGTCTCTTGTATTAAAACTATTAACTTAGTGCAGCGTTGTACCAATACAAGCAGTCCCTAGTTCAATCGGACAAACAGGTTTCTCGTATGGACATGTCTCAGTAATTGGGTCAGTAAGTATAGGACAATCTACAATGCCATAAGGTGTGATGCATTGGACACATGGTATTAAATCCGGATTTGTTTATATCAGTCGTTACTCGGTTGGTGAGGTGGTCAGTATCACACCTTCCGCCTTTACTTCCCCAAGACATTTGCTGGTACCTATTTTAAGCTGATTCGACCTGGCAGCCCATGTTAATATCGTTAAATGGGTACCAGAAACATTTGTCTTAGACTAAAGGCAGTTTGTGTGATGCTGGCAATATCACCTCTTGTGTGCCGGTCACTACTGAAAACACATGTCTTATCATATATCAGCTGTTGCTGAAACATCATACACTTCTCATTGCTGAAAACATGGTGTCATATAATGATTGTCACTGGAAACATGAGACTTACATACTGATTATCACATAACACATGGGACTGATATACTGATTGTCACTAGAAACACAGGACTGACATACTGATTGTCACAGAAAACGTGGGGCTGACAAACTGATTGTCACTGGAAAAATGGGACTGACATACTGGTTGTCAATGGAAACATGGCACTGACATACTGATTGTCACAGAAAATGTACTGATTGTCATTGTATTAAGGTTGTCACTGAAAGTCTGGATATCTTGTTGTGTAATGGTTGTTGCATCAAACATCATATACCAGCCACCACTGAAAACACAGGTGTGGTATATACCCATTCATGGCATATAAATTCACTTGTACTTGGTCTGACTCTCACACTGTCTGTGTTTTATCATTTCTATTTACACAATACCATTTCACTTTTTGTCAGACTTCGGAATGGCCTGAAGTATTCCAAAGTGCTTGAGCTACCTGAGGTGAGTTAGGAACATTTTTCATGATATTACAGTCGTTTGTTGTTATACAAATGGACATTACAAAGCTTAACCCTTTACAGGGCAGACGCTTGTCCATTTTTTAGCCCTGAACGGGCAAGATTTTTTCAGGTTCGGTAAAATTTTGGGTTGCGTTAGTAAAAACATCATAAATAAGGTGTTAGTCAACCGATTTTAGTTAAATGTTAAAATAACACAATGAAGGGAAAAGCATGCAGAATATGTTACTCACGTGATTGTTGCCGGTAATCCATATATGAACACAAATATTTAAGAAATACAGCATGTTGTTTGTGATTTTCCGTCATCTATACGGCAATTTACAAACACATTTTCAGAATCATAATCACTTTCTTTAAAGTCCGACTCAGACTGCTAATGCAAAGTAACGCTTTTCACTGATATCTAGCTCTGATTAATAGTCAACTTCGTGCCCTTTAATGTCACTTAAATTGAACCTAGCGAAATCTCTGCCATCACTTGAAGAATTGCCGAAATCCGTTTTGAAAAACTAAGCGTAAAAACCATGAAAACTATAAAAAAAAGTCTGTAAAAGTCCGTTCAAATTCATAGTCGGCGCTTACAAATTGCGGCCACGTTGTCAAGCTATCGGCGAAAGTGAAAGTAGCCGCCGGAAGTATCGTAAGGCAGAGGAATCGCGTTTTACAATGCATAATAGTATCGGACGCAATCGGCCGATTTGCTCGTTAAAGGCATCGGCCGCAAATGGCCGTTTTGCCTTGTAAAGGGTTAAACCTAATAGGTCGATGTCCAGATAAAATCTTGTGACACATTAGCACTACCCCCAGCAGAATATTTCTAGCATAATTAGAGAAGAGGGGTGTGGCCAAGTGAATCTCTTTGTTGCTGGATGTACTCTGATGGCTGGTGTACACTGGTGTTGGTGCATGCGTCATGGCCCCTTGATTGGGTTATGGTTTGATTTAAATTTAGAGGTCAGCATGGCTGAATGGATAAGAGAACTTGCTCTTAAACTTTCGGTATGCTGATGGTGAGTTTGCAGGTTCAATCCCTACACCGGCCAGTTGGACTATAATGTTGACTTCTTGTCCTTGACTTGGGGACGTAAATTATAAGTGCACTGGAAGTCGGAGTGGGTTCGTCTGTTGGTGAGAGACACTGGTAATAGGAAAAGCTAGCTCACACACAAAAATCAGTCCAGTGTGGACTACGCTCGTGTTCAAAGTGAGCGAACGGGGGAAAAATTCTCTTTTTTACACAAATGCAGTTACCTACCAATCTACGATAAGCTGTTGTAGCAGTCGAAAGTATGGTATAACTTATACTGAAAACCACATCAAGACTATAGTAATTGTGTTTTCATGTTGTTAATGGAGTTTATAGGCCAATGGTTTCCAAGCGTGTATTAAACTGCTACACTGGAGTTTTTTATGGTGGTGAAGGGCTTGTGTTACAGTTATAACAACAAAATAAAGCAGCGTGTTTTGCCACAGTTACTCACCATGAATACTGTCTTCTCATAAATATAAGGGCCTGGGAGTCTCTGTGGCAAAATGGTCAAGTCGTTTGACTTCGGCTCAGAAGGTTGTGCGTTCGGAGACTTCTGGGGGTCGTCGCTGGAGCTACGAAGTTTGTGCTTTGTGCGCCGCTTTCGGCAGCTCGCGCCATATGGGATAAAAACCCAGTGCAAGGAAGTCGACCTTGTCAACTTTTAAGCAAGGTTTTAAACATAAGGACCTAAGATTTCTTCCCCATAATTGGCCTTCTATCACAGTGGCTTGAAAATGTGCCTAAAGATGTAACTCCTGTCACAAGAGCTTGATTATACCATCCCTGTTACAGATTTCCCGATTACAAGCATTTGGAGAAATCCCAGTTACAGATCTCCCTGTTACAAAGACTTGGAGATATCATCATCGTTACAGATCTCCTGTTACATGGGCTTGATGATACCATCCCCTTTACAGGTCTCGCTGTTACATGGGCTTGAAGATACCATCCCCTTTACAAATCTCCCTGTTACATGGGCTTGAGGACACCATCCCCTTTACAGGTCTCACTGTTACATGGGCTTGAAGATACCATCCCCTTTACAGATGTCCCTGTTACATGGGCTTGAAGATACCATCCCCTTTACAGGTCTCGCTGTTACATGGGCTTGAAGATACCATCCCCTTCACAGGTCTCGCTGTTACATGGGCTTGAAGATACCATCCCCTTTACAGATCTCCCTGTTACATGGGCTTGAAGACACCATCCCCTTTACAATCTCCCATCTTTATAAGAACCTGAAGATTTCATCCCCATCACTGGCCACCCATCATAAGGGCTTGGATATCTCCCCAAATACTGACCTCCCAACGTCATAAGGGCCTGTAACCTGTACAGTCTCATTAAGTTTTTAATGGTTTCCCGTATCTTGTGGTCAGTGATAGACTGTTTATTTTCTCCAACAGATCCTCTCCATCCATCTCAAGAGATTCAGACATGAGTTTTATTCATCAAAGATCAGCACGTTTATTGCATTTCCCATGGAGGGGTTAGACATGGAACCTTATCTTCACAAAGGTGAGTAGTTGATGGAAAACATTGCTTGGTATGCTTTCCTCGTTGCTTCCTTTGAATTCTTCATTTTGTCTTCAGTTTCTCTCTTTATTCTTTACTTTCTCTTTAACTGATTCACTGCCAAACAAAATGTGGGTTTGGACCAAACAGAAATTGATGCAGAAAATGGGAAGCAGGGGTGTGTCACAATAATGATGTAAAAATTGTTAAAATGGTAGCAGATACATTGTATTATATATCAAATTAACCCTTTACAGGGCAGACGTTTGTCCGTTTTTTAGCTCTGAACGGGCAAGATTTTTCAGGTTCGGTAAAATTTTGGTTACATTAGTAAAAACATCACACCTCAAGTCAACAGATTTTATTTAAATAAAAAACAAAATGAAGGAAAATTCATGCAGATTATTTTACTCACATGAATAAGTATGTTGAATGTTGCTGGTAATCCACACATGAACACAAATATTTACAAAATGCAACATATTGTTTGTGATTGTCAGTCATTTATACGGCAATTTACAAGAACCTTTTCAGAATCACTTTCTTTAAAGTCCGACACATGACTGCTAACGCTGATCACTGATATCTAGCTCCAATTAATTGTCAACTTCGTGCCCCTCAATGTCATTTAAATTGAACCCAGCGAAATCTCCACTATCACTTGAAGAATCGTCAAAATCCATTTTGAAATACAAAGCGAAAAACCCCCAAAAACTATCAAAAAATCCTTTCAAATTCAAAGTACACACTTGCAAATATCAGCCACATTGTCAAGCTATCGACAAAACCGAAAGTAGACAATCGGAAGTCTCAGAAAGTCGCAAAATTGCGTTTTTAAAATGCTTAGTATTCATGGGCGTTTTCGGCTGTTTTGCCCGTCCGCGGGTAAGGCCGCTTTTGGCCGTTACGCTCGGTAAAGAATTAAAGGAGATTGCACAAGGAACACGTTGGTATTGCTACTATTACTTTAGGTTAGAAATATAACAATAATATTAGCAGATGTTGTAGAAACAAATTGAAGCCAAGGGTGGAAATTATGTAAAATTTCGACTTACCAAGGTACTACTTCTCAATCGCTGATGATAATCTAATGAAATTGACTGAATAATGATAAATACACCACTCTCCTTGAATATCAAGAAAACAGTAACAATGGTGATATCAAAGATAATGGGGACTCCAAAATGTGACATAGAAATAGAAGGGGAAATTCTCAACCAAGTGGATAACTTTAAATACCTAGGGGCACTTATAACATCAGATGGAAGATGTACAACAGAGATTAAGAGCAGAATAGAGCAGGCAAAAGCCGCATTTCAGAAAATGAAGAGTATCTTATGCAATAAGTCACTATCAATGAATGTAAGAGAGTGCTAAAATGATATATAGAACCAGTTATGCTGTATGGCAACGAATCTTGGAATGTAATTGAACAAATTAGGAAGAACTTAGAAGCAACAGAGATGTGGTTTTTAAGACGAATGTTGGGAATTCCTTGGACTGCCAGAGCAACTAACAACGATTGCCTGAAAGAGGCTAATAAAACTAAAACACTATATACAACAATAAGAAAGAGACAAACAACTTTCTTTGATCATGTAATGAGAAGAGAGGCATTGGAGAACATCGTGACAACTGGAAAGATCGAGGGGAAGAGAGGCAGAGGCAGACCAAGAGAAGTGATGCTGGACGGATTGAGACAGTGGCATGGAGGAATATCATCAGCAGAGTTGATCCAGAAAACCAAAGACCGAGATCTGTGGAGAGCCATGAACGCCTACGCCTACAACAAGGAGCACATTACAATGTCCACTCTTTTATGAGACCTCCAGATTGTGTCTGGATATTCTATTTTGACCTTTCATGTCTACCACCAACTCCCAGTTATTTGCACTATTGAGGATGGGTGGCAAGTTTGCGGGGTAGTTGACCTCACTTTATGCTCTTTGCCCAGCTTTGTGGAAGCACATCAGCTTGGCCCTGGCCCTTTGTATTCTTGTTTGCCTGTAGTTTTGCTACATCTACTATGGCTGTCAGTTCAATGAGCACTTACTTGGCTTTAGTATCATATGAATCAGCCTTGCTAAAAGGATACCTTACAAGTGGACAGTACATACTTGAGAGTCTGCTTCTCTCTGTAGAAGGAACATGCTGCATTGTTGGACTTTCCTCATTTGACCACACTAGCACCAGATTGTAGGGTGTCCTAAAGTGGTCTGACAGTGAAAGTTAGTGGCACAAGTGCCATGTGTTGTTACAGGTCAGGCATCTTTGCACTCTCTTCTACTTCACGTATTTCCTGTACCATAGTATCTCAGTGTTCCCTAGTCAGCTCATTGGATCAGCAGCAGATATTACCCTATTGAGCATAATTCTGAGTTGATTTTATTTTGACTAGTTAGGGCAGAATGTCTGCTATACAGATATTGTGTTCATTATTTGGTCATTGTTTGCTTTGTTATTGTATTTTGACTAGTTAGGGCAGAATGTCTGCTATACAGATATTATGTTCATTATTTGGTCAGTGTTTGCTGTATTATTGTATTTTCAGCATGCAAAGATGAAGTGACCCTGTATGACCTGATTGCTATAATTTGTCACCATGGGACAGCAGGCGGTAAGTAAATACATCTTCTGTGTTATTTCGTTCTTTGTTGAAACATATTTTCTTGAAAGTACCAATAAATATTCATGTTTAATTTTATTGACCATTTACATTTTGATTCATATGAATAAGTGGGTGGCTCCTGGTGCATTGCTTTACCCTGGGCTTTCGATGCTAAGATAGCCTTGGATTATATGATCATTACAATGAATCAATATTATGACTACATTTTGTGCTGCTCCTTGTGTCTGCTGGGAGAATCTTCTTCTAGGCTGAGGATTCAAGATCACTTGGTGTGGGAAGCTGCCACACAGTGTGCAGGAAGGGTGGAGTTGTTATTTTAAAGCTGATAAAAACCCTTTGCATTAATTGCAAGTAAGTAAAGTCAAGGACACTTGTACGTGCCTAAAGGCATATTGGGCATATGGCAAACCTGACACAAATACAAGTCGGACGCACTGACCTCTGAGGTGCTTAACCAGGTGTGATGCACGCCTCTCAACACAGGAATGAAGACAGAAGATTTACAGATAATTGTCAAGATGAATGAATGAATAAATATATGTTTATATGTATGTGTTCCTAGGTGGTCACTACACAGCTTATTGTCTGAATCACCTGAATGAGCAATGGTACGAGTTTGATGACCAGTATGTCACAGAGGTGGACATTAGTCAAGTCCAGAACTGTGAGGCTTATGTTCTGTTTTATAGGTGAGTGTTACATTTGTCTGTGGCTGTGAATACTGGGTGAATAGTAAACATGCAAGAAAGCCCCTTACAGCCACACACACACATAGTTTTATGGAAGAATGTCTGCCTCAGAATCATAATGTCGATAATAACAAGTACAGAAACAACAAATTAACAAATGTAAAACACAACAGTATCTTCTAGAACAAATAAACACAAATGCTACATATGAGATTTCTTCCTTGAAGGTAATTGTCAGTGTTTGGCGCAGGGGTGTTTTTTTATCTCTTGAAGGATGTGCTCTGGTGTTAGGTTGAGTGCTCCACAGTGGCAAGTGGCTGTCTCTGAGACTCATTCGGTGGAGATGTGCTCTGGTGTTAGAGTGCTCCACAGTGGCAAGTGACTGTCTCTGAGACTCATTCGGTGGAGATGTGCTCTGGTGTTAGAGTGCTCCACAGTGGCAAGTGGCTGTCTCTGAGACTCATTCGGTGGAGATGTGCTCTGGTGTTAGAGTGCTCCACAATGGCAAGTGGCTGTCTCTGAGACTCATTCGGTGGAGATGTGCTCTGGTGTTAGGTTGAGTGCCCCACAGTCACAAGTGGCTGTCTCTGAGATTCATTCGGTGGAGATGTGCTCTGGTGTTAGAGTGCTCCACAGTCACAAGTGGCTGTCTCTGAGACTCATTCGGTGGAGATGTGCTCTGGTGTTAGAGTGCTCCACAATGGCAAGTGGCTGTCTCTGAGACTCATTCGGTGGAGATGTGCTCTGGTGTTAGAGTGCTCCACAGTGGCAAGTGGCTGTCTCTGAGACTCATTCGGTGGAGATGTGCTCTGGTGTTAGAGTGCTCCACAGTGGCAAGTGGCTGTCTCTGAGACTCATTCGGTGGAGATGTGCTCTGGTGTTAGAGTGCTCCACAGTGGCAAGTGACTGTCTCTGAGACTCATTCGGTGGAGATGTGCTCTGGTGTTAGGTTGAGTGCCCCACAGTCACAAGTGGCTGTCTCTGAGATTCATTCGGTGGAGATGTGCTCTGGTGTTAGAGTGCTCCACAGTCACAAGTGGCTGTCTCTGAGACTCATTCGGTGGAGATGTGCTCTGGTGTTAGAGTGCTCCACAGTGGCAAGTGACTGTCTCTGAGATTCATTTGGTAGAGATTTGTTCTGGTATTTGTTTGAGTGTTCCACAATTGCAAGTACGTACCAGTCTGAGTCCACAGTGGTATGAGTTTGATGATGAGTGTGTCACTGGGGTCTACACTTGATTTTGTAGGACTAATAACATGCTTGTTGCACAGTTCAGATTAGTACTATTGTTATTTTATCTAGGGGTGTTTTTTCTTCTTCGTTTCTATTTTGAGAGGGGGTCACACCTAGTTATTAACCTTAAAGATCAGTGCGTCCCACATCAGGAAGCATTTATGTAAAGTTTACTTCCTCCAGACAGATTCCTTCTAAGGCAATGGCTCCTAAAGATTTTGCCAGGGCACGGCCATTATGGCTGACTGTTTGTTGCTTGCTTGCTTTTGTTCGCTGGCTGTGAACTCCAGCGCGAAGTCCTGTATGCTGGATGAAGACATCCTGTTGTCCAACATCAGTGTGATGTCATACAGGACCTGAGGTTTGCGTGGGTATCCGTTGTCCCATGTCTGGCTTATTGGTGTGGAGACTGGTGGTTCCTCGTCATGCGGGCAGACACTCTGTGACTTCGGAGGAATCAACGATTCTACTGACTTTAGCCAGGACCCCAAACGGACCTGTTGCCCAGGACGCTCGGTGAGGACGCATCAATAGGTCTTGGCCAGTATAGAACCCAGCCCTGGTGCCTTGGAAACACCTCTACGTCCCGCTGACTGTTTGTGATCGTTTAACTGCTTTGGGATTTTCAATGTGTACATCTTGCAAACAGGACCTCTTATTTTTCACCTTATCTGAGGAGGCTAGGTGTCCGTTTTCACTATCCAAGAGATCAAAGAGGTGTGTGATATCATGAGATAAGCCCGAGGCAGACACTATCACCCCCTCTGCAGCAACTGTCCTGGAGTGTTTGTAAAATCTTCATTGTCTAAATCATCTGGGTTACGTAGTATTAGAGCTGTTACGCTGGGAAAAGGCTGCCAAAGTAACCACAAAAATGGCTGTCTGATTGTTTGAATGTGAGTGAACGGTTACGGTATGAGAGGAATTGGTGATACACGAGACATGACATGCCATGACAGCAATATGTCTGACAAGGTGAAAACAGGTTCACAATGGCAACTGTGGACATGTTAAATCTTGTTAAACCACTTCCACACAGTCTGCCTAAGGAAGCTACTGAAGATTAAATGGCAAGACAACATTCCAGACACTGAAGTCCTAGAAAGAGCATCCATGCCCAGTATCCACACTCTACTGATGAAGAATCAGATTCGCTGGGCTGGTCACTTGACTCGCATGCCAGATCACAGGCTCCCTAAACGAATTTTTTACAGCGAACTGTGTTGTGGTAAACGCTCCCAAGGTGGCCAGAGGAAACGCTTTAAAGACACTCTGAAAATTTCACTGAAGGCTTTTGGAATTCATCATGACACCTGGGAGGCTGCAGCCAGAGACCGAAATTCGTGGCGTGCATCATTACGCAAGGGTGCAGTCATATGTGAGGCAACCAGGACTGCAAGAGCTGTGAAGAAAAGGCAGGACAGAAAAACCACTGCAGGAAATCCTCCTCCAGAAACGTCAAGCATTCCTTGCCCACATTGTCAAAGAACATTTCGAGCCAAAATAGGCCTTATCAGCCATCTTAGAACCCACGGCTCCATACCTTCAACCCCACTGGATGAAATGAATGGTCATCATCATTCTTGATGGACAAACAACACACACACACACACACACACATGTTAATCTTCTTTATTTGTCCTAACCAAGACATTGGATGTATTGTGTCTGTTCACAGTGGGCTCTGATCTGTTTACAGCAAAGCTCTGATCTGTTTACAGCAGAACTCTGATCTGTTTACTGCAAAGTTCTTATCTGTTTACAGCAGAACTCTGATCTGTTTACAGTAAATCTTTAATCTGTTTACAGTAAATCTTTCATCTGTTTATATTAAAGCATTGATCTGTTTATAGTAAAGCTTTGATCTGTTTTCACAGTAAAGCTTTGTTCTGTTTAGAGTAAAGCTTTGATATTTGCACCTGTTGGCTGACATACCTGACCTCAGCACAGCAATTTTATTTTGGCTAAGAAAATGAAATGTTTATATAAATCAGTATGTTGGCCACATTTTTATGCAAAGCATACAGATAGTTTATTTTAGACGTTTCATTGAGATTGAAGATATGGAAGAATGGTGACATCATCAAAATATTTTTTATTTCAGAAAAAGTAATAGGAAAATTGAAAGTCTGCGGCAAAGGATGATAGAACTAGAAAGAAGTGAGGTGAGTCAGGTCTTTGTTCTACATTTTATTCATAATGTTTCTATGACCGCACTTTGTATTAGTCCACCAACACAGATCTGGTGTTGTCAGTCGCCACATGCCGAGGGAGATGCTGGGAAGGTAGTCTGAGCATTTAAGGACTGAATAGTTTGATGTGCTGTGAGGATAATCTGATGACTAATTAATTAACTTTGTATTAGTCTGCAACAATTATGTTCAGATGAATACATTTGCTGCACAGAACAGGCTGCATTTAAACAGATTCAAGGACATCAAAAACAGTTCTACTGTATGTCAGGAAAGCTAACAACAGTGACATACTATTATTTTTTGACAACACCACACATACATTTATAGAGTGTGCATACATGTGCATAGACAGGGATTAGATTGTGTAGACATGCATAGACACAGGGATTAGAGTGTAGACATGCATAGACACAGGGATTAGAGTGTAGACATGCATAGACAGGGGTTAGAGTGTGTACACATGCATAGACACAGGGATTAGAGTGTGTAGACATGCATAGACACCGGGATTAGAGTGTGTAGACATACATAGACACTGGGATTAGAGTGTGTAGACATGCATAAACATGGGGATTAGAGTGTGTAGACATGCATAGACACAGGGATTAGAGAGTGTATACATGCATAGACACAGGGATTAGAGAGTGTAGACATGCATAGACACAGGGATGAGAGTTTAGATATGCATAGACACAGGGATGAGAGTTTAGATATGTATAGACAGGGATTAGAGCAGTGATTCTCAACCGGTGGGCAATTCTCCCCCCTCCCCTCCTGGAGTGGGGGGATGGGGGGGTATTAAGACCACAGAATGACAGACTCAAACTGGCTTGAAGACCACACAAAACGCTACCATCCCCTTTTCTTGAATTATTTGTGTATATGTGTGTGGGTGGTGGGTGTTTATGTGTGTAAAGGAGGGAATGACATTCTGAACATATAGTGAAGGGGTGCATGGTCCAAAAAAAGGTTGAGAACTACTGGATTAGAGTATACTGATGCATAGACACAGGGATTAGAGTGTGTAGACACATACATAGACAGGGATGAGAATATGTAAGCACATACATAGACAGGGATGAGAATATGTAAGCACATACATAGACAGGGATGAGAATATGTAAGCACATACATAGACAAAGGTTAGAGTGTGAAAACACATAATTAAACACAGGGATTCTTATCAGCACTAGAGTTTCCATGGTTGTGTAGGACCTTATGTGATCAAAGATGAAGGTCAAAGCTATTGTTAAATTCTCATATGCATTGATGATGGTCTTTGAAAACCAGACCAAAACCAAGACAACAGAAATGCATAGAGAAAGTAAGTAGCCTGCACAACTCAGTGCCAGAAGCATATTTTACGAGTGAGACCTTGTCAGCATGGGAGATGTGGTAGCACAGTCTGGTGGCCATATTTGAATGTCCAGGGTTCACAGGTCAGACCAGTCTTACATTGGTACCAGGGGATGTTCTGGGAAGTAAAGGCAACCTGCATGATACTGACCACATCGCACATCGAGTACTGATTGGTCATTAACAACATGGGGCTCGCATCATTTACTCAGTTTTTCTCAAGGCATTAAAAGGGGTGCTCTTGACTTTTCATAATAGCTAATTACAAGCATTTGATGTTTAAAATCACTATTGATACTGTAATGTTTCTACACCAGGAGAGAAACCTGTTTATGGAGGACATGTATATCAAATGCCATAGATAAGGAGAAGGGAATGTTGTATTTCCACTTGTTGTTATTGTTACATGTAAAGGGGGTTCCATAGTGGATATTGCCTTTGAGGTGAACAGTGTTAGACCTTCACATATTCTAGGCCTCAAGATATGTCAGGTTGAGTGGTCAAATCACTCCCATTTCACCTCTCAATCCCAGAAAATCCTGAAAATATATGGCACCAATTTTCATGAAGCTGGGTCGACCCGAGGGTCGTTTTAGTCAGAAGAAAATCATACTAGAGATTGAACCCAGACTACTGCCCTAGGCAGGCCAGCACTTGTCATTGCCTCTGCCTGGTTAATAATGTTCATGTGTTTGTTGTCACTGGACACTCTGGTTGGCTTGTTGTTTTCTTACATGTGCCCATCACTTTTATTTGTGTGTTGTTTAGTTTCAGTCCTTTCAGTGGTTATTATTTCTGTCATATATTATACATTAAATTATATATAGTAATATATAAACATGTACATACAAAATGTAAACTGAAATATAAGGTGTTTATGGCTTTTCAAGTGAACAAGAGGAAATAAAAACTCTGTGTTATCTTCTCTAAATCAGTCCATGTACCTTTTATTTCATTTTGTGTTTTCTGTTTGCATTCTTCACATTTGCATATTATTTTTCTTTAAGGTAGTTTTAGTGTTATTTTTGTCTTTGTTGGTTTGTATGCTGATGAAAATTTGTCAATGCACTGCCCTCTGCTAAATGTGAATGTATTCTTGTAAGAAGCTGACCCTCAGCATGTCCTGTGTTTTCCATTGCAGTTGCACTAGTTTATTGCAGTTAAGCTCACATCAGTTGTGCATGATTTGTCATTGACTGTTGCAGCCCAGCATCTTGAGGTTTTATCTCAGCAAACAGTGGGTGAGTCGGTTTTACACATTTGCAGAGCCAGGGCCAATAACCAACAAGGATTTTTTATGCAAACATGGAGGTAGGTATTTATGTGTGCTTTAATTGTGTTTTCTTTCACAAACATACTTCTGTGGACTCATGTATCACATGCTTCTTGTTTGTTATCTTCAGCAATGCCGGCATTTAGAAATAGCTATTACACAATACTTAGATACTGGCACCTTGCCATCTTGACAGCAAATAGTTTTTTACATTGTGCTTTTAAAAAAACATAATAATCTCTCCATAACACAAAACCTGAGCTGAATTGTAAAGACTGTGTTGCCCAAGCAGCATGATCTCTTCACTAAATATGTTTTATTTCTTTATTTGTAGGTGTTCCACCTGGAAAAGTGAACCTCATAGATGACCTGGTGGTGGAAATTCACCAGTCAACCTGGGAGTTGCTTATTAACAGGTTGGAAACAATCATTTCAGGCACCTTTTTATAGCGATTAAGGCAGCCATTATATAGTCATTTGTAAAGCAATTAAGGCAGCCATTATATAGTCATTTGTATAACAATTAAGGCAGCCATTTTATAGTCATTTGTATAGTGATTAAGGCAGCCATTATATAGACATTTGTATAGAGATTAAGGCAGTCATTATATAGTCATTTGTATAGTGATTAAGGCAGCCATTATATAGTCATTTGTATAGTGATTAAGGCGGCCATTATATAGTCATTTATATAGAGATTAAGGCAGCTCTAAGTTTTTGAGTGTGCTTTATATACATTAGAAAAGGCAAGGGGTTCAACCACTATGTTGTTTGTTTGTCTTAAGAGATAGAGGCCACTCATCATCCAATGGGATTTAATGATTGTGAGTACGGAGATGACTGATGAGGCCACGATGGGCCCAGAAGATTTGTGGACATAGTCACACTAGTGGGTGACATGCTACATTGAACTTTCTGGCTTGTCTCGGTTGATTTGCAAGTGTGATCTCAGCTGCCTCACACATTGCTGCACCATTATGAAGTATATGCGGTCTTGGGCAGTAGTCTCCCATGTGTCTTTGCTAATACCAAAGAACTTAAAGCAATCTTAAGGGTGTCATTGTAGCATTTTTTTCTGCCCATGTAGAGATCTTTTCCCATGCTGTATTTCACCATAAAATATTCTGTTTCAAATCTGATGGTCTGGTATTCTTGCTAGGTATCAAATTACAGTATCACAGTGTTCACTAAAAAAAAGCATGACACTCTTGTCAGTGTTTAATATTTGCACATTATTATCTTCATTCCCAAAGAAATGATTTGTAAATTTTTATGAATGTTCTTTGTTTTAATATTTTGGTGATGAAAATGACAATGGTTGTCTCCAGGTTTGGAGGTGGTCCTGTGTGCAACCATTTGTATGCTTGCAAAACTTGTCAGTACGAGCTAGAGAAGCTTCGCCACAGACAGCTGAGTGAAAAGGACAACTTTATTCAGGTAGCTGTTCTTCTCAATAATGTAAAAACTGAATTCAGAATGTGTATTGACAGCTGCATTTTATTTCTCAGCTCTGTGTGATTAATTTTTTATCTTCATTTAAATGTTTAGTTCTACACCAGACATGTGCTGTAAGATGGGATATTTACATCATCATCATCCTCATCATCATCAACACCAGTGTCTTGTCCTGGGTAGAACTAAATGTCTCTATCAGGTGCCAGATGTCCTGCCTCTGTTGCTGTCTTGTGTCAATTATCTATCATATCTTGAACCCATCTACAACATCTCTTTCCTCTTTTCTGCTCTCCCAGTACACTTTCCTTCATAATCTTTTCGACATTCATGTCTCTTTACATGCCCAAAGTGTCACATTTTCTTTAATTGTAATTGTTTTAATACCCAGTCTTCTTTGTGATTTAGATTTATTGGTTCTTGTTTCTGTCCAGTAACCATGTTACTATACCCTAAATAAGCACATTATAAACATGGAGAGAGAGAGAATGTGTTCGTGAGTTTGTGCATACATCCATCCCTGCCACCCCCTCCCCCCCCCCCCCTCTCTCTCTCTCTCTCTCTCTCTCTCTCTCTCTCTCTCTCTCTCTCTCTCTCTCTCTCTCTCTCTCTCTCTCTCTCTCTCTCATGTGTGTCTGTATGCATGTACGCATGTTTGAATTTTTATCTGCGAGTCACACTCTATCACAACAGACAAACTCACCAAGGCAGCAGAGAGAAGGAGAAGAGATAATTTTGCTCCATGCTCATCAATGGTTATATAACAGAAGTTTGGGATATTTTATCGAGTTAGTTGCCCCACCCCACACAATTAACTCGTCTCCTCTTGGTGACCACCTTCTCTGTTGTCCACATCTGCTTGTTATAATATTACAGCTGACCTCTATATCTGGAGGCCACTTCAGCATCTGCCATTCGTTGAATATATCTTTTACTTAATCAGACACCAGACCCATAGAGTTCACACTGATATATAGTAACTGTCTGATTAATATTTTCAATAACTTCACCAATTTAGAGCCAGGCTCACATAGTGTATAGTGCAGCGGCTGGCCATCACAGCAGTTCTGGTTCAATCCCCTGTTTAGGAAGGATTTATTTCCGACCACATGAGCCTCTTTGATTCCTTGTAAAATAAGCACAAGAGATTTCAGTGAGAAGGGTGAAAGGGAAGGAAATGAGCTGGCCAGCACATTTGATGAAACTATAACCCAGTATTTGTAAAGCTTTATTTGTTATCACTACCTACTGTACAGTAGCATCTACGAACGAACGAACAAACTTTATTTTCAAAGGGTTAAGAATTGGGCACGCAGGCCCGTCTAACATTCTGCCCTTCTATCACTCTCTTTCATACATTATTTCATTCACACATCATTCAAGGCTAACAGAGAACAGCAACAATATAAAAAATATGCATTATAAAGGCATGGGCAAAATGCGAACATCAAAACTACACGACACAGTAAAATTAGATAATGGTCTGACACTTATTATTAGCCATGTGGAATATACTGGCCTACCAAAAGGGGACTGGCTGTTATACTAGGGTTTTGTTATTATTATTATCTCTATTATTAAGGGGGAAGATAATCCGTACTGAGATAATGTTCGAGTAATTTGCGATTATGTGAATAGGGATTGATGATGCTTTTGTATGAGCTTACTTGGCCTGATGAGACCTGGTTATCTGTTTGTCCCTAGATGACAATGACATACTTCTTCTATTGCTATTTATTCCCCCACCGGGGTATAGGCCTTCAAACAGCTCACACCAAGCTGTCCTGTTGTTTGCCAACTCCTGCAGCTCCCTCCTTGTCCTCCCTATATATTATTCATCTCTGTCTTTTATTCTCTTTTCCATGCTTTTTTAAATCTCCTACTATTTTGCTGGCCTTGTGGATTCCAGAAAAGGGAGAGTCTGGTTATACCAGTGTTTCCCAACCTTTTTTGTGCTATGCCCCACCTAAGCCTTTCTAAAATTCTTATCCCTCCCCCCACACCTAACATATACATTATTTTTAATATTCAGGAATTGAAATGTTCACTGAAGAAACTTGAATGATAGGTTTTAGGAAGAAATCAATTGGAAATTATTGAGCACACCCAGTAAGTAAATTTTTAAAACATATAATGAACTGAAATTCAAGTACAAAATAATTTTAATGAAAGGTTTTTCTATATTATTTTAATTATTAGTAATTATTTATTATTTAAATTTAGTGAGATCCTTGTGCTTGATGCTTGCTGCAAAGAGATTTTATGTCAGGTTCCAATTTAGTTAACTTCAGTCTCAAGTCTGCCAGTTTTATTATATCCAGCCGATTTCTTCCATTTTCGAATTGCCCCCCTTAACAATCGAATTGCCCCCCTGTGGGGCATGGGCCCCGTGTTGGGAAACACTGGGTTATACTATCCTCAAGTCTTCTCATTATGTGTCCTCTCCGGTGCCAGCATCTTTTCCTTTCCTGTTGGTTCTCTGGGATTTGTTTAAGTTATTTCCAACATCTCTACATTGGTTATTTGGTCATACCATTTTAATCCCACTATTTTGTGCAGGCACCAGTTAATGAATCTTTGTAGTTTATTAATAATTCTTGCAGTTGTTCTCCGTGTTTCAGATGCACATTAGTACTGCTTTAAAGTTGTAGTTTAGAAATGTTCTAAATTAACATGACCATGGCACAATGTCTCCCAATATTGACTCTGCTGTGACCAGTGACATCCATTCAAAATGACTATTGCAGCTCAATGAGGAGTTCCAGGCAGAGGAACACACAGCAGCCGTCTATGGAATCAGCATGGCCTGGTTCAAGGAGTGGGAGGCATTCGTGCGTGAGAAGACAGACAGTATGTATTTGGCATTTAAAGACAGATTTCATTTTTTTTTTCTGTATATTCACTTTCTTGTATAAAATCAAAACTATTGTGAATTTCACTGTCAGAATAATTGGTATGTATTTTTTAATTTTTAACCTGAAAAAAAAAAAGTTGTCTTGATCTGTTATAGAGAAAAGATATGTTTTTGTTGCGCGCGCACACACACACAGAGAAGTCAAATTTTGCTGCCTGGTTACTGCAAATGTCATTGTTAATGTTTATTCTTATTAGACTAACGTCTATCTGTGATTAGCTGTATTTTATCAGAAATCATCTAAATGTCTTGATAATCTGAATCTTCAGATTGTTTTTCACTGAAGATACATATCAATGATGATATTTAAAACAATTTAAAACGTGTTGTAGTATAACTTATTTTTTTTTTTTGCATATCGCTCAACTGTTTTTATTTCCCATAATTAAAAAAGTGGGTTATTATATTGACTGACATCACTGCACGTCGGGTATTCCCAAGCATGCTCAGTTGTCCGATGCAGCAGCCGTCCCAAAGTATTTCTGCTCTCTTCCCATGAGGAGTTGGTTATATCTCCTCTCTTCATCTCAAAGATGGCATTTGTCTTGACACATGCCGACGCATCTCAACTCCAAGACACAAAACTGCTCGTAATAAACAACAGATTAATAAAACAGCTCACCTCGATGAAACAGACGCAAACCAGCCGTTGGCAATTTCGGCATTTATTACATGCTCTCGCAGAACAACAAAGAACGCTACTCCATATGATAACCTGCCCCTAAATACGGGGACGGGCGGTTATACAGTTATACAGAACCAGCTTCCAAATTCTGCCATTGCTTCAGGAAGGTCGCTCTTTTCCCAAGGATTTACCAGCCGCGTTTAACTCGTCTAAAGGTTATTCCTGTCCCGGTCCCATCACTGTATAGGGACAACAGACAATTTCCTCGCTCACTAAGAAGATTGCGCCGACCAGATCATATTCTCTCCAACACGGAGCCCATAGAAAACACTGCTGTCCTGATGTCCTCTCTCGAAGCGTCTCCCGTTGCCGTCCTATGACGTTGTCCACATTGGCCTTAGTTTCTCATATGGTCATCTAGTTTTGTGACTTGTCTGGGAATATCCCTTTTTCCATTTGGTGGCGCGTGCCGCTATGTGGCAGCATTGATGTGCTTGACCAGGCTTGACTCTAAATTCGTGTAGTTTGGTTAGAGCCATATTCTCATCAGTATCCGCCAAAAAAGTTTTATCAGCTCCAACCATCATGTGCCATGCCGGTAAGCGTGGGCGGTCATGTTCTGCCATCTCACTCGATCACCAGAGTCGTGGATCAGCTCAGAGTTTCTGTCTCGACCATGCCACGAGGCCAAGCCATCCAGGTATTTGCTTCTAGGTCTTCCTCTTGGTCTGTTCCCTTCGATCTTACCAGTTGTCACCAAGTTCTCCAATTCATTTCTTCTCATAACATGTCCAAAAAATTTTGACTGTCTGCGTCTAATATCTCTAATCAGTTTACGATCTTCATTTGTTTCTTGAAGGACTTGTTCATTGGTCTTTCTGGCTGTCTATGGTATTCTTTCCATTTTCCTCAGAAACCACATTTCTACAGCCATCAGATGTTTTTCAGCTTGACTGCTCATTGTCCACGGGCTCACAAACCGCGTTCACAAGCCCTTTAGCCACAGAGACCGATTTGTTTACTAACACCAGCATATATCCATAGACTTGGACTACTATGAATACTCATAGCTGATATAGCTTTCTTCAGATGCATAACTTATTTAACTGCTGTCATAAAATACATGTATATACATAATGCCGGTCTCTCTGGCTGTGGGGTTATAACACTTTCTCTCTGTAATCCCGTTTATCACGCAGAGTCTCGCAGCGGAGCGAGAACTGAGGTGGTTCGACCCCCGCTCGTGACTTGCGGATACTGAGCCGGCCGCTCAGAAAGCAATGGCAAACTACTGAGCGTAATCTTGCCAAGAGATCAACAGACAGCTGAAAGATGCTGCTGTTGACAGCTAAGTCCTGTAAAAGGATACGCAAAAAAAAAAAAAAAAAAAAAAAAAAAAAAAAAATATACATAATATTTGTCAATAAGTGTTTATGTATTTTCTTTGTAGTACCCCCTGGTCCTATTGAGAACAACCGTATTGTTGTTTACAAGAATGGACAGCCAACCTTGAGGCAGGCATCAGACTATGGGCAGCTGTCAAAGGATATGTGGCTCTTTTTGCACAGGATATATGGCGGCGGCCCTGAGTTAATCATCCGGCAGTCAGCTGGTGCTTCTGTCAAGCCTATGTCATCCTCACCAACGCCCCAGCAGAATTCATCACTGAAAGGATCTGTCCCAGCAGCTGCCTGCACCTCCTCATTGTCATCAGCAGCCTCAGCATCTGTTTTGACCCAGACTTCTTCAAACACCTCAGCCGTGACCTCACATTCCTACATGCCACAGTCCTCAGTAACATCCTGTGAAAATGCCTCACAGACCACATCATGCCTGACTCACCAGTCAAACTCATTATCCTGTCCAGCACCATCCCCTGCATCCACAGCTTCAACAGATGCTTGTGATATAAATGTGGAGTCTGAAGGCTGTAATCTTGGGTCTCAGCCACCAGTTATTGCTGATCCTTCATCTTCTCCTGTTTCTGTTGCTAATAAGGAAAATGTAGGTCAAGAAGTGCCAAGTGTTAACCAAAACCCAAGCCCTATAAAACAAGCACATCAAAAGCAGCAGTTTAGAAACAATGAAGTTGGTTCAAATCCTGTTCCTAATCCAGAGCTGAGTTTAGCCCATGTCTGCCAACATTCAGGTATGAGCAAGAAGAGAACACAGTCTCTGAGCAAGAGCATGGAAGATGTCAGTTGCCAGGTTACACCTTACAAATCTGTGAAAACACACACAGATGTTGCTGCCAGTTCCAGCAAACAGCCACAGCCTGCTGGCATCCACCAGTCACCCTTGACAGGCAAATCTTCCTCTCTGACATCCTTCATACCAGTGCCTACTTCATGTTCATCATCTTTGCAACTGCACACCAACTCAAGTTTCACCAAGATGGCTAGTGTGTCATCAGACCAAGTTGAAACGATCTCATCGATCTCATCGCAAGCGGAAATGCCATCTAGCTGCCTAGTTTCAGGCATGGAGACCCCATCTCCGTCTGCTGGAGGAGATTTGAAGACATCCATTGAAAGTTTACCAGACAGTGGAGTGGGAACCGATTACAGCTGCAGTGGCAACGACCTTCCATCCTTGCCAGGAAACCTGGCTAAAGTAGAATCACTAAATACAGAGAAGACACATTCATGTGAATATAATATGGATTCTGAAGCAGCTGTCAAAGAAAACAACCCTTCAAACGTGCAAACTCCAGCAGTGTCCAAGGAAGCAGCAACAGTCTCTCAGCGAAAGATTGAAACTAAAGCAATATTAAGCCCAGTACCATCAAGCACGAATCATGCAAAGGCAAAGAAGAAAAACAAGAAAGGAAAGAACATGGATGTGACAAGAGTGTAGTTTTATGTTGAGGAAATAATCCCAGCTTTGGCAAAAGTCGTGCGAATATTCCTGAGAAACAAACAGCAGAATATAACAAGTATTTCTTAAGAAGGTGTGGCTTGTATCGCAATCAATCTTGTTTCCTAAATAATTGACTGAAGTCAAATCTGCACTCGCTGAGAAGTCACTTCAGCGTTATCAACATGAACCTTGGTTTTAAACTAAACTGGTTTGCAATACAGAAAAGATTCTTTTGCTATGGGCGCTAGTGAAGCCTGATATTTTTCATTTTTATTGGACACAGGTATATAAAAGATTTGTTCTTTTTGGAATTCGCCCTAACATACTTTCACTTGTATAGAAAGGAAACTTACAAGACTTAAACAGCTGATTATTTCTGATTAAATTTCACACACTTGGTGCATTTAAACTTGAGAGAATTAATGAGGATGTAGGAATATATATATCCCAGAAATTGTTGCATGCAGGAACACGGGCAATTACTTGGATTGTCTGCCTAGATAGCTAAAATGATAATCCTTACTCAAATTATGAGCATCGAATAGTGGTTATTGTTTGCGCCTCGTCTTAGATGGGACAATTATTTTGTTCTAGAAAGGTGAAGACATTAGAAGCAGATACATTTTTGGTTTAAAAAAATTTTAATTTATACAGTCACATTTGAAAAAATTAGTTTGGCAAAGTTCCACCTTCTCTTGAGTTTAGGAAATAGAAGCATGCGTTTTTTGTTTTTTTTTGGGGTAGACTTGTTACATTAGACAAAATTCAATAAGTTTGTGATCTTTTTGTAAGAATGGAACATTGTGACATTATTTTACAAACATAATGAACATGTATTCTATAACATGAAAGTCATCCGTTTTTACGGCATGTTTAATTTAAGAACTTATTTTGCGAACATAAAGAACCCAGGCACAGCATAGTTGCAGTGGGAGGTGTTGTTTAATATTGTTACCTCTTTTTCTAAGACTGTTGAGATGTCACTGGGCAGTGAGTACATGAGAACTAAATTACACAAAGAACTTCAAATCAGTGATACTGGAGTAGGAAATGTGCATGAAATATATATAGACAGAGTGACCATGTGTATTGTTTGTATAAATAGAATGTGTCTCACACTATGGACTTGAAACAAGCAACGTAATGTGTAGATGGTGCCAGTATGTGTTGCAAGATTTTAGAAGAGAGAAATGGAGTCTGCAAGTAATTATGGGAAATGAGGATCTACCTCTACTTCATCCCTGTTTTCCCTTTCAGCATCAGGGTCAGAGGAGACATCTGAGGAGAGTGCTTCCTGCATGGTGATATTTATAACCTCAGATACTCCGTTGTGTACTTCATGCATGGTGGTATTTGTAAGCTCAGATACTCCGTTGTGTACTTCATGCATGGTGGTATTTGTAAGCTCAGATACTCCGTTGTGTACTTCATGCATGGTGGTATTTGTAAACTCAGATACTCCGTTGTGTACTTCATGCACGGTGGTATTTGTAAGCTCAGATACTCCGTTGTGTACTTCATGCATGGTGGTATTTATAACCTCAGATACTCCGTTGTGTACTTCATGCATGGTGGTATTTGTAAGCTCAGATACTCCGTTGTGTACTTCATGCATGGTGGTATTTGTAAGCTCAGATACTCCGTTGTGTACTTCATGCATGGTGGTATTTGTAAGCTCAGATACTCCGTTGTGTACTTCATGCACGGTGGTATTTGTAAGCTCAGATACTCCGTTGTGTACTTCATGCATGGTGGTATTTGTAAGCTCAGATACTCCGTTGTGTACTTCATGCATGGTGGTATTTGTAAGCTCAGATACTCCGTTGTGTACTTCATGCATGGTGGTATTTGTAACGTCAGATACTCCGTTGTGTACTTCATTCATGGTTCATTCATGGTGGTATTTGTAACCTCAGATACTGTTATTTGTGATGGTGACCTCTTGGTGGAGGGTATATTCTATGAAAGAAAAGCATGTGAGATTGCCTTGATACTCGCTAGCTTGAAATGATTACTTCAGTGACAATCAATAAAACATCACTTCACTCGTCAGGTTTCTGGTATGTCTCCGCTGTTCTTTACTGTCTTTTCTCTCTATTTTTTCCTCCTCCTCCACCCCAACTCCTCTGTTATTTTAAGCCTTGTAAAATAGACCTGCGCAAGTAAATACTTAGCAAAAGATGCAAAGGAAGACATATATCTGAAGCTTCAACAACCGGGCAGCAAATAAATAATTCAACAATACTATGATCACTAAAATATTGGCTGTTAGAGAAGATTTGACTATCATCATTGCCTAGGCAGTGAAGAGAACAAAGGGAATAAGACTTCAGACAATGTGTAGAATATTTTGCATTAGATTTGTCACTGAAAGCCCATAATCATTGTTGTTTACCAATACTGCATTGCTCGTTGCTGCAAGCACTGTCTGCTGCTTCTTGTTTGTTCCTCTAACTGTGGGAGTATGTTACATCTTGTTATGTATCTCCCTAAATGAGATGTCAGTGTGTCTGACTTCAGTGTGCATTTATGTAAGGTTTTCTTTCTTGATGCTGGCTTTGTGGCAAATGGGTAACGATGCTGTGTTCTACATCAGCTGCAGGCGATTTGAAATCGGACCATCTTTATTTTTAACAATGGTTTAAGGGCTGTTCAGAAAGCAGTGGCAAACTACTAAACGTAAACTTGCTTTAAATCACAAACCGCTCAACAATGCTGAGATCTATTCCACTTTTCACATTGGACAGTGGGGAGCATTTTGTGTGATATTCGTTGGCACGGGAATGGAGCATAATGGGGATGACCCATTGCCGTAAAGTTGGAACCTCGACTAACTAACTAACTAACTAATGCTGAGGTTGATTAAGATATCATGTCAAGGAGATGCATGTAACTTTGTTTCTTTCTTGAGACTAATTCCATCCACGGTAATGGGCTCTGTCTACCCATGGGTGGGTGTTATCCCCTAACATTTGTTTCCAGAGCATTGGCCTTGCAGCCTACTCTGTGAAATGTCCAGCTAACATGTCAATGAAAGAAGAGTGCATTGTTTTGTAACATTTACGAGCTTCACAAAACAGTCTTGCTTTGTATTCTGTTGACTGCAGTCAACTCCATGTCCTGCATCTGTCCCCGTGCTGTATAAACATGATTATTTATGCACTTGTTACATATAAATAGTGTTTTTCTTTTATGCTTCACAAATAATGCTTCTCAGTCTCATTAATTTACAGATCATTTCGTCTGATTTGTGTGTGTGTTTTATTTGCTTTTTTGATGTGCTTTTATTTCATATTCTGTTTATGTTTCTGTGGTTTGTCTTCTCATTCTTAATGATTTGTTGATATTCAGCTCCCTGTTTGATTAAAGCTTTGAAGATGCACACAATATTTCTTTTCCAGAAGCAACTTTCATCAGCATTTCTGTTTACTTTTCATGTCTGCTGGCCATTTTTATTAGTTTCCAGTTTAGTTTGTTCACCACAATAATATTATTTTTCATCAAAACTTACTTTGACCATAACTGATACATTATTTGTTGAGATCTAGGAGGGTCAAAGATGGAGTTAAATGATTTGCTGGTCGATTGTTTACCTGATATGCTAGTCTCATAAATAATGCTTGTATACAATTGACAGCATTTGCCCTCTTGTCACTATAACCTGACTGTGTTAATCCACTTCTCTAAGTACACACCTGGTAGTGTCAGTAAAGTGATGATGGTCTCTATCTTCATAGCAGACATTTAATGTTTGAAGTATCCGCAGAGGTGGGCTTAACATTTATTACCTTTCATTCATTACAAATCAGTGAGGCAACTGCATATATAATGTTGCATTTGTCTTTCTTTCAAACATTTTGTCAGCTTGTTATCTGCCAAACATTAGGTCGGCTTGTTATCTGTCAAACATTGTGCCAGCTTGTTATCTGTCAAACATGAGGTCGGCTTGTTATCTGTCAAACATTGGGTCAGCTTGTTATCTGTCAAACATTGTGTCAGCTTGTTATCTGTCAAACATTGTGCCAGCTTGTTATCTGTCAAACATGAGGTCGGCTTGTTATCTGTCAAACATTGGGTCAGCTTGTTATCTGTCAAACATTGTGTCAGCTTGTTATCTGTCAAACATTGTGCCAGCTTGTTACCTGTCAAACATTGTGCCAGCTTGTTACCTGTCAAACATTGTGTCAGCTTGTTATCTATCAAACATTGTGTCAGCTTGTTATCTGTCAAACATTGTGTCAGCTTGTTATCTGTCAAACATTGTGCCAGCTTGTTATCTTTCAAACATTAGGTCGGCTTGTTATCTGTCAAACATTGGGTCAGCTTATCTGTCAAACATTGTGTCAGCTTGTTATCTGTCAAACATTGTGCCAGCTTGTTACCTGTCAAACATTGTGTCAGCTTGTTATCTATCAAACATTGTGTCAGCTTGTTATCTGTCAAACATTGTGTCAGCTTGTTATCTGTCAAACATTGTGTCAGCTTGTTATCTATCAAACATTAGGTCGGCTTGTTATCTGTCAAACATTAGGTCGGCTTGTTATCTGTCAAACATTGTGTCGGCTTGTTATCTGTCAAACATTGGGTCAGCTTGTTATCTGTCAAACATTATGTCAGCTTGTTATCTGTCAAACATTGTGCCAGCTTGTTATCTGTCAAACATTGTGCCAGCTTGTTATCTGTCAAACATTGTGCCAGCTTGTTACCTGTCAAACATTGTGTCAGCTTGTTATCTATCAAACATTGGGTCAGCTTGTTATCTGTCAAACATTGTGTCAGCTTGTTATCTGTCAAACATTGTGCCAGCTTGTTATCTGTCAAACATTAGGTCGGCTTGTTATCTGTCAAACATTGGGTCAGCTTGTTATCTGTCAAACATTGGGTCAGCTTATCTGTCAAACATTGTGTCAGCTTGTTATCTATCAAACATTGGGTCAGCTTATCTGTCAAACATTGTGTCAGCTTGTTATCTGTCAAACATTGTGCCAGCTTGTTACCTGTCAAACATTGTGTCAGCTTGTTATCTATCAAACATTGTGTCAGCTTGTTATCTGTCAAACATTGGGTCAGCTTATCTGTCAAACATTGTGTCAGCTTGTTATCTGTCAAACATTGGGTCAGCTTGTTATCTGTCAAACATTGTGTCAGCTTGTTACCTGTCAAACATTGTGTCAGCTTGTTATCTGTCAAACATTGGGTCAGCTTGTTATCTGTCAAACATTGTGTCAGCTTGTTATCTGTCAAACATTGGGTCAGCTTATCTGTCAAACATTGTGTCAGCTTGTTATCTGTCAAACATTGGGTCAGCTTGTTATCTGTCAAACATTGTGTCAGCTTGTTACCTGTCAAACATTGTGTCAGCTTGTTATCTGTCAAACATTGGGTCAGCTTGTTATCTGTCAAACATTGTGTCAGCTTGTTATCTGTCAAACATTGTGTCAGCTTGTTATCTGTCAAACATTGTGCCAGCTTGTTATCTGTCAAACATTAGGTCGGCTTGTTATCTGTCAAACATTGGGTCAGCTTATCTGTCAAACATTGTGTCAGCTTGTTATCTGTCAAACATTGTGCCAGCTTGTTACCTGTCAAACATTGTGTCAGCTTGTTATCTATCAAACATTGGGTCAGCTTGTTATCTGTCAAACATTGTGTCAGCTTGTTATCTGTCAAACATTGTGCCAGCTTGTTATCTGTCAAACATTAGGTCGGCTTGTTATCTGTCAAACCTTGGGTCAGCATGTTATCTGTAAAATATTGTGTCAGCTTGTTATCTGTCAAACATTGTGTCAGCTTGTTACATGACAAACATTGGGTCAGTTTGTTATCTGTCAAACATTGTGTCAGCGTGTTACCTGTCAAACATTGGGTCAGCTTGTTGTCTGTCAAACATTGGGTCAGCTTGTTATCTGTCAAACCTTGGGTCAGCGTGTTATCTGTCAAACATTGGGTCAGCTTGTTATCTGTCAAACATTGGGTCAGCGTGTTACCTGTCAAACCTTGGGTCAGCTTGTTTTCTCTCAAATCTTAGGTCAGCTTGTTACCTGTCAAACATTGGGTTAGCTTGTTACCTGTCAAACCTTGGGTCAGCTTGTTATCTGTCAAACCTTGGGTCAGCTTGTTTTCTCTCAAACCTTAGATCAGCTTGTTATCTGTCAAACCTTAGGTCAGTTTGTTACCTGTCAAACATTGGGTTAGCTTGTTACCTGTCAAACCCTGGGTCAGCTTGTTACAGTGACAGAAACAACAATTAATTGTAAGTAGGTTGTAAAACAACTAGATGACCCTCTTCCATGGCTTGAAGTGGTATATGGTGCTAATGCCATATTCTAGACCAACTGCCACTGGATGGCTGATGTGGTCAATATCATGCTAGCCTACTTGACTTCCCAGAATATTTCCTGGTATCTACTTCAGGCTGGGGAGGATCCAGATACATTTGTTCAAAATCCGCCTCAAGATTGATTCCAGCACATGCCCACCAGGTTGGAGGGTAAGCATGCTAGCCACTGTGCCACCACAAACACCTGGTTGGAGGGTAAGCGTGCTAGCTATTGTGCCACCACAAACACCTGGTTGGAGGATAAGCATGCTAGGCACTGCCACCACAAACATGAGGTTGGAGGGTAAGCGTGCTAGCCACTGCCACCACAAACATGAGGTTGGAGGGTAAGCGTGCTAGCTATTGTGCCACCACAAACACCAGGTTGGAGGGTAAGCGTGCTAGCCACTGCCACCACAAACATGAGGTTGGAGGGTAAGCGTGCTAGCTATTGTACCACCACAGACACCAGGTTGGAGGGTAAGCGTGCTAGCTATTGTGCCACCACAAACACCAGGTTGGAGGGTAAGCGTTCTAGCCACTGCCACCACAAACATGAGGTTGGAGGGTAAGCGTGCTAGCTATTGTGCCACCACAAACACCAGGTTGGAGGGTAAGCATGCTAGCTATTGTGCCACCACAAACACCAGGTTGGAGGGTAAGCGTGCTAGCTATTGTGCCACCACAAACACCAGGTTGGAGGGTAAGCATGCTAGCTATTGTGCCACCACAAACACCAGGTTGGAGGGTAAGCATGCTAGCCACTGTGCCACTACGGCTCCCAGATCAGTTGTATATATTTGTCATGCGTTATTTATCCCACAGTCATGCAATCTGAACCATGTGTGTGTGTGTGTGTTTATATCCTTGATGCATTTTTGCCACAGAAGTTATTTATTAAACTGTTTACAACAGTCATTGTGGTTTATTTATTGGGTTGAATGCTTAAAGGACCAGAGGTCAATACTTTTGGCCAGCGTGTCCAGGTGATGGGAGGCCAAATATTTGTGGTCTGTAATTTTGACCAAAGGGTTTTCTTAGGCTACATTGTACTGGTTATAATTTGAATAATGAAGTCACAAACAATCTATTGCACAATTTATTGCCTGGCATATTTGCCTATAGCTTGCCAGGAGCCAACTACAGAACATTTTCAACATTTATGAAAGCAGGGTCATGAATCCTTTCACCTGAAAACATTGTGTTTAATTTCTGGTTATAATTGTGAAATAATCCCTTTGTAACCATATATCTAATGCCAGCATTACTTTGGACATGTGACACTGGGCAATAACTGAGCCTGAAACCAGAATAGTACACACAAGCTGAGAGAAGTGCAGTCCTATAGAGAGAGGACTGAGCATGGATGCACTACCAGAGTAGATGGAACATCTACCATGTGAGTGAGTTAGTCGACAGAGTATTCTCATGCCACACCCAACTATTAATCCATCCATCCATCCATCATGTGCCATGCCGGTAAGCGTGGGCGGTCATGTTCTGCCATCTCACTCGATCAACAGAGTCGTGGATCAGTTCCGTGTTTTTGTCTCGACCATGCCACAAGGCCAAGCCATCCAGATACTTGTTTCTAGGTCTTCCCCTTGGTCTGTTCCCCTCGATCTTACCAGTTGTCACCAAGTTCTCCAAATCATTTCTTCTCATAACATGCCCAAAAAATTGTGACTGTCTACGTCTAATGTCTCTGATCAGTTTACGATCTTCATTTGTTTCTTGAAGGACTTGTTCATTGGTCTTTCTGGCTGTCCATGGTATTCTTTGCATTTTCCTCAGAAACCACATTTCTGCAGCCATCAGATGTTTTTCAGCCTGGCTGCTCATTGTCCAAGCTTCACATCCATATAAAAGTACAGGTTCTATGTAGCATCTCAACACTCTTTTTCTCGTTTCAATTGACATCTTTTTATTGGTCAGTATGTTTTTCATCTTGCTAAAGGCTACCTTTGCCATGGCGATTCTTGTTCTAATCTCTTCAAGGCATCTCCCATCAGATGTTATTACTGTTCCGAGGTAATTGTACCTATTCACTTGTTGAAGAATATTCCCATTTACTTGTATATTACACTGTGGTATTTCGTTCTTCTTAGTGACGACCATAATCTGTGTCTTTTTACAATTTAATTCTAACCCTTGTTGTTCACTGTGTGTAACAACCGCATCTACTAAATGTTGCAGGTCCTGTTCATTGTCTGCAATCAAGACTGTATCATCTGCATATCTAATGTTATTGATGCATCGTCCCCCAATGTTGATTCCTTCCATATTTTCAATATTTCTGAAAATATTTTCACTGTACAGGGAAAACAGATCTGGAGACATTACACATCCCTGTCTCACACCTCTCTTAATAGGCTGATATTGGCTTACTTCATTATCAACTCTTATGGCAGCTTGTTGTTTCCAATATATGTTTTTTACAAGTCTAAGGTCTTTCCCATCAATTTGTAGTTCTTCAAGCATCCTTATCATGTTGACATGTCTCACTTTATCAAAAGCCTTTGTGTAGTCAATGAAGCAAAGGTGTAGATCTTTGTTTACTTCTATAGAACGTTCGATTACGGTTCTCAGTATATACACAGCATTTACTGTACCCTTGCCTACTACAAACCCACATTGTTCTTCTCCTATTTCAGGTTGTATTTTCCTCCTAACTCTTTGCATGATAATTCTTAGCAAAATCTTCGTGATGTGACTCATTATACTAATTGTTCGATGTTGATCACATTCCAAGGCTCCTGATTTCTTTGGGATTGCAATAAATACAGAATTACATAACTCATGAGGTATGTTTCCAGTATCATATATTGTATTAAGCAGACTGGTAACTTTATCTATTCCATATTCTTCTAAAGCATTAATCATTTCTGTTGTGACGCTGTCTGGACCGGGGGTTTTGCCAGATTTCATATGATTAAGAGCATTCTGAACCTCCATCTTCAAAATTGCTGGCCCTTCATTGTTATTTTGAACAATATATTGTTCGTCTCTGCTATCGTCATACAGGTTTTTCACGTAATCTGACCATTCATGTAATATCTGATCTTTTTCTATTATGACTCTTCCATCTTTTGTCTTTAGGCAGCCTGCTGATGTACGTGTTCTTTGATTAGTAATCTCCTGAATTCTTTTGTGCATTAGTTTTGCATTTTTACTGTTGTGTTGTTTTTCAATTTCTCTGCAATTTTTCTCAAGCCATGTTTCTTTAGCCTCCTTACATAAGGTTCTGACTTTTCTGTGAATTTCTTCATATTTGGCAGGATTATTTTTGTTCTGTCTTCTTGTTTCCATTAGTTGTAAAATTTCTTCAGTCATCCATGTCTTACGGCCAACTTTCTTTACTTTTGGAATAGTTTTTTCTGCTGCACAACTGATTGAATTCTTCAGCATTTCCCATTGATCATCTACATCTTGAAATAGGATCTCTAGATCAGACAATAAATCAAATTTGTTCTTTACTTCTATGTTAAAATTATCTTGTATTTCTTTGTCAGTTTTCAATTTGCACAAGTCATATTTAGGGTTTCCTGCTGTATACTTGACTTTCTTTAACTTTACCCTCAATGTGCCAGTAATTAATCTGTGATCACTGTAACAGTCTGCATTTGGAACTGTTTTTACAACTGTTAATGCATTTCGAAACCTTTTGCTTATCAGGATGTAATCTATCTGGTTTTTAATCCTGCTGTCTGGACTCCTCCATGTCCATAATCTTCTAGGATGTTGTTTAAACCAGGTGTTTCCTACAACCAATTCTTGTTCTTTTGCCCATTCTACAAGTCTGTAACCTCTTTCATTTCTCTCTCCCAAACCATGGTTGCCTACACTGTATCCATCGCTTTGCTTTCCTATTTTTGCGTTGAAATCACCCACACTATTAATCCATCAGTGCTGAAATCCTCTCCTCAGTATCTACCTCAGCATATAGCGGCTGTCTACACCAGTTCTGTGTTGGTTGACTCTTTCTTCTTTGGCTTGCTACATGCACTGTAGTCTAGCTTGACCCTGTTTGACTTACTGTTCTTGCAGTCTGATCCAAGTTGCAGTATCACATCCATCCCTCGAGTCATTGACTTGTTCTGCCTTCCTGGGGGGATTCAGGTTGCCAGCTTGGTCCACAGCTGCCCACAGACACCAAGTCTGAAAGTTGTCAACAGTGGGCAGTGACCTGCGGTGTTGCAAGGGATATCTTCATTTCTCTTATAGCTTTCTTTGTACACAAGTTGCAGTGATTTATGTTTTCTGTTAATTATGGCCATTAATGCATTCCATTGTGGATGTATAGTAAAATAAAAATAACCTGATTATTTCAAGCTGAGAGTCATGAGTGCTATGTTTAATCCATTATTATATGGTGCAGTCTTTGACTGTGACCAAACAGTTGAAGAAACAATTAATGGTTATATGGACAAGTGAGAAAATATTTAGAGTAACAGATAAAATATGCCAGACAAAGTAAAAATGACAAGAGAATTATATGGGATGAAGGTTTCACCTTGGGCACGTTCAAATACATAATATAATAATCTTCTGAAAGCCATGATAGAGATTGAAGGTGAAAGGCAAGCATGCAAGTTGAAATACAGCAGTTGAACGTAACGATAACATCACAAGTTAAGTGGAAACAGAATCTGTTAGACCCAGATGTAATGGAAAGCAACAGAAAGTCCTTGACATATGTTGCAGTCAACCTTCACTGTAAAGATGGCTGCTGGTCTGACTGTCTGCCAATTTCACTGATTCAGTAATTCATTGTTTTACGCTCTTTTTACAAATATTTGACACTCACATAATTTATATTTGTATTACGGTATTAAATCATGAGAAATAAATTCTAAGGTACTCATAGAGATAGAGGAAAAAGGTAGTAATTAGAGGGCACAGTATATACATAGACAGCTATTGTGGCCACACAGGGATTCGAACCTGACACGTTTAAATGATGACTGCACCTCTGTCACAGTTCACGTCATTCATTGTAGTGTGTGTATGAGAGTTAATTTATTCTTTGTTCAAAATGTGTAAATAAGAGAAAAGACAACGATTTAATGTGATTATTTGCTGGACCTGAAACTAATGACGGCCAATACAAATCCTGTCCGCACAATTTTCACAGGGATTCATGGCCAGCCAGGAATAAAAATGTCTGCATGTTTACAAGAGGTGTAGTGCTAAATCTAACAAGTGGACAAAGGACACTCAGCTTGTACTTGTGAAAGGAAAGGACATATGTATGGATGTGCACATGTTTTGGCAAGTTATTCATTTCTACTGTTGACAGAGAGAAAGAGAAAAGGAGCATTTATAACATTGAGATTTGTAGTGACCGTCGGACACGATGAATTGATTAAATCTCATTACTGTGGCCAATATCCAGAGTTAACCCGCCTCCTACAATCACTTCTTCCTCTTCTTCTTCTTCTTCTTCTTCTTCTTCTTCTTCTTCTTCTTCTTCTTCTTCTTCTTCTTCTTCTTCTTCTTCTTCTTTTGTTGACTTGAAATTTATTGTTTGTAACTGCAATGTTGTTTCTTGTATAAACTACAACTTATTCATATCATCAAATGTCAACCCGCTTCCTGCAACAACTTACACCGATAGAGACAGAAGAACATAGCAGAACTGGCAGCCATCAGATGTGTGTATAATGTTTTGTGTGTGTGTGTATGTGTAGCTTGAATCTCAAGGGTGGTCAGGGGCCCAGCTGCGCTGGAAGGGGTGTTACAGTCGGACAAGCTATTTAAGACTTTACAGGTGTGGTCCAGGCGTGGTGGGACATGTCCTGGTATAGTGGTTTCATGCGGTAATAAGCAGAAAACCTTGCAGACAGATGCTGTGCAGTTTTTTACCATTATCACCTCTGTCGTGTACCTCATCTAATGAAAATGAAACATCAGATTCCCTCTAGACCAGAGATCCTCAGCCTTTTTTGGCCCATGCACCCCTTCACCATATGTTCAGCAGGATGTCATCTCTCCCCCCCCCCCTTTCATATTTCCTCCCTATAAATTTCCCCCACCCATAGTATACGTAACAATGGAAGCTACATTTAATAACACATACTAGAATAAGTCTAGATGTCTACATAAAACGTGATTTGCGGGTCTTCTTACGTTATAAAATGAATTTCAAAAGGGCGAGAAGTACAGAACTGTAAAGTATGGAGGGAAAAACAATATCAAGAATTAGTTCTTGTATTAACACGATCTTGAAATAATCATAATACCCCTCCCCGGAAACCCTAAAATTTCTTTCGTCTAGTTACGTCATAATTAATGGAATATTACCAGCCCCAGTTTAGTTACGTCATAATTAGTAGAATGTTACCAGCCCCAGTCTAGTTAGTCACAGTTAGTAGAATGTTACTAGCCCCAATCTAATTACGTCACAGTTAGTGGAAAGTTTCCAGCATGTCTGGCTTCAGTAACTGATGCCCTGAAAGGTTCTTCTCTTTCATCTGTGTTATCTCAGATGTTAAAAACTCCAAAGATTCCATTACTTACCTATTAACCAATATTGGCCCTGCCTGCTCAGTGTTTACAGTTGTTATTGGTATTTTGCTTTGATATACTGCTTCTACTGATGTGTGTGTTTATTATTCTCTTCACATCTTGTTATGTATATGGTAGAAGGTTTTACATCTGTATGTTTATGTCCATTTGGTAATCTGTCAATCTTGCACCTGTTGGTAGACTTCGTGATCAGACGCCACCTCTCTTGCGCTAGTTGTGAAGCCACAGAAATAACATATAAAATAAGTTTACTTTCTGGAAGTGTGTTATTCCTCAGACAACATTGTTGAAACTGTTTGTTCAAGTTTTCAACAGTACTGAGAATACTTATTCTAGCCATGTATGTATTTATTCAGAAACATGTATTTTATTTTGTATCCTGCAAGGTGTGATTCAGCTAGAGATTTACTAATGATTCATTCTTTGCGTATAATAAGAAGCAAATTTCCTGCTATGCATGGAACACTCTTAACACAATATATATTTTTATTTCTGTAGAACAGGGAAGGGTATATGCAACTTGATGCCTTCTATCTTGTGTGTTTTATCTTATTATAGTCACCTTGTCTGGAATGTAGGGCAGTTGTATGCACACATAGGTGTGTTTACACTGATGTTTTTGCTTTACTTGTGTGTATAACAGCTTTAAATTTAAGTCTTTTGCCTACACATGTTCAACATAGAAAGTTGGATGGCTGTGTTGGAGTCATATAATGGGTTGATTTTGTTTTGTGTAGGCATATTCATGTAAATACATGTGTCTTGTTGAATCTTAACTACCCAGTGTTGCCATAGCTGCAATAGTTTTTTATTCACTTTTGCCCGTGTTTAGCTTTACATTTATAGCAGTAATTATGAATATTACTTGACAATTCTGAACACATGTTATGATTATTATACAGATGATTTCACTTATTTTCCCTTGTGAATTATTGTGATTGTTTATCCCTGCAACAAGGGTGATTATAGCAGTTGAATAAAGTGATTAACTGTCATAATCTACAATTGTGACACAGATAAATACAAGGATAAACTATGAAGCTCATGCTTTGTGACACAGGTGGTTGCAGCAGGTGAATGCAAGGATTTGCTGTGATCCTCCCAGACTGCAATACAGGAAACTGTAGTGGATGAAGTGGGGGTTCATGGCAGTGATCCAGTGAGGCAGTTGTTCTTGTGAAGTAGGTTTGATCTACAGTTCTGTATGGTCAGGTGTGTAACAAAGAAGCTCGTTCGGTTGTTTTGTCATTGACTGCTTCTGTCGGCAGTTGTATTTGTGTAAAGGACCCCTTTTCATGCCCTAGGGGGATGAAATCTCGGTTGTATATGTGGCTTTGTGCCATTGATTAGGCTTCTTTGTAGACTTCACGTAATGGAACTCCACACATGGAGGGGATATGAACTTTTCAGTCTATGTATGGCATACATAGTAATTTATAATCAGTGGACACTTGTCTGTCTTCTGCCTCAAGTATCTTGCCAACTAGTGAGTGGTAATGTCTCTGACCACACATGCTCCTGTAGATCACATCAGACCACTTGTCATCTTCACAACATAGGTCACATGCATTGATCCACCCACAACCTCTGTCCCTGGCCATGGTGTTACAATCCAGCATCCTCTTTGCAGTCTCCTGGATATGAAATCCCTCATGTAAACTACTCTTTCCTCTGGCACATTTTTCCTGTAACCCTTTCCTCTAACATGGCTTTCAGCGGGGTGCCCACTCTGGTGTTATTTATCAAATCATATACGGCTATTTGTCCATGATGTGTCTGCCTCTGTGGCTTGGGTGTAATGAGCACAGTTTGACAATCCCAACATACCAGCTCTGCAGCCAGCTGCTGGCAGTTTGGGAGTAGATTCCTTGGCATTGATTTTCATAATGGTATGAGCGTTGGCTGTTCGGAAAGAATGGCATCGATTTTCACAATGGTATCAGCGTTGGCTGTTCGGAAAGAATGGCATCGATTTTGACAATGGCAGCAGTGTTGGCTGTTCGGAAAGAATGGCATTGATTTTCACAATGTTATCAGCGTTTGCTGTTTGGAAAGAATGGCATTGATTTTCACAATGGTATCAGCGTTTGCTGTTTGGAAAGAATGGCATTGATTTTCACAATGGTATCAGCAGTGTTCGGAAAGAATGGCATTGATTTTCACAATGGTATCAGCAGTGTTCGGAAAGAATGGCATAGATTTTCACAATGGTATCATCAGCGTTGGCTGTTCAGAAAGAATAGCAAACTGTTGAACGTCAAATTGCCTAGAAAATCACAAACAGCCAATAAATGCTGGGGTAGATGACTTCATGCTGTAAAGGTCATGCAGCTAACTGTCCATGTTCTAAAGGTCATGCAACTAACTGTCCATGCTGTAAGTCAAGATCGTCTAGTTTGTTTTCATTATCATCACTGCCTTATTACAGCTTCCTGTACTATAATGTTAGCTTCTGTAGTAGTCTCTGAAGTATTCAGTGTTAGAGACAGAGCAGTTTTGGTAGTTGGATGTTTTCACTTCCTGTAGGGCTGTGTTGATATGTCAGTGATGTGTCGGTATGTCAGTGCTGTATGGATGTATCACTGTTCTGTTGATACATTAAGGCTGTGTCAGTATGTCAGTGCTGTATTGATGCAACACTGCTGTGTTGATATATTAGGGCTGTGTTGATATGTCAGTGATGTGTTGGTATGTCAGTGCTGTATGGATGTATCACTGTTCTGTTGATACATTAAGGCTGTGTCAGTATGTCAGTGCTGTATTGATGCAACACTGCTGTGTTGATATATTAGGGCTGTGTTGATACATAAGGGCTGTGTTGAATCATCAGGGCTGTGTTGTTTTCGTTAGGGCTGTGAAATGATTGCAGCTCATCAATCCAGGGTAAACAGATTAGTAAAATATTCAGGCAGGCTGCGATGAAATCATTAGATTCTCTGATAAATATTGCTCCATAAAATATTGTCCTTAACTATATTTGAAACCAGTGTGGCAAAGTGTATATTTATGAATTGTACATGGATGCTAGAAAGTAATACATCTTATCTGAAGAAAGTACTTGGGCCATATTGCACAATTTCAGTTTGATACAGTGCTTTCTTCATATGCAACTGACAGTCAAAAACTGTACCCCATATGCACTTGGCATGCATCAAAAATCCTCCACAGCAAAGATCATAAAGAGCAGTGTGCAAACAATGTGAAAATCTACCCAGCATAGAATGTTCATGACATGTGTGGATTCTGGTACACAAAAGTGGGCACCCTTGCCGGTGCTCAGGACTGTGCGGTAGATTTTCACAAGTATGATTCAAGTCTTTGAAATGTGCTGAATTTAAAGGGGAATTAAAGCCCAAAGCATGGATAATGCCAGAAACCCTTAAGAAAACAAGAGAAAAATTTTAAAAAGCAGAATTAAATAATAGCAAAAGCAGAGCTGCTAAAGTCAGTGCCCATGAAAAAAAAAACAGAAGCTAATAAAGAAGTTAGTAAGTGAAGATGGATGGATTGAAGACATTAGACAATATTTCGATGAGTGTGCAGAAGATGCACATGAAGCAGCAGCTAAAGGAAAACTCAAAGACCTTGACAGCACCAGAAGGAAATTAGTAGGAAAGTAGAATCAACCTAGTGAATGTATCAAAAATAGTCATGGAAAAGTTATCTCCAACACTAAAAGTCACTTGAGCCTTTGAGGATCATCTGAATAGGCCAGCCCCAAATAATCCTCCAGATATCCAACTTGCAGAAGTGGAGCTGGGTGTAAACTGAGAAATCATCTAAACATGACATTAGACAAGAGATCAAACTTGTGAAGTATGGGAAAGCTGCTGGTCAAGATAATACTCCAGGAGAGACCGTTCAAGCCCGTATAAACAACTGAACAGAACTACTTAATCTTTTATTTAGCAAAGTCTGGGACACTGAAGAATTGCCAGCAAATTGGAGAGAAGACATCTGGTGAAACTGCTGAAGAAAGGGTACCTGCAGGAACATGAAAATATTATAGGAATGCTGTTATCATCAGTTGTGAGAAAAATAGTATTTATGATTATTCTCAAGAGATGACACTGACAAACAACCAAGAGATGAACAAGCAGTCTAGACAGGTCTAGCATTGACCAGTAGCCACATTATGCATCGTAATAGAGCAAAGCATTGAACTGAGCTCGCCAGATTTTGTGTTGGAATTGTGGGCTATGAAAAGGCCTTTGAGAGCATTCATAGGGAATCCGTTTGGAATTTGTGTAGGTTTTATGAGCTCCAACAGAAAAATCATAAACTTAATTACAGCAGCATATAAAGACATGAAATACAGAGTTCTTCATGAGGGAAAGCTAACAGGATACATGTAACATGCCAACAGAGGTGAAACAGTGATGCCTTTAGCCACCTTCTCATTGGCTTTAGATTAGATTATTATGACAGCAATAACTATCACCATAAAATGGAATCTGAGCAGCTTCATGATCTGGATGTTGCTGATGACACTGGCCTCCTGTCCCTCACATGAAATCAGATGCAAGATAAACTAAACACACTTGAAGGGAGGTCACAACAACTAGGTGTAAACATTCATAGGGGAAAAACAAAGATAATGAGAATTCACCAAGCAAAATGATAACCCAATCTGACACTCTACTTAGGTAGCAGTGTAGACACAGAAGGAGGAACAGATGGTGATGGTCAAATTATAATACAGAACTAGAGCTTTCATAGCATTAGGACATGTGTTGGGTATTGATTGAAGGCCTCTGCTTCAATGGGAAATCAAGGGTAGTAGGAGGAGAAAAGTCACACTGTTGAGGTCTAATGGTGAACAAACACACACACACAAAATGATGATGATGTTTCTGGAAACAATGCTGTTAGGGCTTAAAGCATTCACCAGTCAATGTAATGTTACTACTGTAATATTTACCAGAGTATCTTTTTTTTGTTTCCATGTTTTTGCATTTAGTTTTTCAATACCATGGAAATCCATTGCCTCATGACCACAATCAACTTACAACCATCCCTTTGTTGATTACTGCAAAAATGATATAATTTTTTTAACTCTCCTAGATGGTTATTAACCCACCCAGTTTAAATTGTTACTTCAACTTCCCTCTTCCAGGTGGTTGTTATGTTAAACCACAATATCCCAATTATTAACTCCTTCTCTTCCGGTTATTATATTAATTCACTATCTCCCAATTGTAACTTAACTTTTTTCTTCCAGATATTATATTAACCCACAATCTTCCAATTGTAACTTAACTCTTTCTCTTCTAAATCTTTTATTAACCCACTATCTCCCATTGTAACTTAACTTTTTCTTTTCCAGATCTGATATTAACCCACTATCTCCCAATTGTTACTTCAACTCATTCTCTTCCATGTGGTTATTATATTTACTGCACCTCAGTTGTTACTTGAAGTCCTTCTCTTCAAGGTGTTACATTAACCCACTAACTCCCAAATGTTGCTTCATCTCCTCCTTTTCCAAATGTAATATTAACTCACTATCTCCCAACTGTTGCTTCAACTCCTTCTCTTCCAGGTGTAATATCAACCCACTAATTCCCAACTGATTCCTCAGAGTTCGTGCTTTGTGCGACTCTTTCCGCACTGTGGAAAGAGCCTGAACCCTATTGGATACAAATCCGGTGCAATGAAGTCGACCCTGTCGACTTTTAAGCGACTTTTTATTCCCAACTGTTGCTTCAACTCTGTCTCTTCCAGGTGTAATATTAACCCACTAATTCTCAACTGTTGCTTCAACTCCTTCTTTCTCATAGTGTTATTTATTTATTTAGTTACATCCAGACATGTATTACTTCAAAGTAACAATTACCTGTGACAGAAAGGGTTAAGCTGTAGCTGTTCTGTGGATATAGTGAAATTATTTCTAGAAGTTCTAACAGGTGTCCTGTGTGTGGTCCTTTTATTGAACTCACTGAAGAATGACACCAGGGGAGTCTTGCCAGAAATGCACTAGCTTGTTAATATGTTTTGGTAAAGAACATTGCCAATATACCTGTCACAGGAATAAATCTTTGCAATAAGTTGCACAATGACTATTTGATTTTATGTCAGTGCTGAGTATGGAGATTTCATGTTGAGCTACTTGCTCATAAATCTGTTGGTTCGTGGACAGCTTGTTTGATCGGCATGTGTACATAAACGGTTTCAGATATGCATAATTGAAGTTATTTATTGAAATGTTTCTTTGGTTTATGTACTTTTGTTTTCCCAAAGACTTCTTGCAGCTAATAATTGTATTTCTTGAATTTGTTCAGCATCACTGTAAACTGTCTTGTTGTTGTCTGATTCCATCTGTGTTGTGTGCCTCACAATGTTTTCTCTCTTGATGACTTTTGAAATGATGATTCGTCATATATAATCATTCCTCCGCTCCGTGAAGTGATTGGTTAGAATGGGGACTCTAAGATTTGTAGAATGGATCAACGCTGAGCATAGCTGCCCATATGTAATGACCACATCTAGTACAAGAATTGAGATTGAGGCAGTCACTGCAACTCTTTGGTTAGAGACTCCATACGTGGGGGTTTACATAGCATCTGACTCTAAGGCTATGCTTCAGAAGGTCCATTGTAGATGGCCATGTTTTAAATGATTAAGTACATCAACTTGTCAAGACTTTAGGTGGATCTGCTGCCCAGAGGGCACAGGCATTCACAGAGAGCTGACATTCTGATTTAGCCAAGTGGATGCAGAGGATGAACAAAATACAGATATTGCACCTCGTATACAATAGTTTGACGCAGATTGACTATGGTTGAAATATGAGTCCATCTGAAACTTTTGGAATTGTGGCATCACTTGCAGCAGTCACGTGTGATCACAGATGGGAATAGTGTTGACATTGCAATTAATTCCTCGTTACATGTAGCATTGTATATCTTTTAGCACTGCTGACAGTGACCTGTTCACCGGTGTCCCCAGTCAGCTCACACTATGGCTTATCAGGACTAGGACCTGAGTTATGGGTGCTAGTGAAGGACGCCATCACTCTCACTGACCAGGTCATGAACATAATGTACACAACCTGATTGAAGATGATCAAAGGGCAGTTGATGGATAAGAGTTCACAACATTTACTGCAAACACTCCCCCTTCTACCACACCCACCAATTCTAAAAATAAATGGCTTGTTACCCCTTAGTAGCCTAACGGTGCTGCCAGGGCAAAATTTTGAGTTTAAAAATCTACGCAAAGTATTTTAGGATCCTCGCCGGTGCTGCGGAGTTCGTGCACTGATCTTAGATTCTGTGGGCTCAGGCTTGAGTTAGGAGTAGAATGGAGCACTTATGAGTTACACCCGTGTGCTGTGATGTTGATCCGTCAACTAAACTAAAGAAGCATGGCATCATCATCATCATCATGTGCCATGCTGATAAGTGTGGGTGGTCATGGCTCGCATCTCACATGATCACCACAGTCGTGGGTCAGGTCTCTGTTCTTGTCCCAGTTATACCAAGCGATCCAGTTATTTATCCCTCTGCCTTCCCTTTTTGTTTTCTCATCAATTTACTGTTTTCATTTGATTGTTGTATGAATTTCTCATTTGTTTTTCTTTCTGTACATGGTATTCTTTGCAATTTGCCAGGAAGCCACATTTCCACTGCCATTATAATGATGTCTCTCAGCTTGTCTGCTTATTGTCCATGTTTCACATGCATATAACAACATAGGTTATATAGCACTTTTTCTTCTTTTGCTGTGTTCGTCCGGAGTGCCTTTTTTATTCAGATGTAATTGCGGTGTGTCAGGTTATGCACCCTTAGGGCAACACATCTGACTTTAGTGGGCGTTTTTTTCTTCGAGTTAGCCTTCCGGGTGTTGCTCACTGTTGTGGTACCGTCCACATCCCAGCTGGTCAAGTTAGAATGGCCAAAGACATCATGGTCAACCCTCAAGGGAAGGCAAGGACAGTCCATGGGCATTATCCGCCATCCAAGGAGGCTTCCATGATTGCAGAGCCGACACGTAGCGCTCTGGTACTGGGCTCACCTAAGGAATTGCAACGCCCTGCATATGGCTGCTTTAATTCCTCACCTCCATGTATTGGGCATTTCGTTCGCCACAGGACGCTCCCTGCGCAAACTAGGAACAGTCAGTCTGCAGACAATATCCACTTGGCGAGAGTTCGGACATGTGCTGGACGCTGTGCCCGGAAAACAAAAATAGTTAGAGCTGTTCCGGGCACTAAGGACATTCCACTCTCACTTGGACGCTTTTGTGCTGTGCCAATTTTATTTAAACCCTTAGGCCGGCACATCCGACTTCTGCTGGCATTTTTAAAATCAGGTTAGTCTTCCTTGGGTTCCGAGAGACATTCGACTCTCACTGTTGTGGTGTCGTCCACATCTCAGTTGGTCAAGTTAGAATGGCCAAAGACATCATGGTCAACCTTCAAGGGAAGGCAAGGGCAGACCATGGGCATTCCCCGCCATTCAAGGAGGCTTCCATAATTACAGGGCCGACACATAGCTCTCTGGTACTGGTCTCACACAAGGAATCGTCTCGTCCTGTTTATGGCTGCTTCATTTCCTCACATCCGTATATTGGGCTTTTTTTTTCGCTACTGGCCACTCCCCGTGCAAACCAGGAACGGTCAGTCTGCAGACGACATCCACTCAGCAAGCTTTCGCTTCGGACCTCCATGTAATGGATTCGCTAGCCAAGTGTTCCATTTCGTGTTAATGAGACGTTTTTCCACCTTAGTCTGCAGACGACATCCACTCAGCAAGCTTCCCGCTTCGGACTTCCACGTAATGGATTCGCTAGCCAATCGTTCCATTTTGTGTTAATGAGACGTTTTTCCACCTTTGATTACACTCACTCGATGAGTTTTGATACAGATTTCATCGTAACCATTGCGTGCAACTTTGCGCTTTTTCCACCTTTGGTAACGCTCAAGCGGCAGGCTGCATGTTCTGCCAGCTCAGCATCTTACTTCCATGCAGCAGAGAGTGAGTAACGGCCAGGCCCTAACATCCGGGGGGGGGGGGGAATATTGACTTAAAGGCGTTAAGTCATATTCGTCAGCTGATAGTCATAGAACAAGTGTCAGGACCAAGCATGTAGCAGGCTCAGCTGAGAGCCGTGGAATATGTCTGGACCAAGGATGTAGTGGCACTGTGCGCGTGATTTGGACTTTGGGCAGGAACAACGGGCAGTGAACCGGCGCGGGCCGGTCCGCCCGCCTGCACGCGAGATCCAGCTACGAGCTTTTTAACTGCAACAACTTTAGTATACGCTATTGGAGCTGGAATTACCGCGGCTGCTGGACTTGCCCTCCAATAGATCCTTGTTAAAGGGTTTAAAGTGTACTCATTCCAATTATGGGACAACGATAGAGTCCCGTATTGTTATTTTTCGTCACTACCTTCCCGTGCCAGGAGTGGGTAAGTTATTCGCCTGCTGCCTACCTTGGATGTGGTAGCCGTTTTTCATGCTGCATCTCCGGAATCGAACCCTGATTCCCCGTTACCCGTTACAAACATGATAGGTATGTCACGTACCATCGACATTTGATAGGGCAGACATTTGAAAGATGCGTCGCCGGGACGTAAGGCCATGCGATCAGCACAAAGTTATCCAGTCACCTGTGGGAGCGCCGCGCCCCGCGAAGGGCAACGACGATTGGTTTTGAATTAATTAAAAAAAAAAGCGTTCTCCCGCGAGGGTCAAAGTTTGGTAAGTATGTATTAGCTCTAGAATTGCCACAATTATCCAAGTAGGATCATGTCATTTGTTGGTCCACGACTGCTTATTCAACATATGAGATGCACAGCTAACCTCTAGAAAATGTTTATAGCGGCTATTCCACCATACCTCACCCAGTGGGCAGGCTTCTATCTCACTATATATAATAATCTATATATATATATATAAAATACGATGTATGTAGGGATGTATTTGATACGTTCGATAACGGTCCATCCGATTGAGATGAAATTTTCTACATGTATTCTTTTCTTTCCCGTGCAGCCAACTGTCATAGTTTGTTAGTGTACAATCAGCTACTTACTTACTAAAATTTAAATTTACATTATCATTTATATATAGCGAGGTGACTTAACTTAAGAAAAGTTATTTCAAGGGGCATAACTTTTAATAGCATGGCTATATATTTTATATATAGATTGTTGCTTTGTTTTCAAAGATTTATAAACTCTTTGTCTACAGTTATTAAGAGGCATATGAGTTATAATAAATAATAATATAATCTTTAAGGCATTTTCAAAGTTTTCATAAAGATAATGCATCTATTTAAATAGTGAAAATTTTTTAACTCATCTTTTTATGTTTAAAGAAGTTATCTACAGTCATTGTAGGTGATTTAAAAACAGTTTTCATTAAAAAATAATGGATAGTGTGTGGAAGGACATTCTTAAGTTAATTTGTTTGTTTGTTATATGAATTTAATGAGACGCTCCCCGCCAGGAGCTGGGCGAAGCTGCGCCGGGTCACATAGATAGACAGACAGACAGATAGTCGGGAACGGGAGCTTATATGACTACTTATATGAATTAAATGAGATGCTCCCCACCAGGGGCTGGGCGAAGCCGGGCCGGGTCAGACAGACAGATAGTCGGGAACGGGAGCTTATATGACTACTTATATGAATTAAATGAGATACTCCCCACCAGGGACTGGGTGAAGCCGGGCCGGGTCAGACAGTTAGTCGGGAACGGGAGCTTATATGACTACTTTTATGAATTAAATGAGATGCTCCCCACCAGAGGCTGGGCGAAGCCGGGCCGGGTCAGACAGACAGACAGACAGATAGTCGGGAACGGGAGCTTATATGACTACTTATATGAATTAAATGAGATGCTCCCCACCAGGGACTGGGTGAAGCCGGGCCGAGTTAGACAGACAGGCAAGCAGATAGATAGATAGATAGATAGATAGATAGATAGATAGATCCCGCCAGGGATTGGGCGAAGCCGGGCCGGGTCAGCTAGTATAATTATAAATATGGCACTACCATTCCTTCAGCCTTCTTGGGGACATATGATAGTGATAATGTACATGCTATTCTGGTTGAAAGGGATTTGAGCACAAAACAACGATAACTAAAACTGTTATCCATCTTCAGAGTGTAACAACCCTTGCCTTTATTTACACAAAAATAACTCGCGTGCATGCATCCAAACTACGTGTGCAATTACATAGCCAAGACAGCGGCAAACGAGCAGCAGATGTTGTAACGGCTGGGGCAAACAAATGACACATCAAAAATACATAGGTCAATAACAAGCATGGGGAAGGAAGGCCGGCATCAAGTATGGGGATCCTCATACGGGACATAACTGTAGTACCGCGTTTACGTAAATGTTAATAATATCCTCGTTGGAGGTTCTATATTTCAGGATAGAACCCATCTCAGTAAGTTAAGCAAGGGCTGAAGTAGAATAAACCGTGGGGACAGCAATGTCGGAAGCTGGTGCAAAATAAATAAAATCACAGAGATAAAGCAAACAACAACGCGACAGATATGAAGCAAACAATGAACAACGCGATAGATATGAAGCAAACAATGAACAAGGCAACAGAGATTAAGTAAACAATGAACAACGCGATAGATATGAAGCAAACAATGAACAAGGCAACAGAGATTAAGTAAACAATGAACAAGGCAACAGAGATGAAGCAAACAATGAACAACGCGATTGATATGAAGCAAACAATGAACAACGCGATAGATATGAAGCAAACAATGAACAAGCCAACAGAGATTAAATAAAAAATGAACAAGCCAACAGAGATGAAGCAAACAACAACGTGACAGGTATGAAGCAAACAATGAATAAGGCGACAGAGATTAAGCAAACAATGATCAACGCGACACAGAAAAAGCAAACAATTAACAAGGCGACAAAGATGAAGTAAACAATGAACAAGGCGACAGAGCTTAAGCAAACATTGCACAAGGCGAAAGAGATGAAGCAAACAACAAGACGACAGAGAAGAAACAAACAATGAACAAGACGACAGAGAAGAAACAAACAATGAACAAGGCGACAGAGATGAAGCAAACATTGAACACAGTGACAGAGATGAAGCAAACATGGAACAACGCGACAGAGATGAAGCAAACATTGAACAATGCGACAGAGATGAAGCAAGCAATCAACAACTCGGCAGCTGTCGTTACGGCACTGTGTACAATTGTTGGTGTATGCCTACAGGTATTCTGCATGTTTACACAGAAACCACATGTTTCCTACCAACAGATGTTTCTCGGGCTAATGTGCTTATTGTCGCGTGTAAACAACAGGATAGGATTTCTTCTTCTTCTTCTTCGTTCATCCGGAGTTTTTTTTCCGGATGTAATTGCGTTGTGCCTGTTTACAGCAGAGCTGCGTTCTTGCGCCGTTAGGCCGACACATCCGACTTCTGCGGGCATTTGTTGACCGGGTTAACCTTCCCGGGGGTTTCTTAGGACGTTTGACTCTCACTGGTGTGGTGTTATCTCCCATCCTAGCTGGCCCATATAGAACAGCCAAAGACATCCTGGTCAGCCCTCAAGGGAAGGCAGGGGCAGACCATGGGCATTCCCCGCCATCCAAGGAGGCTTCCATACTTGCAGAGCCAACACACAGCGCTCTGGTACTGGGCTCACCCAAGGAATCGTCACGTCCTGCACATGGCTGCTTAGCCTCACTTCCGTATATTGGGCCTTCCATTCACCATAGGCTGTTCTTCCGGAAACCAGAAGAATGCAGTGTGCAGATGACATCCACACAGTGAGCTTTCGATTCAGACTTTCCGCACAATGGATTTGCTATCCGAGCAATATTCCATTTTGTGCCACTAGGACACTTTTTCCACCTTTTTTGAAAGCCCACATAGTGAGCTTTTGATTCGGACTTTCCACGTAATGGATTTGCAATCCAAGCAATATTCCATTTCGTGCCACTAGGACACTTTTTCCACCTTTTTTGAAAGCCCACACAGTTAGCTTTTGATTCGGACTTTCCACGTAATGGATTTGCTATCCAAGCAATATTCCATTTCGTGCCACTAGGACACTTTTTCCACCTTTTATGAAGCCCACACAGTGAGCTTTTGATTCAGACTTTCCACGTAATGGATCTCCTATCCAGCAATATTCCATTTCATGCCTCTGGGAGGCTTTTGTAACCGACATACCTGTGGTATGAAGTGTGGCAGTCTGAATACTTCTTCATACACCTTTAAATGTCAACCTGTATGTAGTTAAAGTAAGCTACGGTCAACTTGAGCTTGTTGATATCTCCATAGAGCTTGTCCTCAAATGAAGCAGGTGTGGGCCAAACTATCTTTCTCTGTTCTGCATATATTGGGCAATCCTGAAGCAAATGTTTTGCTGTCATTTTTCCAGTTCGACAATTACATTCATCGGTATCTCCTATCTTTAGTTTATTGAACAAGTGGTATTTCAGCCTGTTATGTCCTGTGCGGAGTCTGAAGATTGCTACTTGTTCTCTTCTGTCGAGTTTGTAATATACATCATCCTTCTGGTGGCCTGGATGCTCTGATTCCCATTTGGTTCTATAGGTGCTTTTTATCAACCTCTTTGCCTCATTATAAGTTATGTCTATGTCAGGCTGTGGTAGTCGTCCGCCCTCTTTTGCCAGTCTGTCAGCCTCTTCATTTCCAGGTATACTGCAATGTGATGGGATCCACTGTATTACAACTTTTTTGGATTTCTGGCATAGACCATGGAGTGCTGCTCTTAGGTCAGCTATTTCTGTGCTGTTATTGCTCTTCAGTATTGAGACAGCTGACTTTGCATCTGTGAAGATAGCTATTTGCTTCTCTTTATTTTCCTCCATCAAGAGCATTTATGCTGCAGTTTTCAGAGCCTCTACCTCCGCTTTGAAGTTACTTGAAAACTTTCCAGTTGCCACTGAATGTGTTTTTTTCACTCCATTTTTTATATTTAGGAGAATTCCTCCTCCTCCATTCTCTATTGAATTTTTGGCTGATCCATCTGTATATGCATGGGTCCAATTGCTGCTTGGGTAATGTTCTTTTATGTAGTTTAGGGTTATTTCTCTTCTTTCGGTTTCATGCTGAGTGTTCTTTTTCTCAATACCAGGAATGTTTTCTATCATCTCAGGCAGTTGCTGCTGTCTCCAAGCTGGGAACTTGTCTGCATTGTAAATAGGTTTGAGTGTTGATATGTTAAGTATGGGATCTGCCCTAATCTTTCGTTTTGCAGTTTCTACAAAGTTGCTACGCTTCAGTCGTCCCTTTCCAAAACCACTAAACCTTTTATACATAGGGTGGTCTGTCAATCTTCTAAATTTTTCTGCTTGTTGCTGGGCTCTGCTATCTCTTCTATCCTCCATTGGTTGTAAACAAGTGATCTTTTCAAGTTCATTAATAGGCGTTGTCTTCAGGCTTCCAGTTATGATTCGCATTCCTTGATTTTGGACTCTACTTATTTTGTTAAAGTTTGACTTAGCTGCTGTTGCCCAAGCTGCAATGCCATATTCCAGTACTGGCCTCACCCGTCCAGTATATAACTTCTTGAGAACTTTCTCATCTGCTCCCCACGTTGTACCAGCAAGCTTTTTCATGATTGCCATTCTTTGCCTTGCTCTTGTTCGATTTTTCTCAACCTGTGTTTTCCATGTCAGGCGACGATCAAAGGTGACTCCGAGATAGTTTGGATTTTCTTCATGGCGCAATATTTTTCCATTCAATACCAGCTTAGGTTGTTGAGTTTTATTTGAGAGGGAGAACACTGTGCATGTTGTTTTCTCCTCACTTATCTTCACTAGCCATGATTTTGACCAGTCCTCTAGTGCTAATAAGGCTTGCTGTATTCTGCTGTTAGCTGTACTAATATATTCTTCAGATGTCCATATGGCTAGGTCATCTGCAAAGGATGATGTGTGTACTCTGGCTGGAAAATTTTCTGTGATGTCGTTTATATATGCTAGGAATAATGTTGGTGAAAGAACTCCTCCTTGGGGGACACCTTGCTCCAACAGCATCATTTTGCTGGTTTGTCCTTGTACTTTTGTCCTGGCAGTTCTGTTCTCAAGGTAGTGGCTGATCCATTTGTACATTTTCCCACAAACATGCATTTTTTGCAGTTTAACTTTCAGTCCTTCCTTCCATACTTATCAAATGCTTTTTCTAAATCTATCCAGACCGCTAGTGTGTGCTTTTTCTCTTGGAAGGCATCCTCTATTTCCTGAGCTATATAGGTTATTTGATCTTCAGTGGATCTGTACTTTCTTAATCCTGCTTGGTGTGGTGTTAAGAGTTTGTTTTCTTCCAGATGCCATGTTAGCCTGCCATTGATAATGCGTTCCATTAATTTTCCTACACAGCTAAGTAGACTGATAGGTCGATAGCCATTTGGTTCTTCCAGGTCTTTTCCTTTCTTTGGGATTGGTATTAGTATAGCTTCCTTCCATGCCTGTGGGACTATTCCCCTCTTCCAGCTGTAATTTAGGACTGCTAGTAGTTTCTTTTTTGCCTTAGTGCCTAGTCCTATTAGCATTTCATTTGTGATTCCATCCTTTCCTGGTGATTTCTTCTTTTTTAGGGTATTCATTGCCTGTTCCATTTCTTCCATTGTTAGATTTGCCATCATATATTCTGCTGCTGTCTCTGTATTTGTATGATGTATCTGTTTGTCTTTGATTGCTTTCTTCTGTTCGGTTGTAATATCAATGTGGTTTGCATTTGCATAGTGTTCCATTAGTGCATTTGCAGCCTTTTTTCCTGTTAGCAAGGCATTTCCTTGTTTAATTGTTATTTGTTTGTTGCTAGGTCCTTCATTGTTCATGGCTTTCACTAGTTTCCATAGTTTGTTTCCATCCCTGTCAAAATTCAGGTTTTCTGTTTTTTCCCTCCAACAATCTCTTGTTGTTTGATTTACTGTTCTTTTATATTTTGCTGAGATGGCTTTGAGAGAGATGTTCGCTTCAATTGTTTGTTCTCTCTCTGCTGTCTTCCTGGCATCTTCAACTTTGTCCTCCAAACTTTGTAGTTCTTCAGTCCAGTATGGTTTGTAATTTTTCCTCGCTCCTCTTGGAATGGACTCAGTGGCTGCCTGTATTATCGCTCTGTTTAGACTTTCCACCATTTGCTTTATGTTGCCATATCGTGTATTTATGTTTTCACAATATTTGTCTGTTAGTATGGCAAATCTGTCCCAATCTGCTCGTTTGTAATTCCAGCGGGGCAAGGGCTTTTGCTCCTGTGGAACATACTCCATATTCATTACAAGCTTGATTGGTCTGTTGTCACTACCTGCTAATTGGTCCAGCACATGGCGATCGATTTTGTGGAGGATGTCTCCTGTGCAGAAAGCTAGGTCTGGAGTAGAAGTGGTAAGCCATCTTCTGGAGTAGAAGCTCGGTGTGTCATCCGCTTTGTTGAGTAGATGGAGATTTGAGTCTATTTCCCAGTCCTCCAATTCATCTCCTCTTTTGTCAGTATCTGGGTATCCCCATCTTTCTGAACGGCTATTAAAGTCTCCGACAATAATGCAGTTTGTGTCAGTTATTTTCATGTTTGAGAGTGTAAGGTCCTTATCTGCTGGGCTATACAGATTGTAGATTCTTATTTTCACGTCCTTTATCATTATATCAACACCTATAATTTCCGTTTGGTTGTCAGAGATCACAGATACTTCGCTGCAAGGTATTGTATTTCGTGTAAGTATTAGAACTCCTCCTTTGTGTCCTTCGCGGTCAAAACGTGTGGTCTGATATCCTCTGACTGAGAATTTGTGATTGGCGTTGAGGTGTGTCTCTTGAATGCATGCCACATCTATTCTATCTTTATGAAGACGCTGTGTTAGGGAGTCTTTCTTCTTGTAAACTCCTTCGGCATTCCACTGTAGTATGTTGAGTGTCCGGGGTATTTGGTCAATAGCTCTTAACCTACTCCTCTGTGCCTTGACTCCACAGCACAGGGGAAGGTGACCACCAGTAGTCATGGGTGGACCCCCTCGAGGCAGGGGGCCCGGCACTATCGCCGCCTGATGGGACTTCACGGGATTAGCACCATAACGATTAATTTTGATTTGTGACATCATGAATTAAGTTACGTTGCACTGCTTTGTCAAGCCTGTGGCTCAGTACATCCGATTTCGACAAGCATTTATTTGGGATGCTTTCCCTAGCCTTTGACTGTCCCCAGTCTACCTACAAGGCAGCAGGTTTTACGTTGCACTGCTTTGTCAAGCCTGTGGCTCAGTACATCCGATTTCGACAAGCATTTATTCGGGATGCTTTCCCTAGCCTTTGACTGTCCCCAGTCTACCTACAAGGCAGCAGGTTTTACGTTGCACTGCTTTGTCAAGCCTGTGGCTCAGTACATCCGATTTCGACAAGCATTTATTCGGGATGCTTTCCCTAGCCTTTGACTGTCCCCAGTCTACCTACAAGGCAGCAGGTTTGTGTGTCTCTTCGTCTGGTCCCTCTCCCTTGACCTGTCCGACATGGGTGGCCCTACCAGTAGCTGTGCTGCTGTCGGCATAGCTCTTGGGGTCATTGGGACGCACAAGCCCCTCTACCTCGTCACGGTGGACACACAGCAGAGGGGGGATAGGATTTAAATAGCATTCTCTTTTTGTATTCTCACTTCCATTTAGTATTTTTGGAGGTATAATTAGTGAGTCTCTGTTGCTACAAGAAATCAACCCCTTAGCCACTGCATTGATATGCAAGTGTACTAAGAACGCTGGCACCAGCTAGACTTGTTATAAATTAGACGCATTTGGTGTACTAACTTTTGCCACCCACGTCACAAGCACCAGTATTTACAACTGTTAAGACCTTGAGGCACCTCTTCGTGGTGCAGGATATCAACATACAAGTCCTAAATCTATGCAACATTCCCTTCATCGCCACGTGTCTCCTGGGATGTGAAATCCCAGTACCAGTCTTGCATACTCCATCGGTTTCTGAGCATGGAGAGGGGAAGGAGAATTCTGTAATACAGGCCCCGTGGAGATGGAACTTTGATATGGGATTGGGAGGACATTCTCAATACCAAGCCCACTCTCACACCAGCAAGGTCTGCACAGCGTCCAGACGACATGCATATCTATGTATCAGACTTAGTCCATTACAGCCAACAGCCATCCAGAGGATTCACAGCCAGCCAGTCAACAGTGGGCTAGCCTTCCTCGGCTGTTATAGCTGAGGTATACAAGCAACTGCCTCTGTAACATAGGAGAGGGGTCGCGTTGGTGTACCAGTTAGGACGTTACGCTGACAATGCCATGAAAACTGTGGGACAAGGGTCTGATGCCAGCACTTATCGTTCGCTACGAGAGGGAAAGACTGACCACGTATTCCCCCGTGCATTCAGTCCTCCACAAAAGTGTGACGGTCCTAACACTGCACATACCACAACTGGCTCCTGATACGGACCCCCCCCCCCCCCTCCCCATAACTTAAGTGACATTTGTGTCAGGTCTTAGTCAGATATGACTGAGCTACCGTATAACAGTAGACGGTGCTACCTGCTTTCTGTTAGCGCCGAACGTTGGGCGGCGCTTACCAAACCCGAACCCCACATTGTGCCAACGGCTTCGGGCGGAAGAGCGCAATTGGGAGGGTACAAGCCTTACCCTGGTGCGAGGAAATGCAAGCCTTGGTTCGCGGCTGGTCTAGGATCGAAGCTCCAACAGGCGGACAGTTAGAGCATTGCTTTGCTTTTCCGGCAACTTCTGCAGCTTGTTTTGTTCCAGATGTAGGGGTGTTACCTTTCCTCTGGAGTGAACTAGGCAGGTCGAGAGAGGGATCATGCTGCATGGGCAACACATGCTCGCTATATTTTAGCCCAGGCTTTGTGCTATGGAGAGGCAATAACTCCATCCCTGATCTTAACTGGTTTCAGAATCAAAGCGAGAGGCAACTGTTACGGGTTATAAATCCCTGTCAATTGGCATAGACATGGGGCGCCACGCGTTGCCTCTGACGGTGGGAGACACCTACAGGTGTCACTGATCAGCTACCGCCCGCCTCAAGCTGGGCATCCCCCGGCCAATTGGGTGCTGATCCGCCACAGCCTGCCTGCTTCAATGGGTGCTTGGGGCTAGGACAAAATCTGAATCGCAGGCTGTAAAACCAATGAACCAGGTACAAATAAAAATAAAAATAGAAACCTCAAGCCATGGCTTGCAACCTGGAACGTGAGAACCATGTGTCCAGGATTTTCCACTGACTTGACCAATATTGACGATGTGAGAAAAACGGCTTTGATTGCTGCCGAACTCAATCGTCTTAACATTGATATTGCTGGCCTGCAGGAGACTCACCTCGCTGAGGAAGGGTCACTCAGGGAAAACAATTACACCTTTTTTTGGAAGGATAGAGGGCAGGCAGAAAAAAGTCAACACGGTGTGGGCTTTGCAGTGAAGAATTCGCTACTAGGAATGATTGAAATTCCAGCAGGAGGAAATGAAAGACTGTTATCCCTGCGCTTGGCAACCTCTTGTGGTTTTGCCACCATTATTATTGCATATGCACCGACACTCGATTCCTCTGATGATGTGAAGGATTTGTTCTATGAGGAGTTAGACTCCGTGATCAAGGCAGTTCCAAAATCTGATTACATTTATATGCTCGGTGATTTCAATGCTCGTGTGGGTAAGGACTCGAGTTCATGGCCAGTGTGCCTTGGAAAATGCAACATCGGTCGCATGAATGAAAATGGGCAAAGGCTGCGGGAGCATTGCACCAGTAATGACCTATGTATTACAAACTCCTTTTTTTTAAACAAAAGAGATGCATAAGGTCACATGGAAACATACAAGATCCGGCTATTGGCACCAGCTGGACTTCATCATCACACGGAGACAACATCTGAACCATATATCATTGACTCGACGTTACCACAGTGCTGGCTGTGATACGGATCATTCTTTGGTTGTTAGCAAGGGTTAGACTGAGACCAAAGAGAATCCACACAGCTAAACACAAATCTAGCCCCAGGATTAATATTATTAACACTCACGATCCTGAAAAGTGCTTTAAGTTTCAACAGCAACTTGAAGACGCTTTCACTGATACACCAGAAAATTGTACAGTAAATGAAAAGTGGGGTCAACTTAAGGAAACTCTTTATAAAACTGCCGTAGGGGTTTACGGCACTGTGGATCATAAGAGGGAGGACTGGTTTGCGGCAAACAGCGAGACTCCGCAGCCCTTGATTGATAAGAAGAAGATAGCTCTCTCAAGAAACAAGGAAAGACCAACGCGTAACACTCGGAGTGAGCTAAGGCAAGCTAGAAAGGATGTGCAAAAGGCTGCCAGGCAGTGTGCAAATGATTATTGGATCAAGTTAAGTGAGTCCATTCAAATCGCAAGTGATAAGGGAAACATAAGAAGCATGTATGAAGGAACAAAGAAAGCCTGTGGGCCAGTGATCAAAAGAAGTGCACCATTGAAAACCTTGACTGGAGAAATCATCACTGATAAGAAACAGCTGATGGACAGATGGGTAGAGCACTATTTGGAGCTTTACTCAAGTGAGACCAAACTAGCGGATGATGCCCTCAACGCCATAGAGGCTCTACCAACTCTTGACCACCTGGACACACTTCCCACCATAACTGAAGTTAAGTGTGCTATAAATGAACTAGCATCTGGCAAGGCTCCAGGTAAGGATGGGATTCCAATAGAGGTTATCAGGAGTGGGCAAGACAAACTCACTCTACAGATCCACCAGCTAATAGACCTATGCTGGTGAGGAGGACAAGTCCCACAGGATTTCAAAGATTCAAGCATCATAACACTGTACAAAAACAAGGGCGATCGAAGCGACTGCAACAACTATAGGGGTATCTCACTTCTGTGTATTGTTGGAAAAGTATTTGCCAGAATTGTTCTGCGCAGACTTCAAGTCCTAGGAGATCAAGTCTACCCCGAATCACAGTGTGGCTTTCGACAGAACCGGTCTACCATTTATATGATACTAGCTGACCCGGCCCGGCTTCGCCCAGTCCTTGGTGGGGAGCATCTCATTTAATTCATATAAGTAGTCATATAAGCTCACGTTCCCGTTACCGACTATCTATCTGTCTGTCTGTCTGTCTGTCTGTCTGTCTGTCTGTCTGTCTGACCCGGCATCGCCCAGTCCTTGGTGGGGAGCATCTCATTTAATTCATATAAGTAGTCATATAAGTTCCCGTTCCCGTTACCGACTATCTGTCTGTCTGTCTGTCTGTCTGTCTGTCTGTCTGTCTGTCTGTCTGTCTGTCTGTCCGTCCGTCCCTCTCTGTCTGTCTGTCTGCCTGTCTGTCTAATCATTTATTGGTTGCAGTTAGAACAACCTTAGATAAACGAAGACCAACTTACAAAAAGCATTAGAAAGAGCACTTGAAAGATCTTTACATCTTCCCCCAACAATTAACTTGTGTAAATGGAGCGGCGGCAGCAGCATCAGCAGAAGAAGGAAAAGGAGGAGTAGACAACTGCAGCGAAAAGGTGGGTCTGTCTATCTATCTGACCCGGCGTGACTTCGCCCAGCTCCTGGCGGGTAGCGTCTCACTAAATTCATACAACAAAAAAAAGTAACTTAAAAAAATGCCCTTCCACACACCATCCATTATTTTTAATGAAAACGCTTTCTAATCACCTGCATGACTACAGTAACTTCTTAAGCAAAAAAAGATGAGTTACAATGTTATGCATTGTGCATTATTTTTATGAAAACTTTGAAAATGCCTTACAGATTGTATCATTATTTATTATAACTCATATGCCGGTACATAACTATGGACAAAGAGTTTACAAATCTTTGAAAACGATGCCACAATATGACTATAAGTTATACAGAAAAGTTATGCCCCTTGAAATAACTTTTATAGAGTTAGGTCCCCTGAGATATATGAAATTACAATGAAAAGTGAAAAATGAAATAATACTGGGTAAGCAGGCGATTTCACACTAAAAAATATTACAGTTGGCAGCTCTGGAATGAAAGAAAGGCGTGTAGAAAATTTCATCTCAATCGGATGGGCCGTTCGCGAGCGCATAAAGGACAGACGGACAGACAGACAGACAGACAGACAGACAGACAGACAGACGGAGATCCTAATTTATATATAAGACTAGCTGACCCTGCCCGGCTTCGCCCAGTCCCTGGTGGGAAGCATCTCATTTAATTCATATAAGTAGTCATATAAGTTCCCGTTCCCGTTACCGACTATCTGTCTGTCTGTCTGTCTGTCTGTCTGACCCGGCCCGACATCGCCCAGCTCCTGGTGTGAAGCATCTCATTTAATTTATATAAGTAGTTATATAAGTTCCTGTTCCCGACTGTCTATCTGTCTGTCTGTCTGTCTATCTGTCTGCCTGACCCTGTCCGGCTTCATTAAATTCATACAACAAAAAAAAATGTAACTTAAAAGAACGTTCTACCACACACCATCCATTATTTTTAATGAAAACTCTTTCTAATCACCTGCATGACTACAGTAACTTCTTAAGCAAAAAAAGATGAGTTACAATGTTATGCATTGTGCATCATTTTTATGAAAACTTTGAAAATGCCTTACAGATTGTATCATTATTTATTATAACTCATATGCCGGTACATAACTATGGACAAAGAGTTTATAAATCTTTGAAAACGATGCCACAATATGACTATAAGTTATACAGAAAAGTTATGCCCCTTGAAATAACTTTTACAGAGTTAGGTCCCCTGAGATATATGAAATTATGATGAAAAATGAAAAATGAAATAATACTGAGTTTCACACTAACAAAATATCACAGTTGACAGCTCTGGAATGAAAGGAAGGCGTGTAGAAAATTTCATCTCAATCGGATGGGCCGTTCGCGAACAAATAAAGGCCATACATACATACAGACAGACAGAGATACGCACATCCTAATTTATATATAAGATTCTCATTGCGACAAATGCAAGAAAAATGCCGTGAACAGAATCAACCACTGTTTATTGCCTTCATCGACCTCACAAAGGCTTTTGATTTGGTCAGTCGTGAGGATCTGTTCAAGGCACTAAAGAAGATTGGCTGCCCACCAACTCTTCTGTCCATTGTGGAATCGTTCCACATAGGCATGAAAGGTATAATCAAGTTTGATGGTGCAACTTCTGAAGAATTTGAAATCAAGAGTGGAGTTAAGCAAGGTTGTGTACTAGCTCCCACCCTCTTTGGAATATACTTTTTACTTCTACCGAAATATGCCTTTCGTGATCAGGATGGTGGTATATACATTCACTCACGCTCAGATAACGGCCTCTACAATGCTCAGAGATTGAAGGCCAAGACCAAAATTAGGAGGGTACTAATCAGAGAGTTGCTTTTTTCAGATGGATGACGCTGCAGTTACGACCCACTCTGAGGAAGAATTGCAATGTCTACTATCTGCATTCTCTAATGCTTTTTCTGAATTTGGTTTAACAATTAGCAAAAAGAAGACACAGATTATGTCACAAGGTGCACATGGGGTGCCATCAATCTTTATTGACGACGCCGAACTAGAGATGGTAGACCATTTTTTACATATCTAGGATCAGTGGTAAATAGCAAATTATCCCTAGATCAGGAAATCAACATCCGGATTGGTAAGGCAGCAACAACAATGAACAGGTTAAGAAAAAGAGTCTGGGAGAACAGAAAGCTTACTGCCAAAACAAAAGTCCTCGTCTACCAAGCCTGTGTCCTTAGTACTCTTCTTTATGGCAGTGAAACCTGGACAACTTACTCACACCAAGAGAAACGTTTAAACAGCTTTCATATGCGGTGTCTGCGAAGAATTCTTGGTATTAAGTGACAAAATCACAAATACTGTATTATTGGAAAGATCAGGTTGCGTGACGGTTTATTCCATGCTCAGTCTTCGTAGACTTAGATGGATAGGACATCTTAGGAGGATGGATGATGGCAGAATACCAAAGGACATCATTTTGTGGTGAATTACAGATGGGTAAGAGATCTCAGGGTCGGCCTCTACTCCGATACAATGATGTGTGTAAGTGGGACATGATTGATACAGGCATTGATAATGCACATTGGGAGCAAGTCGCCGCTGAACGTGTTGCATGGAGGGCAAACATCAGAAATGGAATAAAGACAAAGGAGAAAATTATTGCAGATAAGTCACACACCGAGCGTGTGAGACGTAAGATGGTGCATGATGGTGGAAATGACCACGTGTTCACATGCACCCACTGTGAACGGACATTTACAGCGTAAATTGGCCTTATCAGTCACATTCGCTACCGCCATAGGTAAAAGTTATTATGCCTTTTTAAAGCACAAACTATCGTCTGTCAAGATGGCAAGGTGCCAATGGATGGAATTTGAGAACATCGTGACAACTGGAAAGATCAATGGGGGAAAATGCAGAAACAGGCCATGAGAAATCATGATGGATGGGCTGAGACGGTGGACTCGAGAAATATCAGCAGCAGAGATGATCCAGAATACCAAGATCCGAGATCTGTGGAGAGAAATGAACGCCTACAACAGTTGGCAAGGCACATGATAATGATAAAAGGAGCGTTATTGACACATTTCTTATGTAGTAAATCACTATAACTGAATGTCAAAAAGAGGGTGTTGAAATGTTATATGGAACCTGTTGTATGGCAATGAGTCACGGAACGTGAATGAACAAATTAGAAAGAGTTTGGAAGCACAGGATATGAAGTCCCTGGGACTAAAGAGAGGCGTGGGAAACATCGTTACCACTGGAAAGATAAGAAGAGACAGAAACAGATCGACACAAAACCATACTATTTATGTTTACGTGATGTTATCAAGGTTGTTACTGAGTTTTTGTATGGTTCGAAACATTGTCTGATATTCCGCTCTCCTCCACGTCACATTGACAATTATCTGCATTTGTTACTCCGAAACGTGTCTACGGCATCTTATTTCCATTGTTTGGATTTCAAATCCCATTTCAGAATTCTCCATATTGAAAGACCGTGTGGGGTTCTTGTGAATGGATGCAAATGTGGACAATGAGCCATCACATGGTGATGAAGCTAGAGACAACGGGTGTTTTATTTTAACAAGGATGCTGAGAATATCGTTGATGTTAACGAAGAAAACGTTTGCAAATTTTACTAGATCGTTGGTCAAAACCAAATGAAGCGCATGGGCTCGTCAACAGAAGAAGTGGAGTGAAGAACGTTTTTTGGGGGAGAAATAGTGGGCAAGAAAAGCAATGAAAAAGAGAATGATGAATATGGAAAGCTTGAACAGCTTACAACAAATAATAAAAGTAGCATCAGTTTAATTAAAATACACAGAAGAGTGGAGGATAATGGTCTTCAGTTTCAGCTCCAGACAAGGCATTGGCGGAGTTCAGAATGAAGCCACCTAATTACCCAGTCTCTGAAAGTGGTTGATTGATTTAAGAATTGACCAGGCAAACCCATAGATGCTTCATGTCCCTCAAATGTCGTTAAGGTGTAAATAGATGCAAATCGTTCCAATTTTAATGGACTGATGGAGCTCATAGCTCATGGAAGGAAATCCACCTACGTGGCGGACACACCCAATGCCAAACCACCACTGCCTTGTGGAAGGTCTTGTAAGAACAAAGACTAGTTTAGTTTTAGTTTAGTCGATGCAGGGCCAATTAAGCCATCTTGGTGCCCTAGGCACACACCCACATGGGTGCCCCCTACTGCCCCGGGCCCCCGATCCTCCACTGACTGCTCGCATGTTCAATATTATGCAAAAAACTAACAAAGAAAAACATTTGTGAAATGTAAACACATATGTTTGTACTACTATCACTCATATAAAACCTACAATAAGGTATTTCTGTATTAAAATTAATAGTTAATTAATTTTGTAATAATAGTAGACAAAAATACTGTAACTTTTTTGATAGATAAGAAAGTCAGAGAGAGCACACATTTACATTTTAAAGTTCTTTTTTTCTAGATTTACGCCTGGCAAAGTTTTTGAGTACATCATCAAAGTTAATTTTGAGCAACAAGTCTGCCTAAATCATCAGCAAAGATAAGGAATCAAGCCTTTCTTGTTTCATTGTCGATCTACTTGGATTTTTTGTACGTTTCAACTGAGAAAAAGAGCGCTCAGTTGAACAGTTCGTAACCATTAATGTTAAAAATATGCGCAAGACGATTTCTACATTTGGAAAAGCACACTCGATGTTGTCTCTATTACTTTGTAGAGTTCTGCATGACTGTACGTGTTGTTGTCAGATTATGATGCACGAAACTTGTGGCGAATATATGAGTGGAACTGTTGTAGTTCAGTATATAAATTATTGTTCAGATCTTCAGGATAAGCATTTATTAGTCCTTCACAACACCAAACAAGAAAATCGAACTGTTAGATCATTATATACCTGTCCTCGTCTACTCATCTCTGTCTCAAGTTTGTCAACAATAGTGTAGAAAGCAGATATCCGAAATTTGTCTCTGGCATTCTGAGATACCTCAGGGGCATCACCATCAATGACCACTGTCTTTCGGTTACGATTACGGGTCAAAGTTGACGTATAATCCACACCTGGTGTTATTTCTTGTGCAGCTTCTTCAAATCTTTCAAATTCATTCCTAGATTCTTGCAAGTGATCTGCTAGTGAAGAATACAAATCAGCACACGTTTTCAAGTTCACGTGCTCATTTTGTAGAGCTTGACTGACCCTGTGAAAATGTTGTAACACTTCTTCCCAAAAGACAAGCATGAAAGCAAATTCTAATTCTTGCATCTTCTTTGCAATGTTTTCTGCTTCTCTTCTGGTGTCCCCCTTCTGTGACTGGTCTTCTTGTAAACATTCTAAATCTTCTATAATCTGAGGATGCGACATTAGAATGGCTTCAGTTGCAACAACATGTGCTTCCCATCTAGTATCGGAAAGGGACTTTACCAGCTTTTCATTCACAAGGCATACTTTCAGAATCTTCCATCTTCTGGTTGAAGCTGAGAAAAAAGTATAGATCAGTTGCACTGTATGGAAGAAGTTTACTGCCTCTAAACAAGAGTCAACGGCACTTCTGCTTACCAGATTTAGTGAATGGGCAGCACAGGGTATGTATATATAAATAATGTGCGATTCAATATTACATTTGCGATTTACTTATTCCATGCAGTTACGCTACCGGGACAATATACACATTTTTCTTGAGGACTTGCGGTGCCCCCCAAATGCTTGGTGCCCTAGGCACGTGCCTTGTTTGCCTAGTGGTTAATCCATCCCTGAGTCGATGGATCAACATCACGCCACACGGGTGCAACCCATAAGTGCTCCGTTCTCCTCCTAACTCAAATCTGAGTCTGGAGAAACTCAGCTCAGTGCACGAACTCCGTGGCACCGGCGAGGATCCTGAAATACTTTGGGTAGATTTTTAACTCCAAATTTCGCCTGGGCAGCGCCGTTAGGCTACTCTTTATCGATTTCCAACTGCCAAGGGATTTTTTACGTGTGCAACAATACACACGGGCGTCCGATCTCACTACCCAGAGACCAGGGGACATTTTATTACTAGAAGTCCACGAGAAAAAAATTACGGTATCACCGGGGCTTGAACCCGGGACCTCCAGCACTCCAGGCGGACACCATACCTCGAGACTACTCAGCCCTGAGAAAGCAAGAGCAAAGACTAAGGCAACAAAGCCCGACAGAAAATATGGGCAGGCAAAGTCTACAAGTCAGGGAAAGCAATTCACCTATGAGAGGAGGAGTCCAGAAAAATAAACCTCAGTTGTCAAAGTGACTTTGACAAATCGGTTAGCCCAAGTGGTATGATGGGATTTAGAAAGCGAACATGTATGACTAATAACCTACGCACTAACTACAACAATGGAGACATTTACAGCAGCACACGAAGAATATTCACGCTGGTCATAAATACGTCGCTTTCTTCTCACTCACACCCCTCCTTGCCAGATCCACGCTTAAACCCAGATTAAAGTATCCTTAAATATAATCTTTCATCTCTCAATGTATCTCTTCAACCATATCCGTCTATAGCCAGTCCCGTGAAAGTGAATAGCTATATCATTCTGTACGATCTTGCACCTGTAAGTTTAAGAAAGCAAGTCTCGCTATCTCGCGTCACTTCGTGTTGTTGACTATTGACAACATGGCACTGGGTATTTGTTAACGTAGGCAGTCATTGTGTAGTGACATTCTCATCTCGTAGCTTCCTCTAGGTCTATTTTTGTCAGTCACGGTGTACTAGCTCGTTTCCTAATATCTTCATGTCACGTTTTCACTGTTCATTTACCAAACAGTAAAAGATGAATGCTTCGGCAAGAAAATTTGCTGTCATCTGGATTTTATTGGGATGTATTCTGCTTGTGGTGCAGCCATCGGAGTCGTCAACAGCCAAGATAACACTGGAACAGAAACGGGAGTTAAGGTTAGGCAACATAGAGTCAAGTTCAGTAATATTATGTATCTTGTATTCATTAACGATAACAAGCACATCAGAATACCACATTTTATAAGTTGTCCTCGCCGTAAGTTCCGCAAAGGTTAACCCATGTTCATGATTCTCAGACGGAGTCACGGACAGTGACAGTAGTGACACTGACTGACACTAACTGACAGTTCAGTGACACATAGACAAGACACTCACTGCAACTGCTACCATTAGTATATTATGTGTCCAGACTCTTCGCTTGTTGTTGAAGATGAAAACAGAGTTTGTATGGAAATGTCCCAAGTGCTGTGATGTCGGTTCTTGACTCAACTATCTGCTCTCAGTATCATTCTGAACTGAAGGATAAATTATTTATATGTATAATATATAAAAGTGTTCCATAGGATACGTCTGTCCTAGGAAGTATAATATCAATATCATCAAATGGCAAATCAGAAGACGAGATCGAAAATAGATGCAGTAAGGCAAATCACTTTTCACTTTAGTCTTTATCAACTCTATGTTATTGTTACCAATGCCAAACCTGGACAATGACAGAAAAAGAGGAAAGAAAAATCACAACAATAGAAATGAGATTCCTGAGAAGAATACTCAATGTATCAAGAAGAGATAAGATCAGAAATGAAGAAATCAGGATTAAAGTGGGGGTTACAGCTGTGCTAGATTTTATTAGAAGGCAGCAAGTCAAATGGTTTGGCCATGCATCTAGTAGGTTACCAACTAACAGTATACAACAACAAGCAATGATGTACAGACCAGAGGGAAGCAGAGGAAAAGGCCAACCATGTAAACGATGGACACAGGGAATAACAGAGTCCATGGGAATATCGATAATCTCCCGCTGTTTATACTTCACCTCAACACCACAAGGTACAAGAGGAACATGATGAGATGAGATAGGGCACCTCCCATTGTGCTTTGAAAGTAAATGAGTGTATAATTTATAATACAATAAATACGGAAATAATTGATCTGATGAACTACCTTAGCACAGGAGTAGTCCAGAAACTGACACTGCTTAGATGCACACAGTGTTGCTTCAACATGACAAACATTGCCAAAATAAGTTAACACCTGAAAGACTAGACTTCTAATTTTGCTGCAGCAGAATACATAATCTAAACATCATCATCAAAACTAATTTCTTCTGCCCAATCAGTGGTTACTGTAATCTACTCTGTCCCAGAGTATGTTTAACTACTGCATCAGACAGTTATTAAACTCTTACTTTCAGATCCAGACAGTTATTAAACTCTTACTTTCAGATCCAGACAGTTATTAAACTCTTACTTTCAGATCCAGACAGTTATTAAACTTTTACTTTCAGATCCAGACAGTTATTAAACTTTTACTTTCAGATCCAGACAGTTATTAAACTCTTACTTTCAGATCCAGACAGTTATTAAACTCTTACTTTCAGATCCAGACAGTTATTAAACTCTTACTTTCAGATCCAGACAGTTATTAAACTCTTACTTTCAGATCCAGACAGTTATTAAACTTTTACTTTCAGATCCAGACAGTTATTAAACTCTTACTTTCAGATCCAGACAGTTATTAAACTCTTACTTTCAGATCCAGACAGTTATTAAACTCTTACTTTCAGATCCAGACAGTTATTACACTCTTACTTTCAGATCCAGACAGTTATTAAACTATTACTTTCAGATCCAGACAGTTATTAAACTTTTACTTTCAGATCCAGACAGTTATTACACTCTTACTTTCAGATCCAGACAGTTATTAAACTCTTACTTTCGGATCCAGACAGTTATTAAACTTTTACTTTCGGATCCAGATAGTTATTACACTCTTACTTTTGGATCCAGACAGTTATTACACTCTTACTTTCAGATCCAGACAGTTATTACACTCTTACTTTCGGATCCAGACAGTTATTAAACTGTTACTTTCGGATCCAAACAGTTATTACACCCATTTCTTTTTGTTTTTGTGCTTGCTCACTTTGAACTCAAGCATAATCCATACACACTACTTCTAGTAGCACTAGAATGAATTTTGCGTGTGGATTAGCTTTCCTTATTACTAGTGTCCCTCGCCATCAGGCGAACCTACTCCGACTTTAGAGGTACATGTAATTTATGTCCCCAAGTCAAGAATGAGAAGTCAGCAGTTTAGTCCAACTGTCCGATGTAGGGGTTGAACCCCTTACCTCAGCATCAGCACACCGGATGTTTAAGAAAGCACTTTCTTATCTATTCGGCCATGCTGACCTCCTAAACTTTTTCTTTCTTATCCAGGCAGTTGTCATGTTTGTGCAGCAATGACTTGGGACAAAATCACACCTTCATCAGACAGTTGTCATGTTTGTGCAGCAATCACTTGAGACAAAATCACACCTTCATCAGACAGTTGTCATGTTTGTGCAGCAATCACTTGAGACAAAATCACACCTTCATCAGGCAGTTCTCATGTTTGTGCAGCAATCACTTGGGACAAAATCACATCTTCATCAGGCAGTTCTCATGTTTGTGCAGCAATCACTTGGGACAAAATCACACCTTCATCAGACAGTTGTCATGTTTGTGCAGCAATCACTTGGGACAAAATCACACCTTCATCAGACAGTTGTCATGTTTGTGCAGCAATCACTTGGGACAAAGTCACACCTTCATCAGACAGTTGTCATGTTTGTGCAGCAATCACTTGGGACAAAATCACACCTTCATCATACAGTTGTCATGTTTGTGCAGCAATCACTTGAGACAAAATCACACCTTCATCAGACAGTTGTCATGTTTGTGCAGCAATCACTTGGGACAAAATCACACCTTCATCAGGCAGTTGTCATGTTTGTGCAGCAATCACTTGGGACAAAATCACACCTTCATCAGGTCATCCATGAATTGCTCCTGTTGAAAGGAGTCCAATTCTCAGCCACTTATTTGTTACACTCATTGAGTCCCATTTGTTATTTTAACCCCCACTCCTCCAACAGTTGAACAAACAGGACTTCGTACAAGGAAATGGCATATGTTGGGGAATTGAACAAACATATAACTGTACAAGGAAATGGCATACGTTGGGGAATTGAACAAACATATAACTGTACAAGGAAATGGGATATGTTGGGGAATTGAACAAACATATAACTGTACAAGGAAATGGCATACGTTGGGGAATTGAACAAACATATAACTGTACAAGGAAATGGGATATGTTGGGGAATTGAACAAACATATAACTGTACAAGGAAATGGGATATGTTGGGGAATTGAACAAACATATAACTGTACTAGGAATTAGGAAGGATATGTTGGCAATTTAATCAAACATGGCCCTGCACAAAGAAATGGTGTATGATGAGGATTTAAGCAACTATAGAAATACACAAATGCAATGTGGTGTAGTTTTGAGCTAGCATAAGGCTGCACAACGATTATGAGAATGCTGGGGAGTTCCTGACACTGTAAGATTGATAAACTCTGAATTCAGGTGCTTATAGTTTGAACAATTTACATTATATATCTTCTGTCTGTGTCATTTCCATTGTGTAATTCTGCAGTCTATCAGTGTCATTCAAAACATGTACAGATGTTGTCTTATAGAATTGTGCATCATGATTGTTGGTGAAATTATTACAATAGCTACTTGACATTTATGTCAGATACTTCAACAAGTGCACAGCTTCAGGTATTTAAAAAGACAAGAAAACAGCTTGGGTCATGAGTTGGGATGCTGCCTCAAGTCTTCACGTGCACATTTTAGTATTGTAGAGTGATGTTTAGAGGCTGTAAGAAACCCAAAGTCCCATGTAAAAACCTGTTTTGGGTATGTGAAGTCTTAAAATGACCTTCAAATTTGTGTAGGCCTGATTGTATGGAGGAATATTTTGCTAGTCTTTCCCTCCCTAGGGAACGATGAGAGCTGACATCGAACCCTCAAGCAACTGATCTCATGCCATTGTTAGTGTTATTTCAGAACCAGTACACCAACACACCCAGTTTAGTTCCTTTAACTCTTTGCAAAATTTTTGTGAAGTTTATTTGTTTCTCATATTTCTATGCATTTTGTGTTAAATTTTTTTCTTTTGCTCAAGCGTAGTCCATACATGTGCTACTACTTCTAGTGCACTGGACTGATTTTTGCATGCTAATTAGCTTTCCCTATTACCAGTGAATCTCGCCATCAAGCAAACACACTCTGACTTCAGAGGTACTTGTAATTTACGTCCCCAAGTCAAGGATGAGAAGTCAACATTTTAGTCCAACTGACCGGTGTAGGGGTTGAACCCGCTACATCGGCATCAGCACACCGGAAGTTTAATAGCGACTGCTCTTACCCATTCAGCCATGCTGACCTGTTTCTGACTTGGTTAATTTGTTGATGGTTTCAGGGCAAAGTCTCTGGAGATGTTCTATCATGCTTACAATGCTTACATGGTAAGTGTATTCGTGTTGTGTGTGCACAGCTTCATCATGATCTCTGTGTGTACAGCTGAAAGCCACCTGTGCTCATAAGAAAGTCACATTTCCCATTGTGGCTTAGCTTACATACATTATACTGGTAGCCACGGTGGCGTAGTGGCTAGACACTTGCCTGCCCACCTGGTGGACTGGGGCTTCTCGGGTCTGTGAACAAGATGGGTCTAGCACCGCATGCCTGGTGCAGTGTGTACTTAAAATGTCTTGGGAAGCAAAGGTGTGATGCTTTCACTGAACACAGTTGTAATTTGTGAATGAAGATTTTGTCTTTACTCCTTTGTAGTGTTGGAGTTGTCTTTTGCCAGATGGAAAACATAAAAAAAAGTTATTTGCGTATCCTTTACACGCAGTCAACTCTAGCATTTTTGGCTGTTTGCGATTTCTTGGCAAGTTCACATTCAGTAGTTTGCCATTGCTTTCTGAACGACCGGCACTTATACCTTTGTGTGGGAACCAACACAGGGTGGTCTGCTTCCAAATCAGACGCAGCTGTTCCCCGGGAAGGTTAACCCGGTCAACAAACACCTACAGAAGTCGGATGTGTCAGCCTTAAGGGTGCAAATAAACTTGGCACAACGCAATTACATCTGAAAAAACACCCTAGATGAACGCAGAAGAAGAAAAAGATGCAGCTGTGTTTCAAACATTGTGCATGGGCTTACGAATTGCATTCGTAACCTCCTTCGCCACAGCGCCGATGGAAAACATACCAATAAAAAGATGTTGATTGCAATGAGAAATAGTGTTGAAGTGCTGCATAGAACCTGTACTATTGTATGGATGTGAGATGTGAACATTGAGTAGACAAGCTGAAAAACATCTGATGGCTGTGGAAATGTGGTTTCTGAGAAAAATGCAAAGAATATCATGGGCTGACGGAAAAACCAATGAGCAAGTCCTACAAGAAACAAATGAAAACTGTAAACTGATGATATAAATTAGATGTAGACAGTCAACATTTTTTGTGCACGTTATGAGAAGAAATAAATTAGAGAACTTGGTGACAACTGGCAAGATTGAGGGGAAGAGAACAAGGGGAAGGCAGAGAAGTAAATATCTGGATGGCTTGGCCACATGACATAGTCGGGACGAGAATACAGGGCTGGTCCATGACTCTGGTGATCATGTGAGATGGCGAAAACATGACACGCTTATCAGCATGGTACATGATGATGAGTGTTGAAATAAAAATAAAAACACGCACACCGAATATGGAGCATTTGTTATTCACACAGTTTACTGAGCATAAACTTGCCTAGTGCATCAACAGCAGCTGAAAAATGCTGGTGTTGATTGCAATGTCCTGTAAGGGATATGCAACAATTTTTAAACAAATTTCAAATTTAAACCGACTTCTATCATTTTGCTCAAAACCGGCTGCAGCCAATGCCTTACTATATATTGTTTGTCGAATACAGTATATGAAATGCTTTTTCTTTGTTAATTTTATGACATTAGCTTATGAGGTGTTGAGAAAGCACAGAGGGCGGTGTTTTATAGTCTGTTGACTGCACAGGGATTCCTGAAGACAGATTAGCTTTCTTTCCACCCACACTATATGTTCAGTTACTTGATTTGCTAATTGTCTTTCCTTTCTACCTATGTAAGTTGTTAGGCACTCACACAGGAATTGATCAGTGCAGTTTAATTTGGTGTATGGAGAACATGGTTCTTTCACAGATGAATTAGGTAGCAGGGTGGTTTTATATCCGATCATTGGTTCAGCAGTAAAGAATGTCATTGACCTTATAGGTGCCACAGTGCGAAAAAAAAAATACTGGTTAATTGGGTCATAGTTTTGGATGCCTAGATGTATGAGTTATAACCTCACCTTTTATCATCATCATGTCGCCCCTGTGGTTAGTTTTGGACTCTTCTTTCTGCAGCATCTCAGACTCTGCATTTAGCTATGCGGCCTCCCTTCATTGATTGTTACTTTCAGGGCTTTACTTTACTGATAGTCAAACTCTTTCATTCTACCCGACCATCACAGCCCACTGTAATAACTCAAACTTCATACATCATGGCTCACTGTAATAACTCAAACTTCATACATCATGGCCCACTGTAATAACTCAAACTTCATACATCATGGCCCACTGTAATAACTCAAACTTCATACATCATGGCCCACTGTAATAACTCATACATCATGGCCCACTGTAATAACTCAAACTTCATACATCATGGCCCACTGTAATAACTCAAACTTCATACATCATGGCCCACTGTAATAACTCAAACTTCATACATCATGGCCCACTGTAATAACTCAAACTTCATACATCATGGCCCACTGTAATAACTCAAACTTCATACATCATGGCCCACTGTAATAACTCAAACTTCATACATCATGGCCCACTGTAATAACTCAAACTTCATACATCATGGCTCACTGTAATAACTCAAACTTCATACATCATGGCCCACTGTAATAACTGAAACTTCATACATCATGGCCCACTGTAATAACTCAAACTTCATACATCATGGCCCACTGTAATAACTCATACATCATGGCCCACTGTAATAACTCAAACTTCATACATCATGGCCCACTGTAATAACTCAAACTTCATACATCATGGCCCACTGTAATAACTCAAACTTCATACATCATGGCCCACTGTAATAACTCAAACTTCATACATCATGGCCCACTGTAATAACTCATACATCACGGCCCACTGTAATAACTCAAACTTCATACATCATGGCCCACTGTAATAACTCAGCGCGAGTGCAGGGTATTTTGACGATCTATTCCTCATAACACTACAATAGTTACTCATAATTGCGCACACAATTATGCAACATGATCACAAAACTACACATTTTCTATACATAAACTTTACTAAAAGAATGGCTCAATGTTGGCCATTACTCGATTCACAACGTGGTCTGTACTTGATGAAACCACAGCCTAGAATGCCCCTTGTCTGGATCTCACTTCCTGTTGACCGTGAAGCGAGTCCCAGCGTTTTCACGCTGTGTGAAAAGTATCCACTTTTCACGATCCAGGTGTCCATTTTCTGAACACTGCCATAACCTCTGACCTAATCTACTTTGGGTTATGGCATAACTAATCCATGTCCTTGTCTGGACCATGGCACACAGGTAATAGACAAAGGCTTTCTGGTTATACTGTTAACAGATTTTCTCAGTGTGTGTTCTGTCCAACATAGTGACTTTTCCTCTCTCTAAGAATAGATTTAGAAACTGAAAAAAGCCAGATTTGTGGTGCAGTGACATGCGGAACAAACTTCATGTTAGTTGTGGTGCTCATCTGATACATTATGTTTACTGAAAGACATCACTAATTCATTTTGCTTATGTGCTTCACTGACTGATTTTGTTTATGTGCTTCACTAATTGATTTTGTTTATGTATGAAACAGGATAATGCCTACCCAGCTGATGAGTTGATGCCGTTAACCTGCAAAGGTCGCTACCGGGGAACTGAACCAACGAGGGGGGACATGGATGATGCGCTAGGGAAGTGAGTGACATTTTCATCGTTCATTAGACTGGGTGGTGGTTACCATACATTGAAGTGTCATGGGAATGTGGTAGATGGGAAAGGTAGAGACTGCGGCTGGGTATGACAGCATACAGTGTAACACAAGAAGCAGTTAGCACTAGCCTAAATGAGAGACCATGGTGCAACATATTTTTACTTTCTCAGCTGGATTTCTTCTCAGCTAACTGGAGTACTGGAGTGGCGAGCTTGGAGAATAATTTCATCAGGACATAAAAAAAATAGTAAAAGACTCCTTTTACATGTTTTCAGGGTATTATTGGGTATATGATGCTAGCATCATATTTATATAGGCTAATTGGCACTTGGCGAGGGATATGGTCAGTATCACACCAGTCACCTTGACTGCCCAGAACATTTCTTGGTACCAGTTTAAAACTGGGTCCGCTTGGAAGCCCTGTTCAGTTTTTAACAAATTCTCCACATCAAGTGAGATGTGAACACATGACATACGGGCCGGCGGGCAAGCAATGAAGACATTGATACCCACAGAAAAAGAGCAGCAGTGCTAATAGCTGCACCCTGGTGAGAGTGCTCCAGAAATTAATTACAAGCAATTGGCAAAGAGGTATCGCTGTGAGAAAATTTCAGCAATGAGCGTTGTTATCATATGGTATGTTCATGCAAATGAGAACACTGTCAGTTCCAGATTATGCACGATGGGTATTTTACTAGTCCTCTCGAATGTCAACCATCGCCAAGGGTCTTCTCATAATTTCTGCATTTGATCAGGGCATACTAAAGGAAGAGCTTGGAGGTAACAAAGATGTGGTTTCTGACACGAATGTTGTAATGCCAGAATAACTGACGAGGGCCTGGGAAAGGCTAATGAAAGTAGTACATTATACGAGGGGGCTTCACATGACAATCTTAAAAATGTGATAGAAATTACAACAACCATGCCATTGTCTTGTAACCTGTTAATATTGTTGTTAAGGATATCAAGAGTTTTAAGCATGTGACATCATGACGCAGACAAACACGGTGACACCATAAGGATAATTTACAAATGGCCGCCCCACTTTTGACATGCACCAAAGAGGAGCAGCTTTCTGTTACCTGTTTTTTTTTATCAGTGCAGTATGAAACATATAGGAATTCATCAGTGAATGAAAGTCCAGAATGGTGATGCATGCCTGTCAGTCCAACAAGTGTATGAGTGGAGTAGGAAGTTTCAAAACGGTGTGACTTCTGTGACAGACTGTTCACTACCTTGTCAAACACACCTTGTAGTTAATTTTTCTACAGGAATCCAAGAACTTTATCAGCGCTGGAGGACTTGCATTTAACGCAGTGATGACTACATTAAAAAAGTGATACATTTGTTCTTTACTCAGGACATATTCACCAAAAAAATTAATTTCAGGTTTTGATCTGAAGTCCCCTCGTTTAAATATAAAAAGGAGACAGTGTTCTTTTGTCATGCAATGATCCGAGAGGCATTGGAAAACATCTTGATGACTAGAGAGAGAAGCGGTAGAAGAGATGGGGGAAGACCAAGAGAAGTAATGCTGGATGGACTGGAATGATGGCATGTCGGAATATCATCCATAGAATTGATCCAGTGGATCAAAGATCAATATCTGTGGAGGTGCACAACCACCGAAGACAGTTGGAAGGGCACATGATGATGATTGTAATGATACTCAAGACATCTGCTGTCCCTATTGGGGCATTGAGCTTTCTTGAAAGTCGTACATTCATTTGTCATAGTGGTTATTTCTCATTTAGACGTCTGCCCCGAAACATTCTGGCAATGAAAGAGTTAAATATCATCAGTATCATCAAGTGCCTTGCCAAATGGCATAGGCATCCATAGATCTTCACAGATCTCAGATATTCAATATCCTAAAGCTAAGCTGGTGTTTTAATGGTGATTTTCATAGTCAACAGCCCAGGCAACATAAAGGTACCTTAGTTTAATCTCAGATACACAGTCTAAATTTGTTACCTATGGTAATCTTACAATTACACATTTATAATTGGATGGTCAATTGTGGTTGTGTAAGTATGGTAGATGTGGTCAAGTATTCATGAGTAGGTTAAGTATTCATAAATAGGTGAACTGTTGATTTGCACATGAAATTAGCTGCAGTTTGCGCAAGTAAAGTTGGCTGCATATTCTTAACAGGATGTTGCGATTAACCTCAGCATTTATTGGCAGTTACTAGGTAATTTTTTGTTCAGTAGTTTGCCATGGATTTTTAACACCTCATACTATGTAAGCTGTGTTTTAAGAGAAAAAAAAAACTGCATGAGGAAGATGCTTGAAAATCATGATTCAAATAGACAGACTGCTTGGATTGTCAAGAAGTGTCAAGTGGCTTAAACATTTTCTTGGGTGAGGGAGAAAGAAAAAGAGACAGCTTCTGACAGTCAGAGGCATTCTGTTTTACACGCTTTACTGCTGTTTACTACTTCAAGATGGGAAAGTTGCTGTTGTATATTATTGAACAAATAATGTTGACAAACCAACAACGTCATGTGGGGTAGGTGAAAAAGTAATGTATGTGAACTTTACACAAAGTGAATATATTTAGACAGGAAGTGCAGGACACTTAAAATAAACGAAGTGTCACCCTAAGAAGTATGGTAAGCAATGAACTATCCCAACCTAGATCTCAGTATATTATGGCCATATTTAAATATTATTTGAATAGAACATTCTGCACATGAAATATATTATGTCATGTTTAAAGAAAGCGTTGTGGAAAATACATACATCTATTATCCTTGTCTTTTGCAGTTTCACATTGACTTTAATTGACACATTGGACACTCTTGCTGTGAGTATGAACATTATGTAACATTGCGTTCTTCTGTCTAAAGTCCATACATGTGGTCAGAATAGATTTAGAACTTTGAGATAGGATACTTGGCCTTCTTGGACAAGTGCAAAAACCGGAGGCATTTTAAAGAATGAGAAGGGTATTTAATGTGTATATTCAGTGGTAAAGCTATGACTTACAGAATACATGTTTTATAATGTGTAGTCTAATTTGAAAGTTAACTGTAGAGTAGTTACATACATTACCTCTGTTATAAACTACCACAGTTCTGTGCTAGACGGCCTATCCTACATGTTTGTCTTGCAGGGTGGCCAGTATTCTCCCTATCTCAAGTTGATCAGCTTTTGGTTTGGTTGTCCAGTTCTTCTTCTTCTTTCGTTCGCTTGAAATATGTCTATAACTGCAATGTTGTCTCTAGTATGAATTTAACTGTATTTTTTAGTTCACTCAGTGGCCCATAGAGTTTATCTTCCACTATTGTCTCTCTAGGCCAGAAGGTTTGCCTAGATATGGTGTATTTTGGGCAGTCTTGGAGTATGTGCTCTGCTGTCTGCAACGCCAGTCCACGTGTGCACATGGTTGATTCATCAATCTTGAATTATGTATACATATGGTTGCGTAATCTATTGTGTCCTGTTCTGAGGCACAGAATGATGACTTGTTCTGGTCTGTCCATAACGTGGTAGTTGTCTTGAGCAGGTTTTGGTGGCTTTCTGACTGATCATTCTTTTCTTTTGGTGGTATGAATGAGCACATGATGAAGCTAGTACCATGTACCCAGAATGTCTGTATTATCCACAATCCTATATGCTTGTGAAACCTGGACTGTTTATCAGCAACTGTCGTGAAATACTGAAGAGTTAATGATTCCCAGATAGACGACTGTATACACCGACTAACCAGGCAGAAGAAGGGTTAACAAACCAGGCAGGCGAACGGTTAATTCCCGAGTTAAAAACAACGAAGTGACCAGGCGAATGTGTTTATAGGTCAAGACACGGAAGTGCCCACCGACAGCCAGGTAAATCTGTCGCGTGGAAAAATTGGTTTGCAACAAAGGCAGACAGCATTATTGGACAGCATATTGCGGTCTGGGTGAATGAATAACGGAAAAGTTCCAGTTCTGTAATTTTCCACTAAAAGGTGATAATGAAGTAGGGACTTGAGATGTCAAGCAAGGTCAAGGACTATGCGGCAGAGATGACCTATAAAGAGTATCCATTTCTTTGTGACAGTTTAGTGTGTGTTCCAAACTGACCTGAAGGAGATATGTTCTTGAGTGGGAATAGAAATACACGTCCCTAATGATGGAAAGAGGGGATAATAGTGTGTTATTCGCTAAGTGTTTTTTCAATTCCAAGAACATAGATGCCTAAATAAGGTTCTACTCTCCTAGTGAAAGCAGAGACAGGATGAAGAGTACTACATTAAACAACTAAAGTACTTACATGGAACAAAACAGAATATGAACATATTTACGATGAAGAAAGAAATAAGTTAAAATAAATACAGAACACTGTATGCTCAAACGAATATAACACTAAGGCCCTGAAAGAGAAGAGATGAAGAGGAATACCCTTGAGTAAACAAAGAAGAAAGAATAGACAATTAGAGACATTGATATTAATCTATAGACAATAGGAATAACTGTGACGAGGTGGTGGTTTTTTCGATGTTGGATATGCACCGTCATGAAACAGACTCGAGCGCAGTCATAAACTTACGGGACTTTTATTACGGTACAGTGACTCAGTGGTGAACAGTTTTTGTTTCATTCAATAACGGATTTACCATCAGATTCAAGCATACGGATAATCCCGGGTGAGCTCTGTCCTGTTTGATGTGCTGTCCTGTGATCTTGAAGAATGAATGGGCGAGAAACAACACCGCTGATAGACATGCAGAGTTCTTTCTAACACCCACCATAGAACACCCTATCAACTACACTTACAAAATCCATACATACACCAAACATAGTTTTATTAATAAATCTTTTGTTTATTGTTGAAAGAAACTGTTGTCGGAGTATGTGTTGAGAGAATAACAGAGAGAGAGTGAAACCACTAGATATATGGAAGGGAAGACAGAAGAGAGGAGTGTAGACTAAAGTCAGGCAATAATCCCAACAGATAATAAGTTGAAGATGTACTTGTTGATTCCCACTCTCCTCTCGGGGAAGAACAGGACATAATTGGTGGAGCGAGCGGGGTAGGAAAAATACCCATATGACCTGGGCATAACAGGGCATATGCATAGAGGGGTACCTGCATGTTGGGACATACTGATTGGAATAAAAGGAAAAGAAGTATATATTGATGACTTTTAATGGAAGGACGTCCATTGGATATATGGTGCCATTACATTTATGGTAGAAACAGTTCATTAATGCTGGTGACTTTACAGTGAGAAAGTTCCAGACAGAGTGAATGTGGATAGGTGGTAAGACACATTACATACCTAGTCACACGGTCACACGTCTACATAAGTCTTTATCCTATATCTCCTCTTGTGGATGAGAGAGTGGTTGTGATGTACTGTGTGGTGTTGTAGATATATAATATTAGATAGACATAGATTCATGATATAGGGTCTAACTGGAATATAATTGTATAGTGAGTACTTTTTTACTGCCTTGAGGTGTCTTTACGCAACGTGCTGACTTACCTGCTTTAACTATGGCAACTCCTAAAGTAACTACAGCTGAACTGAGGGCCAACGGGGAGGCAATTGGTTTAGCTGGGTCCGAGCTAACTGATTACATCCAGGAAAGAGAGCGAGAGATTCGTCAAGCGGAACGAGAAAAGCGGAAGGCCGAGTTGGAAGTGAGAAGAATAGAGGTGGAGACCAAGCGACTGGAAATGGAACAAGAGGCCAAGAAAATGGACCAGGAGACCAAGCGACTGGAAATGGAACAAGAGGCCAAGAAAATGGACCAGGAGACCAAGCGACTGGAAATGGAACAAGAGGCCAAGAAAATGGACCAGGAGACCAAGAAACTGGAAATGGAACATGAATACCGCTTGAAAGAGTTGGAGCTCAAGACACAAACTAAGGGTGAAATAGATGCAGCAGAAGGAAGTTCATCTTCACCTGGGGCAACCAACATGAGTGGACATGGTTACCATGCCATGAAGTTTCCCTTAGCGGTCTACGATCAGTCTAAGGAACGCTTTGACCAGTACGCATCTCGTTTCGAAGCAATGTCAGTCGCTATGGGACTGGATAGGAGCAGGTGGGCTCTTAAATTATCCCAGGGATTAATCGGGTCGGGATTTGAGGTGTACACACGCTTACCCCCAGGACAGGAAAATAATTACCAGGAATTAAAAGCCGCTTTGATGAAACATTTTGACATCACAGCACAAACGTATAGGAAGAAGTTTAGATCGGCTAGACGAGAGCCGGGAGAACTATTCGCCGCCTACAGTCTAAGGCTGAAATCCTATCTCCAGAAATGGATGGACTTGGCGGAATTCAAGAGGGATTATGAGAGTCTCGAAGAGATGATGGTGGTAGACCAGATGCGAAAGCAAATGTCGAAACCTCTCAGAACCTTCTTGGGAGAACAAGGGGCGGAACGGATTGATGTTGTGAATAAGCTGGCGGAACGATTCGTGGAAGTACATGGTGAAGCGGAGGAACTAAGTACACAAACCAAAGGTCAGGAGAAACCAGAGAAAAAGAAACCTAAAAACTGGGAAGGAGAAAAAGTGGAACCTTATATAAAGCACACAGAGGAGAGTTCAGAGAAGGTGAAGGTAGGAAACCAGAGCACCTCGAATTCTCAAGCGAAACGACCGTGGTCTGAGAGGTGGTGTTCATTCTGCAAGGTACCATCGCATAACACGAAGGACTGCAGATCGAAACCTAAAAGTTCTTACTTCGCAGCATGCAAAGTGATTCCTACATCGGTGATCACAGACAAGGCTGAGGTTGGCGAAGGAGAAAGGAACACAAAGGACACACGGAAACCTAGGAAGGGAACATGGTGCACACACTGCCAGTCGATAACACATAATACTGTGGACTGCAGATGCAAGGCAAACGACGCCAATTGCATAACCAACCTCGAGGAATCAAAAGAGGAAGGCAAGGAAACGGTCAAGGAGATGAAAGACACTCAGGACCAAGAGAGACCACCTGTGGTTGAACTGATTGAAGTCAATGGCCAGCAGGTTGCTTGTCTCTACGATACAGGTTTGGATGGGGAAGCGGTGATAGACGCCAGCTTGGTAAGCCCAGACCAACTTACAGGGGAGACCATAGAGCTAAAGCCGGCAATGAGGAGTGCTGTTACCATGACGCTGCCAATCGCCAAGGTGGAGATTAAATCCAGGTACGTCACGGGCATTATTCCTGCGGCTGTATTAGCTGACTCCCTATTCCCAATGATCATTGGCACGAAATATGTCTTTTTGGGGATGCCCAAACAGCCAACCCACAAGGGAACAGTAGTCAGTGGATCGCAAGGGAAGGAAAAAGAGGCAGAGACACTATGCGACAACTCAGGGATAGGAGAATTGCATACTGCCCAGAGGAAGGATACTACGTTGCATCCTTGCTACAGGAAGCTGCAAAGAAGTGCTGAGCTACCAGAACGGGGACAGTACTTTCTGAAGAATCAACTACTCTATCGGAGAGCTGGGAGGGGAGATAACCTGCATGAGCAGTGGGTGGTTCCAGAGACCCACCGTCCTCACATTCTTCAGAGTGGACACATCATAGGCGAGAATCGACATATGGGTGTCAGAGAGACCTTGCAGCAAATATCCGGCCATTATTGCTGGCCAGGAATGACCGGAGATGTACGCCGGTGGGTGAAGTCTTGTTCGGAGTGCCAGAAAGCACCACCCAACAAGCGAATTAAGAGGAAACTAGCTCTTAAAGTGGAAGACAAAGTGGAAGTGTGGAGTCCAGCAGAGACCAATATACTCCAAGTAGGATGGAAAGGACCTTATCCTGTGGAAAAGGTGGTGTCCAAGAACATCTACAAAATACGGATCGGGGAAGAGAAGAAAAATTTCCCTAGACATCTCATTAGGAAATATGAAGAGAGATCCGGGAGCAAAGCTTCGCACTTTATGGTGATGGCAGCCATTGGGACAAAAGTTACCAGTCCAGACGAAGACCAGAGATCGCCAGTACAACCTAGGAGGGCCTATGGGACAGTACGTGATAGGTCAGATTTACCCAACGACAGGAGGAGGGAAATCACCAGTCAGGGGAAGGACAAGAGTGAAAGTTTCACCGGTAACCAAGTTCAGAAGGGGTGGGTAACGTCGGGAAAAGCGAGAATTACCCAGGACTCCAACCAAAGATTGGCTGACCAGATACAATATCGCCCAAGATGGTCCTGGAAGCAAAAGCCCAGGAGGTTTGGGAAAGACAATTCGGTCCAACGAGGACGAGGCGAAACATCCCCAGAGGCAAAGCCGGGGGAAACCAAGAGGACATGGAAGCAGTGTTACAATCAGGATGGGACAATCCGTCTGTATTGTGAGCCGTCGCTGACGCAAGTCGAAAGTAGGTCGACCGGACGTACAGGAGCGAGGAGCCAACACTAGTTTCAGTCGTTAGTAGTATAGTAGGGTGTCAATTAGAGCGCCTACTGGATAATGAGGTGAGCCATGTGAGGATCCAATCATATCATCAACACGTGATGGTCATAGCTACTTCGCAGAAACTCAAAGCACGGTGGATGTGATGGACGTTGTTGCTGCAACTGGACTTCACAGTGGAATACATTTTTGGAAAGGAGAATGTAGGAGCAGATTTATTATCCAGACATCCAGCTCCGGAGGAAGAAGACTAGGATTGTGGATCATGGGAATCAAACCTACAGTGAGAAAGATTCGACGCGGTCTAATCTCTTAAGAGGATCTAATCTCTTAAGAGGATCCAATCATATCATCAACACGTGATGGTCATAGCTACTTCGCTATGTCGTGAAATACTGAAGAGTTAATGATTCCCAGATAGACGACTGTATACACCGACTAACCAGGCAGAAGAAGGGTTAACAAACCAGGCAGGCGAACGGTTAATTCCCGAGTTAAAAACAACGAAGTGACCAGGCGAATGTGTTTATAGGTCAAGACACGGAAGTGCCCACCGACAGCCAGGTAAATCTGTCGCGTGGAAAAATTGGTTTGCAACAAAGGCAGACAGCATTATTGGACAGCATATTGCGGTCTGGGTGAATGAATAACGGAAAAGTTCCAGTTCTGTAATTTTCCACTAAAAGGTGATAATGAAGTAGGGACTTGAGATGTCAAGCAAGGTCAAGGACTATGCGGCAGAGATGACCTATAAAGAGTATCCATTTCTTTGTGACAGTTTAGTGTGTGTTCCAAACTGACCTGAAGGAGATATGTTCTTGAGTGGGAATAGAAATACACGTCCCTAATGATGGAAAGAGGGGATAATAGTGTGTTATTCGCTAAGTGTTTTTTCAATTCCAAGAACATAGATGCCTAAATAAGGTTCTACTCTCCTAGTGAAAGCAGAGACAGGATGAAGAGTACTACATTAAACAACTAAAGTACTTACATGGAACAAAACAGAATATGAACATATTTACGATGAAGAAAGAAATAAGTTAAAATAAATACAGAACACTGTATGCTCAAACGAATATAACACTAAGGCCCTGAAAGAGAAGAGATGAAGAGGAATACCCTTGAGTAAACAAAGAAGAAAGAATAGACAATTAGAGACATTGATATTAATCTATAGACAATAGGAATAACTGTGACGAGGTGGTGGTTTTTTCGATGTTGGATATGCACCGTCATGAAACAGACTCGAGCGCAGTCATAAACTTACGGGACTTTTATTACGGTACAGTGACTCAGTGGTGAACAGTTTTTGTTTCATTCAATAACGGATTTACCATCAGATTCAAGCATACGGATAATCCCGGGTGAGCTCTGTCCTGTTTGATGTGCTGTCCTGTGATCTTGAAGAATGAATGGGCGAGAAACAACACCGCTGATAGACATGCAGAGTTCTTTCTAACACCCACCATAGAACACCCTATCAACTACACTTACAAAATCCATACATACACCAAACATAGTTTTATTAATAAATCTTTTGTTTATTGTTGAAAGAAACTGTTGTCAGAGTATGTGTTGAGAGAATAACAGAGAGAGAGTGAAACCACTAGATATATGGAAGGGAAGACAGAAGAGAGGAGTGTAGACTAAAGTCAGGCAATAATCCCAACAGATAATAAGTTGAAGATGTACTTGTTGATTCCCACTCTCCTCTCGGGGAAGAACAGGACAGCAACACGCTAGGAAATTAAACCACTTCCACACAGTCTGCCTTAGGAAGTTACTGAAGATTAAATGGCAAGACAAGATCCCAGACACTGAAGTCCTAGAAAGAGCGTCCATGCCCAGTATCCACACTATACTAATGAAGAATCAGATTCGCTGGGCTGGTCACTTGACTCACATGCCAGATCACAGGCTCCCTAAACGAATTTTTTTCGGCGAGTTGCATTGTGGTAAATGCTCCCAAGGCGGCCAGAGGAAACGCTTTAAAGACACTCTGAAAATCTCACTGAATGCTTTTGGAATTCATCATGACATCTAGGAGACTGCAGCCAGAGACCGAAATTCGTGGCGTGCATCATTACGCAAGGGTGCAGTCACTTGTGAGGCAACCAGGACTGCAAGAGCTGTGAAGAAAAGACAGAACAGAAAAACCACTGAAGAAAATCCTCCTCCAGAAACGTCAAGCATTCTTTGTCCACATTATCAAAGAACATTTCGAGCCAAAATAGGCCTTATCAGCCATCTTAGAACTCACGGCTCCATACTTTCAACCTCAATGGATGAAATGAATGGTCATCATCATTCTTGATGGACAAACAACAGGTACAGTACCATGTACCCAGAATGTCTGGAGTCATGTAACATGATGAAGCTAGTACCATGTACTCAGAATGTCTGGAGTCATGTAACATGATGAAGCTAGCACCTTGTACCCAGATGTCTGGAGTCATGTAACATGATGAAGCTGGTATCATGTACCCAGAATGTCTGGAGTCATGTAACTTGATGAAGCTAGTACCTTGTACCCAGAATGTCTGGAGTCATGTAACATGGTGAAGCTGGCACCATGTACCCAGAATGTCTGGAGTCATGTAACATGATGAAGCTAGCACCTTGTACCCAGAATGTCTGGAGTCATGTAACATGATGAAGCTAGCACCTTGTACTCAGAATGTCTGGAGTCATGTAACATGATGAAGCTAGTACCTTGTACCCAGAATGTCTGGAGTCATGTAACATTATGAAGCTAGCACCATGTACCCAGAATGTCTGGAGTCATGTAACATGATGAAGCTAGCACTTTGTACACAGAATGTCTGGAGTCATGTAACATGATGAAGCTAGTACCATGTACCCAGAATGTCTGGAGTCATGTAACATGATGAAGCTAGCACCTTGTACTCAGAATGTCTGGAGTCATGTAACATGATGAAGCTAGCACCTTGTACCCAGATGTCTGGAGTCATGTAACATGATGAAGCTGGTATCATGTACCCAGAATGTCTGGAGTCATGTAACATGGTGAAGCTAGCACCTTGTACCCAGAATGTCTGGAGTCATGTAACATGGTGAAGCTAGTACCATGTACCCAGAATGTCTGGAGTCATGTAACATGGTGAAGCTAGCACCTTGTACCCAGAATGTCTGGAGTCATGTAACATGGTGAAGCTAGTACCATGTACCCAGAATGTCTGGAGTCATGTAACATGGTGAAGCTGGCACCATGTACCCAGAATGTCTGGAGTCATGTAACATGGTGAAGCTGGCACCATGTACCCAGAATGTCTGGAGTCATGTAACATGGTGAAGCTGGCACCATGTACCCAGAATGTCTGGAGTCATGTAACATGATGAAGCTAGCACTTTGTACCCAGAATGTCTGGAGTCATGTAACATGATGAAGCTAGTACCATGTACCCAGAATGTCTGGAGTCATGTAACATGATGAAGCTAGCACCTTGTACTCAGAATGTCTGGAGTCATGTAACATGATGAAGCTAGCACCTTGTACCCAGATGTCTGGAGTCATGTAACATGAAGAAGCTGGTATCATGTACCCAGAATGTCTGGAGTCATGTAACATGGTGAAGCTAACACCTTGTACCCAGAATGTCTGGAGTCATGTAACATGGTGAAGCTAGTACCATGTACCCAGAATGTCTGGAGTCATGTAACATGATGAAGCTAGTACCATGTACCCAGAATGTCTGGAGTCATGTAACATGGTGAAGCTGGCACCTTGTACCCAGAATGTCTGGAGTCATGTAACATGGTGAAGCTAGTACCATGTACCCAGAATGTCTGGAGTCATGTAACATGGTGAAGCTAGTACCATGTACCCAGAATGTCTGGAGTCATGTAACATGGTGAAGCTGGCACCATGTACCAAGAATGTCTGGAGTCATGTAACATGATGAAGCTGGCACCATGTACCAAGAATGTCTGGAGTCATGTAACATGATGAAGCTGGCACCATGTACCAAGAATGTCTGGAGTCATGTAACATGATGAAGCTGGCACCATGTACCCAGAATGTCTGGAGTCATGTAACATGATGAAGCTAGCACCATGTACCCAGAATGTCTGGAGTCATGTAACATGGTGAAGCTGGCACCATGTACCCAGAATGTCTGGAGTCATGTAACATGATGAAGCTAGTACCATGTACCCAGAATGTCTGGAGTCATGTAACATGGTGAAGCTAGTACCATGTACCCAGAATGTCTGGAGTCATGTAACATGGTGAAGCTGGCACCATGTACCCAGAATGTCTGGAGTCATGTAACATGGTGAAGCTGGCACCATGTACCAAGAATGTCTGGAGTCATGTAACATGATGAAGCTGGCACCATGTACCAAGAATGTCTGGAGTCATGTAACATGATGAAGCTGGCACCATGTACCAAGAATGTCTGGAGTCATGTAACATGATGAAGCTGGCACCATGTACCCAGAATGTCTGGAGTCATGTAACATGATGAAGCTAGCACCATGTACCCAGAATGTCTGGAGTCATGTAACATGGTGAAGCTGGCACCATGTACCCAGAATGTCTGGAGTCATGTAACATGATGAAGCTAGTACCATGTACCCAGAATGTCTGGAGTCATGTAACATGGTGAAGCTAGTACCATGTACCCAGAATGTCTGGAGTCATGTAACATGGTGAAGCTGGCACCATGTACCCAGAATGTCTGGAGTCATGTAACATGATGAAGCTAGTACCTTGTACCCAGAATGTCTGGAGTCATGTAACATGGTGAAGCTAGTACCATGTACCCAGAATGTCTGGAGTCATGTAACATGGTGAAGCTAGCACCATGTACCCAGAATGTCTGGAGTCATGTAACATGATGAAGCTAGTACCTTGTACCCAGAATGTCTGGAGTCATGTAACATGGTGAAGCTAGTACCATGTACCCAGAATGTCTGGAGTCATGTAACATGATGAAGCTAGTACCATGTACCCAGAATGTCTGGAGTCATGTAACATGGTGAAGCTAGTACATTTTTCCCAGAATGTCTGGAGTCATGTAACATGATGAAGCTAGCACCTTGTACCCAGAATGTCTGGAGTCATGTAAAAGGGTCCTTTACTGACATGCTTCTCTGTCTCCATACTTGATCATTGTCAAGCTGTTGATAGCACCAAGAAAACACAAATGTAACGGTGTGTATGTGGAAGATCAGAAGAATAATTGAATAGAGGAATAGCTATAATTAAAATTGTTAAGTGAGATGGATACAGTAAAGGCAGCCCCAAAACAGATACTGCCATTAGGATGTGAATTGTTAGGCCTTGACATATTCTGGGTTGCAACATATGAGATGGGGTAGACAGTTCCCATCCTCATCAACTATCTTCCCCAGACAAAAGCTCAGAAAATCCTTAAAAAATTGTCTGGCGCCTATTTGTGTGAGGGTGGGTAGGAGACTCCAGAGTTGTATTGGAAGGAAAACACATTCCAGCCTCTGCTGGTGATTGAACTTGGACCATTGTCTTCGCAGACAGGCACACTAACCACTATACCATCATGACTAGATGGATAGGAGCAGGTTCACTGCAGTCTGACAAGTACAGATTTGTGTACACAACCAACCAGAGGCAAATGTTGAAAACAATCAACATGGCCACACATCCAGGGACTGAGAAAGAAATAATAGAGACAGGCCAATCAAATGGAATTAAATAAATAACATGATTATTAAAATATATTGTGTAAGCAATACTCTGAATTCCCATGGGCATGGAGAAGTCCTAGAAAAGATATTTTCCTTTTCTGCCATGTATCTCTCAATGGAACAAAACTGTCAGCTAATTCATGCAGAGCCCTCAAATCCTCTGATATCTCCTGCAGCTCCTTCCATGCCCTCCCCATATTCACCTCCGCCTGTAATTATCTTCTGCACATATTTGTAGGGAGCCATGATAGCACACTGGCAAGCCAACTCGGCCATCTTGTGTTTCAGTTCCTATCAAGGTAGTGATTTAAAAAAAGAAAAGAAGTTTAACATAATTGGGAAATGTTAAAGAAACCATTATCAGCCTGTCTAAGAAAAGGATGATTTACTTTCTCCTGGGTATTGGATCGGATGTCTAGCTTTCTCTGTCAAGGGCACAGAAACTTATGAGTGTGATACGCATATAAAAAAACTCTTAGCAGTTGGAAATAAAAATGAGTAGGCCTAAAATGACCTATGGTCAGGCTAACATTCAAAATTAGAGACCTACCAACAAACAGTATTAGTAGCATGTGAGAATGATTCATATCCTGCCTCTTAAAAAACAAAAAAAATTAACTATCCAATAAACACAAACATCTAGAGAGAAGAAATAACAGAAAGAGAAATATATTAGATGCAAGAGCAGTGCCCAATTTCAGTATAAACACAGATCATAAAGCAGTCGTTGCCACAATAAGAACCATTAGAAGAAGAAAACAAAAAGCAGGAAAATACATGCCATGCGAATCAGTAAACTTAAAAAACCTTAAAGACGAGGCAGTAAGGGAAAATTATGAGAAAGAACTAACTGAACTCTTTGTAAAATTACCTACGGAAAGAAAAACAGTGGAAGAAGAATGGGAGACGTTCAAATCAAGCGTTTTAAATACTGCAAAAATAACATGCGGAACCACGAAAAAATGCAAAACACGGATAAAGAAAATAACAAGTTGGTGGAACGCAGAAGTAAAGAAAGCGGTAAAAGAAAAAAAGGAAAAATATAAAAAGTGGTTGAAGAGCAAACAGGAATGTGATCTCATAGAATTCAGAATATCGAGAAGACATGTGAGTAGAATAGTAAAGAGGGAAAAACAGAAAGACTGGGAAGAGTATGGAGAAACCCTAAATAAAAACTACAAGGAGGCAACCAGAAACTTCTACAAAAAGATAAGTGCAATGCGAACCAGAGGAGTACCCTTTGACCCAACTGAAATAATTAACAGCGAAAATGGAGAACCAATAAGTGAACAAAAACACATCCTAATAAGATGGAAGCAGTATTTCGAACAACTTCTCAACATCCCATCAGATGTCACAGGAATTCAAGAGACCTACACAGATGTCACCGAGGAACTAGAACCAGACATACTAAAAGAAGAAATTATAGAAGCCATCAGATTAGCCCCATTGAACAAATCACCAGGACAGGATGAAATACCAAATGAACTAATTAAAGCAGCAAGGGAAGTAGGAACAGCTTGGCTACATAGACTATTCAACCATGTTTGGGTAGAACAACAGACACCACGAGACTGGGGAAACACCATAATTATCCCAATTTGGAAAAACAAAGGCAGCAAAAGAGATTGCACACAATACAGAGGCATTTCACTGTTGAGTCATACTGGGAAAATATTTTGCAAAATTCTTGAAAAAAGATTACGAACTACTTTAGAACCCCAGCTAAGCGAAACGCAGCTTGGATTTAGGAAAAACAAAGGATGCACAGACGCCATTTTTGCTCTTAGACAACTTATAGAAAAATCAATTGAATTCAATGAAACACTCTACTTAGCCTTTGTTGACCAAGAAAAGGCATTTGATAGGGTAGATAGAAACAAGCTGTGGGAAATCCTTAAACAATATGGAGTGAGCACACATCTAACAAACCTATGTAGAAGTTTATACGACAACAGTGAATGCATAGTGAGAGCAACTGGAGGACACTCAGAACCCTTCACCATAAGATCTGGAGTACGACAAGGTTGTGTCCTGTCCCCTCTCTTGTTCATAACATATATAGACAACATATGTAAAGAAACCAGCCAAGCAGAGACAGCAAGAATACCGCATGACGAGAACACAGAAGAAGAACCATCTGCAAATCTAACCATTAGAGAACTCCTGTTTGCGGACGACCAAGCACTAATAGCAAAATCAGAAGCTGAATTACAAGACCACATGAATAGTCTAAACGAAATGTGTAGGGAACATAACATGAAAATTAGCACAAGCAAAACAGAGGTAATGACTATAACTAAAGAAGAACAAACAGCAACAATTCACCTAAACGAACATCCCTTGAAACAAGTAAAGAGCTTCAAGTACCTAGGAAGTATAATATCATCAAATGGCAGATCAGAAGACGAGATCGAAAATAGGTGCAATAAGGCAAATCAACTCATTGGACAAATGGCACCAATACTAAAGAACAAACATGTATCAATAACTACTAAGAAAGCACTTTACAACACAATCTTCCTACCAACTCTGTGCTACCAATGCCAAACCTGGACAATGACAGAAAAAGAGAAAAGAAAAATCACAACAACAGAAATGAGGTTCCTGAGAAGAATACTCAACGTATCAAGAAGAGATAAGATCAGAAATGAAGAAATCAGGACTAAAGTGGGGGTTAAAGCTGCTCTAGATTTTATTAGAAAGCAGCAAGTCAAATGGTTTGGCCATGCAAGTAGGCTACCAGTCAACAGCATGCCACAACAGGCAATGACGTACAGACCAGATGGAAACAGAGGAAGAGGCCGACCACGTAAACGCTGGACGGAGGGAATAACAGAATCCATGGGAATGTCGATATACGAAGCCCATAACCGGGCACTCTCACGAAGTTTATACTTCACCTCGACACCGCAAGGTACAAGAGGAACATGATGAGATGAGATGAGATGAGATCTAGAGAGATTCATTCATCCATCCAGTAGCAGAACCTCACCCCCATAACAACCTTCCGGAAAACTTTAAGCAAGATGTCCCGCGACCGATACACCCATCTGGAAATCATTTGCTACATCCTGCACCCATCTTCTCTTTGGCCTTCCTCTTCCTATATTCCCGGGCATATATCCCTTCATTATTGTTCTCTCCAAACTTGCATGATGTTTCAAGTGACCAAAATATTTCAGGTTTCTTTGTTTTATCATCTTTAGTAGCCATCATCATCAAGTGCCATGCCGGTAAGCGTGGGCGGTCATGTTTTGCCATCTCACTCAATCACCAGAGTCGTGGATCAGCTCAGTGTTCTTGTCTCAACCATGCAACGTGGCCAAGCCATCCAGGTATTTACTTCTCTGCCCTTCCCTTGTTCTCTACCCCTCGATCTTGCCAGTTGTCACCAAGTTCTCCAATTTATTTCTTCTCATAATGTTTAGTAGCCAACTTTCTTCAATATTCAGTGAGAGATTATGCTTCTTAATTTTTCTACGAGCAATATGAAAATAAATGGAAGTAGAAGAAGAGGCTGGCCAAGTAAACGATGGACAGAGAGAATAGCAGTTTATGGGAATCTCGATACATGAAGCCTATAAACTGGCACTCTCCTGCTGTTTATCAATAAAAACCAGTAGGAGAAAAGTTGATGACAGAAGATATCCATTATTTATAATGGATGGAAACAGTAACAATGACAAAAAAGAAATTACAGGATTCATGGAGATGTAAGATTAATATGTAATAATGCAAAATAAAGATGATTTTCAGTGGTTCACTGACATTTCTTTTCTGCTCGGGTAAAGACATTTTGTATCTTCACTGCATCACAGGATAAAGGACAATGGTATTTCTTGATGCAATGAATAAATGAAGGCTTAGTTTCCTAAAATATCTTAAACAATATAAAATAAGATGAAGTAATACAGTTATAGAAAACTTAGGACGTTTAGGTGACTAACTTTCACCACCAAACAGATATATAAAACACAACATATAAGCACGGAGAAACATTACAGTGACTACATTCATAACCAAATGAGAAGAATGGACAGATAACAAAAAATGAGAACAATGAAAAGAAAATGAAAAAATAATTAACTACTTATTTCAGAATCCCAGGCTGTGATACTGTGATATCTTACAGTTGTTTGTTGGTGGAAAATATCTTACAGTTATTTGTTGGTAGAAAATATCTTACAGTTGTTTGTTGGTGGAAAATATCTTACACTTGTTTGTTGGTGGAAAATATCTTAGACTTGTTTGTTGGTGGAAAATATCTTACAGTTGTTTGTTGGTGGAAAATATCTTACACTTGTTTGTTGGTGGAAAATATCTTACAGTTGTTTGCTGGTGGAAAATATCTTACAGTTGTTTGTTGGTGGAAAATATCTTACACTTGTTTGTTGGTGGAAAATATCTTACACTTATTTGTTGGTGGAAAATATCTTAGTTGTTTGTTGGTGGAAAATATCTTACACTTGTTTGTTGGTGGAAAATATCTTACACTTGTTTGTTGGTGGAAAATATCTTACACTTGTTTGTTGGTGGAAAATATCTTACACTTGTTTGTTGGTGGAAAATATCTTACACTTATTTGTTGGTGGAAAATATCTTAGTTGTTTGTTGGTGGAAAATATCTTACACTTGTTTGTTGGTGGAAAATATCTTACACTTGTTTGTTGGTGGAAAATATCTTTCACTTGTTTGTTGGTGGACAATATCTTACAGTTGTTTGTTGGTGGAAAATATCTTACACTTGTTTGTTGGTGGAAAATATCTTACACTTGTTTGTTGGTGGAAAATATCTTACACTTGTTTGTTGGTGGAAAATATCTTACACTTGTTTGTTGGTGGAAAATATCTTACAGTTGTTTGTTGGTGGAAATATCTTACTGTTGTTTGTTGGCGGAAATATCTTGCAGTTGTTTGTTGGTGGTAAATATCTTACTGTTGTTTGTAGTTGGTAAATATCTTACAGTTGTTTGTTGGTGGAAAATATCTTACAGTTGTTTGTTGGTGGAAAATATCTTACAGTTGTTTGTTGGTGGAAAATATCTTACAGTTGTGTGTTGGTATTTCAGATCATAGGTGACGTTGATGGATTTGAGAAGGCAGTGCGACATGTGATAGCCGACTCACGATTTGATGCTGATGTTATTGTATCCGTATTTGAGACCAACATCAGAGTATTAGGGTAAGGTATTGCTGATGTATGTAGATTGTTTTCATCAAATGCAGTATTATGTCTTGTAAATATCACTTGAATTCATTTTAACTCTCTATAACACATGAGTTTTCTGCAGTGAGGTGAATACATTAACACAGGAAGGAACCAGAGGAGGTTATTTTATAATTTATATAAAAAATAAAAACATGGACGCATGCACATGCACACACACACACATGTAGGCCACTGTCCTGGTAGTATCCCCCAAAATATAAAGGCTACCTATAAATGAGAGGAGGCGAGTTAGTTTGTGGGGCAGCTGTCTCTATAAAATACCTCAAAACTCTATGACGTGGCCATCAGCAGGTAAGAGGTGTCATATATGACCTCTTTCCCCGGCTGCCTTGCCGGATCTGTCTATTAGACAAAGGCTAGTGGAGTCAGCCATACACAAACTGGCAGAAGGCAAGGGGAAACCACCGCTGTATTCTCCCAAGAAAACCTGCCTGTAAACAAAGCCTTAGTTTGAATAATAGAAAGACAATGATAACATCAGATGGAAGATGCATCACTGGGATAACGAACAGAATAGGACAAGCAAAAACTGTATTCTATCAAATGAACATTTTGTGCAATAAGTAATTGTCCTTGAAAGTTAGAAAGAGAGTTCTTGCATGTTACATAGAACCAGTTTTAACATACGGCTGCAAATCCTGGACAATTAGTAAACAGACAAAAACATCCCAGAAGCCTTGAGATGTGGTTTTTATAGAAGATTGCTGAAAATTAATTGGACAATCAAAGAGAGCAGTCAGGACATTTTGAGGGAAGCTGAGTCACAAAGACAAATTATCACTAACATCAGGAAGAGGCTGTGATCATTATTTGATCACATTGTGAGAAGACAAAGATTTGCGGAAGGAGAGATAAAGGAAGACAGCCAGAGAAGATTCTTCACAGTCTTGTGTCATGGAACGGAAGGGAGTCAACACGCGCATTGATCCATGCCGTCGGGGATGGCAATTTTTGAAGAGGCATGATTGCTCACGCCAGCAGGCAAGGCACTGGATGATGATAATAGAATAAAGAAGTGACATGTTAAACATTATAGGATATCATCATCATGTGCCATGCCAATACCATGTGGCATTGTTGATCATGTCTGTACACAGCCTTCTTTCTTGTGTCTGCCAGTCATTTCTGATACCAATGTTTCTGCTGGCAGTGATGTGACATTGTGCAGCAGAGTCTTTCTCATTCTGTGCATTCACAACAAAATAGAAGTGACCTCTAAATATAGCCAGCATTTGTTATTTTTTTTCATTGCCCCTAAATAGGCCAGAATTGTTCCTATAAACGTTCAGTATAAATACCATTTAGTGATTCACAAAACATCCGGTTGGTCACGCAAATGCTGCTGTGTATGCTGCCATGCAGAACAGCTCTCAAAACTTGGGGTTGAGTAAAATTGTGGCCGAAAGATAATAATAATAATAAAGTCCTTGTGCAGGAATCTGTTTGTGTGTGTGGGTGTGTGTGTGTGTGTGGGGGGGGGGGGGGGTAGGGGGGGGGGGGTAGGACCATCACATTTGTGTAAGTCTGAGTGCCTGGAGAAGTAGATGGCCAGTGTTTCCTTCCCACAGCACATGACGATGGCTGACATCGAAACCTTGTCTGACTGCACTCATGCCATTGATATCCTAACCGTTACATCAATGGCTCACTTAAAAATAATACAACCCATGTATATTTACACCTGCTGTTTATGTTGGATTCAAGTTGTAAAGATATGTTTCAGACATGAGTGAATCACATTCTTCCTTTATGTAATTCGCAAGACAAGCATCTTTTTTCAGCACCTGGTTGGTGTTTAGCATACATCGGTAATCATGACCTGTCTGATCTTGTGTCATCTGATACTCTTATGAAGCGGGTGTTGCTTGTATCCATATTTGTTGCTCAGCTGTTTAAAACTTCACATATTCTTTCATATGTCTTCCTTTATTTGTCTTTCCTAGTATTTTCCTGCACAGTTCTAATTTCTATAGTCCTTCTCTTCTGTTTATTATCATCATCAGCAGATTAGTTTCTCCACAGGCTAGTATATATATCATGTCATTCTGCTGTCCTCTTTTCTGGACATATTATCTACATATGTATGATACTAGATGTTGACAGCATCATGTCTGAGGCATTGAAATACGCTGGACATATTGAATGTCACAGTGGCTTGGACATATTAAACATCACAGTGGCTTGGACATATTGAATGTCACAGTGGCTTGGACATATTGAATGTCACAGTGGCTTGGACATATTGAATCTCACAGTGGCTTGGACATAACGGTGATGGAAGGCATGGTTGTTGGAAGAAGATGCAAGGGTGGACCAGCTGGAGGATGACCCAGGACATGGAAGATACCTTGGACATGAACATACATGAAGCAGGAGACCTAGCAAGGGATGGAGAGTCTTTCAGGCAGCTGTGATGGGAGCGACTTTCAATAAAGGACCTGCAACACTATATGTTAGTTAGTCATGGTTCTAACCTCACGCCAAAGGGTCACCCCCATAATGCTCTGTTCCTGTGCCAGTGAATATAACATAAAATGCTCTTCACTGCCCTATGTGAAAAGTGGAACAAACATGAGTACCGACAAACCAACAGCACGCACAGGCATACATGCATAAGGCTGCTGCCAGAATGCCAATACAACAGTCGGCCACAAATATTACACTTCATCATTGATGGAAGCGGAAGTCACTAGAAAAGCAGCAGCTTCACACACATTATTGCATAAACTAGCTAGTTCAGCAACCAGCCGCTGCCATTTCCGCCGGAAATGTGGATTTCTTCCGCAACAGTATATGATGTTGCCTGTCCCATAAATGTCACAAGCTTCCTTATTTGTCGATGAATGATATAGCAATACCTGCAGCTGTCAACACCTGCACACCTGTTGTCTTCTGTGTCTAAGATATCCTCAACACCAACATACCTACTGCTTCGTTGATACGCTAACTTGTCCTGTTCCAGGGGTTTGCTGGGAGGTCATGTGGCAGCCAGTTACTTCAAGAGAAAAAAGATCTCTATGCAGTGGTATCATGATGAGCTGCTGACTATGGCAAAAGAAGTTGGAGACCGTCTTCTGCCGGCCTTTAATACAACCACAGGGATACCTTATCCACGGGTACGTCTCCATTTGACTTTTGTGGTCACTATTTTATGTTTTATTTGAATATGGGTAAAGGAACAAAATCATGTTTATCATTTAATGTTTATCACTCAGTTCTGTTGCCTATTTATTACTGGGGCATATAAGGGAAGCAAGGAATAGTAACACTGTAATTTTACTAGGCATGACATAAGAGGCATCTAAGGAGTGTTGATGTGAGACTGGCTGTCTCATCCCATAGAAAACTTTGGGTGCAGACTTTAAGCAGTCATAAGCTGTTACGCAGGGCTTGTCGTGAGTTGGTTGAGGGTCTGTGCTGTATTGGGAGATGGAAGGAAACAGACAAAGAAGACTATTCTGTAGGGAGCTGCGTTAGTGCAGAGCTGGCATACTTGCCTTCCGACCCTGTGGTCACATGTTTGAGTTCGCATTAACTGGCCTGCTTGTCTACTGACTCTGTGGTCATATGTTTGAGTTCCCATTGACTGGCCTGCTTGTCTACCGACCCTATGGTCATATGTTTGAGTTCCCATTGACTGGCCTGCTTGTCTACTGACTCTGTGGTCATATGTTTGAGTTCCCATTGACTGGCCTGCTTGTCTACTGACTCTGTGGTCATATGTTTGAGTTCCCATTGACTGGCCTGCTTGTCTACTGACTCTGTGGTCATATGTTTGAGTTCCCATTGACTGGCCTGCTTGTCTACTGACTCTGTGGTCATATGTTTGAGTTCCCATTGACTGGCCTGCTTGTCTACCGACCCTGTGGTCATATGTTTGAGTTCCCATTGACTGGCCTGCTTGTCTACCGACCCTGTGGTCATATGTTTGAGTTCCCATTAACTGGCCTGCTTGTCTACCGACCCTGTGGTCATATGTTTGAGTTCCCATTGACTGGCCTGCTTGTCTACCGACCCTATGGTCATATGTTTGAGTTCCCATTGACTGGCCTGCTTGTCTACTGACTCTGTGGTCATATGTTTGAGTTCCCATTGACTGGCCTGCTTGTCTACTGACTCTGTGGTCATATGTTTGAGTTCCCATTGACTGGCCTGCTTGTCTACTGACTCTGTGGTCATATGTTTGAGTTCCCATTGACTGGCCTGCTTGTCTACTGACTCTGTGGTCATATGTTTGAGTTCCCATTGACTGGCCTGCTTGTCTACCGACCCTGTGGTCATATGTTTGAGTTCCCATTGACTGGCCTGCTTGTCTACTGACTCTGTGGTCATATGTTTGAGTTCCCATTGACTGGCGTGCTTGTCTACCGACCCTGTGGTCACATGTTTGAGTTCCCATTGACTGGCCTGCTTGTCTACTGACTCTGTGGTCATATGTTTGAGTTCCCATTGACTGGCCTGCTTGTCTACTGACTCTGTGGTCATATGTTTGAGTTCCCATTGACTGGCCTGCTTGTCTACCGACCCTGTGGTCATATGTTTGAGTTCCCATTGACTGGCCTGCTTGTCTACTGACTCTGTGGTCATATGTTTGAGTTCCCATTGACTGGCCTGCTTGTCTACCGACCCTGTGGTCATATGTTTGAGTTCCCATTGACTGGCCTGCTTGTCTACTGACTCTGTGGTCATATGTTTGAGTTCCCATTGACTGGCCTGCTTGTCTACCGACCCTGTGGTCATATGTTTGAGTTCCCATTGACTGGCCTGCTTGTCTACTGACTCTGTGGTCATATGTTTGAGTTCCCATTGACTGGCCTGCTTGTCTACCGACCCTGTGGTCATATGTTTGAGTTCCCATTGACTGGCCTGCTTGTCTACTGACTCTGTGGTCATATGTTTGAGTTCCCATTGACTGGCCTGCTTGTCTACCGACCCTGTGGTCATATGTTTGAGTTCCCATTGACTGGCCTGCTTGTCTACTGACTCTGTGGTCATATGTTTGAGTTCCCATTGACTGGCCTGCTTGTCTACCGATCCTGTGGTCACATGTTTGAGTTCGCATTAACTGGCCTGCTTGTCTACTGACTCTGTGGTCATATGTTTGAGTTCCCATTGACTAGCCTGCTTGTCTACCGATCCTGTGGTCATATGTTTGAGTTCCCATTGACTGATGTGCTTGTCTACCAGCTCTGCCATATGTTTGAGTTCCCATTGACTGATGTGCTTGTCTACCAGCTCTGCCATATGTTTGAGTTCCCATTGACTGGCCTGCTTGTCTACTGGCCCTGAATAACAAAAAAGTAAAAATAAGTCCCACTTAAAATGTAATGTTTGGTTTTTTGTTGTTGACAGGTAAACTTGAAACATGGCATCACTCCCAAGATTTCCACATCTTACAGAGATACGTGCACATCATGCGCCGGCACCATGATTCTAGAGTTTGCTGCATTGTCCAGGTTAACTGGTCTTTCTGTTTATGAGGTGAACTTTTGTTGATGTCACTTCTTGCATACCTAGGAAGGTAATATCTCTCTTAGTCTAGGCATTACCAACAGCTAGTAAACTTGATGGGCAAACAGCAAGGGGAAGGCAGGTACATACCTGGATGGCCTGACCACGTGGCATAATTGGAACAAGAATCTGACCCAGGATTCTGGTGATCGTGTGAAATAGTGAACCATGACCATCCGCACTTATCAACATGGCACAAAATGTTGATGCTTTCATATTCATAGAACATACTATTTACATACATATACACAGTGCAGACCTTATTAGGCAAACTCACCTCGGACCAAAGATATAGTTCTTCTTATCAGAATTTCCTCTTATAAGAGTTCAAGCATGTAGGAATGCATTTACAGCGTACAATGCAATATTGTTCTTCAGAACAGAAGTTTGCCATATCCAGGATTGCCTTAATTGCACTGTATAATCTCAATTAAAAGTAGCACAAGCCAAACTGCACTAATGTTCACATATTTGTGGATATGTTCATTGATGAAACATTGTTGTATTTACATTTGAAACACAAGTTCTGTCATTGTTGACTAAAGCTCTATGACTACTCCATGACATACGTCACATACAGTGCTGATCTCTGCAGTCATAGTGAAACAAGTCCGTGTAGCAATGTTTCAGGAACTCTTTTGTTTCTGTTTCCATGCTTCACATAAAGCACATACATAAATTGAGACAATTAGAAACAGTTAGACAGATTGCATCTGATCACCGAAGTATTGGAAAGATCGGGTGGTGTGATGGTTTGTTCTTAGACTTAGATGGATAGGACATCAGGAGGATGGATGATGGTAAAATACCAAAGAGCATCTTTTTTTAGTGAATTACAGATGGGTGAAAGGTTGCATTACATCATGCCATATTGGAGATGTGAAATATTTCCTGTGACATATCCAGCCTGGTGACCATCATCATGTGTCATGTTGGACGACATATTTTTATTGTGCCTCCACAACAACCTGCTCTCTTTATTTCTAACAAGTCATACCTCTTGATTCCATCCCAAATGATGGTATTTGAAAATCTTTGCTCCAAATGGTACCTGTGTGAATATGTGTTGAACCCACATTAAGCTGACTAGATCTCACCATGTCTACAGATGTGTATGTTCTCAAAACATGGTATGCATCAGGGCATCAGAGTGAATAATCAGCCACACCACCTCTGTCTTTTCTTTTCTTTATTCCTCTTTTGGTGAGTGTGTCACACTCACTTATGTGTCTCAAAGGTCAGTGCGTCCAACTTTGGCATGCATGTGTATAAGATTTGCTTGCCTTTTAAACCTTTAGGTGCAGGAGAAGAAATGACACACAAAATGTTCACTCTCATAAGTTTCACTCTCATAAGGTGCTATCATTAACACCATTTGCTGATTTTTGACAGGCAAGTTGTAACTTGTAATCATCATTGTAATTCCTGAAACTAACATAACTGTGAGACATATCTGCTGTACATGATCTGGCTGTATCAGCAGTAAATGTTTACAGACAAGAATGACCTTGTTGTAATATTATTGTGGCTATCAGTAGCAGCCGATTGTTTCAACTTGCAGCAAACACATTTAATGGTAGAAACGTAATCTGGATATTCAGCAGAAATATATTTAGAATGTTGAACTATATCTGTAAAGATATGGGTTATTTTGTTTTATTTGAACACTAATAACGTTAGATTTTAAGAGTGCATGTTGTGTGTGTGTGCGAGTGTGTGTATGTATGTGTGCATGTGTGAGAGCATACATGTATGTGAATACAATCAATTGTGTTCACACAATTAAATGTCCGATTCACATATTAGGTATTTACAGGATGTGATTGCTATTCCTTCCACTCTTCTCATTTCTGTCTTCTATAGTTCACCATTGTTTAAATGGAACATTTCTAATCTTCTTGACAGGAGAAGGCAAGAAAAGCTATGGACTATCTGTGGGCCCAGCGTCACCGTAGTAACAACCTGATGGGCATGGTGATCAATATACACAATGGGGACTGGGTTCGAAGAGGTATGGAGGGGTTTGTCAGTTGTTGTCATAAATAAACTAGAACTAGAGGCACTTTGGGTTTAACTTTTGATTGGGGGAGACAAGCTGTTTATATTGCAGCAGTTTGTGTCAGAGGTCATAGTTCAACACTCCAATTGCTTGTAGGCAATAATTATACGAACATCTGACTCACCACATGGGTCAGTTTAGTTAGTAGTCAGAGTATCCTCACTACACACCAGACCATTCACTCCATAAGTGCTCAGTCTCTCCCTCAGCGTGTAGCAGCTGACGAGACCAATTCTGTGTTGCTTGACTATTCTTCTTTGGCCTCCTGCATGGTGCTTCTGTTTGGCTTTACCCCCTTTTCACATGATGTTCTTGCACTCTGGTCAAGTTTGAAAATTTGCAGTCATCTCTTGATTCGTTTTATCATCTAACCACTCTTGACTGCATTCACTGTATATGCCCGATTCTTTGATCATCGACTTTCCACAGTAGCCTGGCCTGTAAGCCTATCAGCTTGCTCATTTCCTCTTACACCTGTGCATCCTGGCACAAAAATAAACCTTATTTTTGTCAGCCATGACCTCCTCAGAGACTCAACCCACTATTTTTGAGCTCAGCCCATCTGGGTCTTACTGAACATACTCATTGAGTTGCTGAGAAAGCATGCCTGGATGAAAGTCTGTGTCTCCAGCCAGGCTAGTGCTTTAGTTACTGCATTTGTCATGGTGAAGGCACTGCAGTCTTCCTTGACATGCCATGAGCTCCTTACATGTCAAACAACTGACCCATCTGTGTAGATGACTACCTCACCCTCATTATTCTAAAAAAAAAAAAAATCAAGGTCTGAACTACTGCATCCACAGCTACCAGGTTTTATTGTCACCCTGATGCATACTCTAAAGGACGTACCACATTCACTTGGCACTTGTGCCCATTCTTACCACGTTCTATGTTATCAAGAGGATTTTTTTTTTTTTTTTTTTTTTTTTTTTTTTTAGCATATCTTTTACAGGACTTAGCTGTCAACACCAGCATCTTTCAGCTGTATGTTGATCTCTTGGCAAGATTACGCTCAGTAGTTTGCCATTGCTTTCTGAGCAGCCGGCTCAGTATCCCGCAAGTCACGAGCAGGGGTCGAACCGCCTCAGCTCTCGCTCCGCTACGAGACTCTGCGTGATAAATGGGATTACAGAGAGAAAGTGTTGTAACCCCACAGCCAGAGAGACCGGCATCAAGAGGATGCATCAGCTAAATATTATCCTCGACCTAACCAATCCAGGATTTTTCTCTTTTTAACCTACTCTGTTCTTTTTTTGAATTCACTGTGCAGTGGATACTGTGTGCCGGAACATATGTTCCTACATGTAGGAACATGCTCTGCATATCCTTGTTCTTTCTGTCATGTTCGGAAAATCAAGCTAATGGTAGGGATCCCCAATGTGTTCTTAATCAACGAAAGAACCAGACTCTGGTGTAGGAAGCAGTGCTGGCTGTGCACACAGTTTGCTGCTGCCAACATCGCAGCCATGCCCCTCCTGGCTTCCATTGCCACATTGTTTATGTGCTCCAAAAATAGCTAGACTGCTATCATATATCACTCCAAGGGACTTCATTCATGAGTTTTAATGGTGACCACATGGGTGTCTTTCATGAGTTCTTAAGGTGACCACATGGGTGTCTTTCATGAGTTTGTATGGTGACCACATGGGTGTCTTTCATGAGTTCTTATGGTGACCTCATGGGTTTCTTTCATTAGTTCTTAAGGTGACCACATGGGTGTCTTTCATGAGTTCTTAAGGTGACCACATGGGTGTCTTTCATGAGTTCTTATGGTGACCTCATGGGTGTCTTTCATGAGTTCTTATGGTGACCTCATGGGTGTCTTTCATGAGTTCTTATGGTGACCTCATGGGTGTCTTTCATGAGTTCTTATGGTGACCTCATGGGTGTCTTTCATGAGTTCTTATGGTGACCTCATGGGTGTCTTTCATGAGTTCTTATGGTGACCTCATGGGTGTCTTTCATGAGTTCTTATGGTGACCTCATGGGTGTCTTTCATGAGTTCTTATGGTGACCTCATGGGTGTCTTTCATGAGTTCTTATGGTAACCTCATGGGTGTCTTTCATGAGTTCTTATGGTAACCTCATGGGTGTCTTTCATGAGTTCTTATGGTGACCTCATGGGTGTCTTTCATGAGTTCTTATGGTAACCTCATGGGTGTCTTTCATGAGTTCTTATGGTGACCTCATGGGTGTCTTTCATGAGTTCTTATGGTGACCTCATGGGTGTCTTTCATGAGTTCTTATGGTGACCTCATGGGTGTCTTTCATGAGTTCTTATGGTGACCTCATGGGTGTCTTTCATGAGTTCTTATGGTGACCTCATGGGTGTCTTTCATGAGTTCTTATGGTGACCTCATGGGTGTCTTTCATGAGTTCTTATGGTAACCTCATGGGTGTCTTTCATGAGTTCTTATGGTGACCTCATGGGTGTCTTTCATGAGTTCTTATGGTGACCTCATGGGTGTCTTTCATGAGTTCTTATGGTAACCTCATGGGTGTCTTTCATGAGTTCTTATGGTAACCTCATGGGTGTCTTTCATGGGTGTGACCAACTTCTGGAAGCTAATATAAATATATTGCCGTGGGTGTGCAAGTGTTTGCAGTGGTGAGAGAGCAGAATGGCTGACTAGAGTGTTTTTACTGGGCAACTTTTTATTAGCACAAGTGATCAAGGAAAGAGAAGAACTCGTGATAAAACCTGTGGTGACATGATGATATGCACATGAAAGAAAAGTTTGTTGCATATCCTTTACAGGATGTCGCAGTCAACCACAGCATTTTTTTGCTGTTTGTGATTTCTTGGCAATTTTATGTTCAGTAGTTTGCTATTGCTTTCTGATCGAACGACACTCATACCATTGTATAAAAACCAACGCAGGATGATCTGCTGCCAAATAGCTCACAGCTGTGTTTCGAATGTGGTATGCAGGATTACAAGTTGCGTCTGTAAGCCTTTCACCACAGAGCTGGAGTAGTCAGCACTTTGATATCAGCTGAGGACAGCTTGTGGGTATGTCCAAATGCTATACCATTACCCAGTAATCAGTTGTTTAAGTCCAGATTAGAAATAAAATATTCTTCACAGCTTGTAATCATATTCTACTATTCCCATAGCTGTCTGCTTCAAGAAGGAACTGCTTATTCAAGTGAAGGGCAGCTTGTTGTCAGTGTTCTGGTGATTTGGTCTTGTTTAGTCTGCTCTTTCCTTCGTAAGATCACATGGGACAGTAATGAGCATTTTCTGTGGTTTTCACACAGCCTGCTGGAAGTGTCGCACAGAGCACAAGTTCCATGGCTCCAGCAAAGACCCCAGGAATCACCCCCCAAAAAATTGCATTCATAAGACAACTGACAGAGTCTGATAATGAACTTTGGAGTGCGAGGCAGACAGATTTACCAGTTTGCCCAGAGTCCCTTGAAACTGTATGGATATGTCCTGATATGTGTGTGACATGTAACCACAACACACACAGAGTGTGTGCAAGACTTTACACTTTATTGTAAGAACATGCTTAGACTAAAATGATCTGTGCCTGGACTCATGTCCTCATGTTTATTCTCTTAAATTAGAGAGTGGAGTGGGGGCGGGCATCGACTCCTACTATGAGTATGTCCTGAAAGCTTATGTGCTACTTGGAGATGACACTTACCTGTCCAGGTTTAACAAGGTAGATGGTGTTCTTGTTAGTTGAGTTTCGACTTTAATTCTGTGTACCTGAGCTAGGCTCAACAACCATGTGTATATATACATGTATCAGTGCTCACTCTTTCCTCAAACTCACAGATGAAACATTGTTGTGTGTCACAGTGTGAAGGGTTTGCATGGGTGAGTGGGTTAGTGAAGGATGTGTATTGTCCTTGGCTGCATGGGTGATATCCTCAATGTGGTGGTGTGATACATGCTTGTCATTATATTCAGACAGAGTGGGCCATGCCGCCCAGGAATTGATGTGGTGATCATGATGAAATGAATGTCGTTGACATTTTACATGCAATATACACACAAACACACATATGTGTGTTTGCATGCACATCTGTGTGTCTGTGTTGTGGTGTGCTAATTCTTGTGTGCATAAGTGTGTGTTTGTGTGATTGTGGTTTTCCTCACCGGCCTGTACTGCAGTTATTTTGTCATTTATTTACTCATTGTCCATCATTCACATCTACACATAAGAACAGGCCACACACAACATTTCAGTTAGCAGATTTCTGTACTTTGTTATACATCTGTTGTTCATGATGTTGGCCATTCTTGTGAAGAAATCTCTGGATATGGCGATTATTTTCTTGATATCTATGTAACATTTTCTATCAGATTCTGTGTAGTTTAGTTATTGGAATCAGTTGACTGGTTTGATTTTGATGCCGTAACTATATATAAGGCATGTTAGAATTTCCGCTTTCTTGATTTGTATACATACATATACTTGCTTCTGCTACGTGTTTGACTAAAACATCAACATATTTGATTGTATTTCAGCACTACGATGCTGTAATGCGTTACATCAGCCAGGGCCCCATGCTTGTCGACGTTCACATGCATAAACCAACCAGTACTGCCAAAAACTTTATGGATGCTCTTCTAGCATTTTGGCCAGGGTTGCAGGTGTGTATGTGGTTTATGTCCTTTGTATAACTTCAGGTGTAGAAGTTATATCTGTCTGCAGGTTTTAGTGATTGCTTGTGATGTTAATGCTAGAAATATGTGAGTACTTAGCTGTAGAAACATGAGAACAGGCAGTTAAAATATGTACAATAACATTAAATAAACATAGCTCTAGTATCATTACAAATACATATAGTATGTCGTAGATAAGAATTTATGTATGTGTGAGTGTGTGCTGGCGTTTGCAGGTTTGTTTTCTTTTAACCCTTGACTCAATTTGTAGAAAAAACAAACTTAGACCTCATTCAACTGGCTGTTGTTACCTTGGTTATCTATACATGTATGCATATTTATATGGTAGTGCCATTTTATTGTCAGGTCTTAGATATGGCTGAGCTACCATATGACTGTAGATGGTACTACCTGCTTTCTGTTGCGCCAAATGTTGGGAGGTGCTCACCAAACCCCACACCCCACATTGTGCCAACGGCTTTGGGTGGAGGAGTGCAATTGGGAGGGTACAAGCCTTACCCTAGTGCAAGGAAATGCAACCCAAAAACTAAATGTCACGGCAGGGCAGACCAGGCCCTAAGCCTTGATTGGCAGCTGATCTAGGATGGAAGCTCCCACAGGTGGACGGTTAGAGTATTGATTATCTGATCCGGCAGCTTCTGCAGCTTGTCCTGTTCCAGACATATTGGTGTTACCTTTCCTCTGGAGTACACTATACAGGCATAGAGAAGGATCTTTCTGCATGGGCAACACATGGTCTCTAAATTCAGCCCAGGTTTTGTGTTATGGAGAGGTATAACTCCATTTTACAAACTATAGTCTGTCAAGACGGCAAGGTACCAGTCATCATCATCAGTGCCATATTTGTAGCACGTTACGTGGAACAAAACATCGGCTGATGAACTTTTCCATGTATTGCTACATGGCACTGGGAGGAACAGCAAGATCCTGCACATTACTGGATGGATAATTAAAACAGCTTGATTAGTTTTAGCACCGATAATGTCTTTAGAACTTCTGATTCCCTTAGTTTATATATCTTAGAACTGAACCTGAATATCGTTGCACATGATAACTTGCAGGTGCTGGTTGGAGACATAGGGCCAGCTGTGGAGACTCATGAAATGCTGTACCAGATTGTCCAGAGGCATAACTTCCTGCCTGAGGTCAGTGTTCTTTCAGATTTGGTCGTCTGTCGATTCTGTGCCTGAAAGAAGATGCCTTGTGTCCTTATTTTCACAGCTGTGGACAGTGACAAACAAATTATGTGTTTAAAAATGTCACATTATTTCTACCATACATATTGTTGCACATAAAGACAGATGATATGGGATTTCTGTCATACATAATGACAAATTGTGTATTTCTGTCATACATAATGATGAATTATGTGGTATTTCTGTCACACATAATGACATATGATGTGGTATTTCTGTCATATGTAATAATAAATGGCAAATGATGTGATATATTGTTGCACATAAAGACATGATACAGCATTTATTTCACACATAAAGACAGATGCTGTGTTATTTCTACACATATAAAGACAGATGATGTAGTATTTCTGCACATGTCTGATGATGTGGTATTTCTGTCACACATAACGACACATGATATGGTATTTCATTACACGAAGGCAAATAATATGGTATGTCTGCCACACATAAAGACATGATTATGTTACATTTCTGTCACATATAAAGTTAAATGATGTGATATTTAAATCAAAAAATAAAAATGTATGATATAGTATTTGTGCTGCACATACAGATAAATGATGTGGTATTTCAGTAACCCATAAAGACAAATGATGTTTATTTCTGTCACACATACAGTTAAATGGTGTGGTATTTCTGTCACACGGGTAGATTGCGTGGTATTTCTGTCACGTAAAGACAATAGATGTTGTATTTCTGTCACACATAAAGACAAATAATGTATTTCTGTCACACTAAAGATAGATGATGTATTTCTGTCACACATAAGACATGATATGGTATTTCTGTCATATATAAAGACTCATGATGTGGTATTTCTGTTGTGCATAAATCATGATATGGTATTTCTGTCACACATAAAGACATGATGTATTTCTGTCATACTTAAAGGCATATTCTGTGGTATTTATGTCATATATAAAGACATATCTGATATTTCTGACACATATATAGTCATATGATGTTGTAATTTTGTCACACATAAAGACATGATGTGGTATTTCTGTCATGTGTAAAGATGGGTAATGTTGTATTTTTATCACATAAAGATGGATGATGTGGTACCTTTGTGACATATAACACAATATATTTCTGTCACAAATAAAAACGTAATCTATTTCTGTCACACATAAAGACAGATGATGTGGTATTTCTTTCACACATAAAGACAGATGATGTGGTATTTCTGTCACATAAAGACAGATGATATGTTATTTCTGTCACACTAGTAAGACATGTTGTGTCTCAGACAGCAGTAAAGAACTTATTAAATGGTAATGGACTCAGCCAATAGAAAAGGACTCAGTCTGTAGAAAAATACTCAGTGACTAGTAAAGGATCCAGCCAGCAGTACAAGGTCCAGCCAGTAGGAGTGGTATTAGGATGTTGCTAAATGATCTCTCGTCTAAGCGTTAATAATTAAAACATTTTCTGTTAGTAAATGCAAACGATACAGTCAATGGGTTGAGCAGTACATGCTTTTGTTTCCAGGCATTCACCACAGACTTTCGAGTTCACTGGGGTCAACACCCACTACGTCCTGAATTCCTGGAGTCCACATATTTTTTATATCAGGTAACCAAGCAGTTTGTGTTTTCATTTGTGATGTGTTTTCTCATCTTTACAATTGTTATTGCCCAATATGTCGGTATTTTCTCTACATTAACAGTGCTTTTTATTATTTACTACATTCTTACCTTATCTGTTCTTTTACACCTTCTCCAATACCTGTTGTCTTTTGCCCCTTGTGCACAGTTAATGTCTCATGCTCTCATGGTCCGGTGGTCTTGGGTCTGAGCATCCTTGAGGCAGGGATTCTGATTTAATGACCTGGGTACCCAGCTGACCAATCCTAAAACGGGTATCAAGATGTTTCCTGGGAAGAAATGTTTTCCGAACATGATATTTACCACTAATATACAATGCTAAAGAACAAGCACGTATCAATAACTACTAAGAAAGCACTTTACAACATAATCTTCCTACCAGCTCTATGTTATCAATGCCAAACTTGGACAATGACAGAAAAAGAAAAATCACAACAGAAATGAGATTCCTGAGAAGAATACTCAGTGTATCAAGAAGAGATAAGATCAGGAATGAAGAAATCAGGACTAAAGTGGGGATTATAGCTGCACTAGATTTTATTAGAAGGCAGCAAGTCAAATGGTTTGGCCATGCAAGTAGTTACCAACTAACAGTATACCACAACAAGCAATGATGTACAGACCAGAGGGAAGCAGAGGAAGAGGCCGACCATGTAAACGATAGACGGAGGGAATAACAGAGTCTATGGGAATATCGATACATGGAGCCCATAAGCGGGCACTCTCTTGCTGTTTATACTACACCTCGACACCGCAAGTTACAAGAGGAACATGATGAGATATTGACCACATGACCTGTCCAGTGCCAAATAGGCTATAAAATATGTGGATACCACCACATACCTTGTACGCCTCAAGGTGTGGACAAAGGTCCTTATTGTGTTTTGTTTTGTAGTTTTTCTGCTGCAGAATTATTTATTTATGACAGTCTAACGCCATTCTTAAGCAGATGGAGATTGTATTTAGCTGTTGCATGGATGCATCGAGTGAGTCGGCTACTGTTGGAGATGGTTGTAGTTGCTTGTCCTTGGCTGTTGAAAGTACCGGACATCTGAAGGGAAGGTATCTGGCATCAGATTGGGAGCAGTATCTGCACAGATATGACTACTGCTTCACAATACACATTTCTATTATAGAAACCCTGTTACTGTTTTATTTTTTTTTTTTCGTTCGCTCGCTTTGAACTTAAGTGTAGTCCATACAGCGCTACTGCGTCTAGTGGACTGGACTGATATTTGCCTGTGCATTAGCTTTACCTCTTACCAGTGTCCCTCGCCATCAGTGCAACCCACTCCGACTTCAGAGGTACTTGTAATTTATGTCCCAAAGTCAAGGACGAGAAGTTAACTTTTTAGTCCAACTGACCGGTTTAGGGGTTGAACCTGCTACCTCAACATCAGCACACCGGATGTTTAAGAATGGGCGCTCTTATCCATGTGGCCAAGCTAACCTCCTGCTACTGTTTTGTTCATGTGTATTGAAAAATCTGGCCAGTTCGGTCACAATTTACGTGTGAAACTCAATGCCGTGTTTTATACCTGGGAAAGATTATAGGAATTTCATCAAAACATTGTATATAGTTTTTAATGTGTTATGATGAAATAGGTCATATTTTGCAGTGTACAACATTAATTTTCATGTCTTTTTTTGAAAACATAATTGTTTCTTTTTCCTGCAGAACCTTTCATTTACATTTTGAGTGTGACATTTGTTTGGTGTTCAACTGTTGTAATAATTCTCATGTAAATTCACATCATGGAGTTTTCTTTCATTTACTTTCAATTGCTATTTCTTACAACATTCTTATTTTTCTAAGCAGAGATTATCTTGTTTAGATGTAACATCTTTCCAGTTTTGTTGTTCTTGTCAGATACATCACTGCTCTCAGGGCAGACCCATAAGTGCTTAGTCACTTCAGTGGATGTTTAATTGTAAGAACCGGCCGGTTGTGAATACTCTACATTGTTTTCCTGCTGTAAGGCTTGCTGCTTTCACAAATATATACCAAATTTCTAATTCTCAGGTGTTTTGATTCATCTATTTTCTATTTAAGCTCACAGCAGACAGTCCTACATGGCTTATATTGTCTATCCTGTGTCATCCACGAAAGCCCTGCAACCGGAACACAGTAATACAACAGAAAGTCATACATGGCTCATATTATCTGTCCCGTGTCCATCCACAAAATCCTTACAGTTGGTAAAGTAAGGCAGTAGACCAACTTATGATCTTAATTACCAGATTTTTTCCTTTTGTTCTTGTAATGAATTGACATAACACAAACAATACACATTCTCATCCTTACTTCCCAACAGGCAACAGCAGATCCATATTACTTGGCAGTTGGTAAGACTGTCTTGGACAATCTGGAGCAGCATGCCAGAGTAGAGTGTGGGTTTGCAGCCATCAAAGATATCAAGACAGGTTCACATGAGAATCAGTAAGTGAGAAAGGAAGATGTATGCAGATGTTCTGTGATTCTTGTAATTCTCATAATTACTCTACAAAATGATAGTTAAGGTTGTCCTAAATATGGGAGCTGTGGTAGTGTCATGGCAAGTTAAGAATGTCATAAATATGGGAGCTGTGGTAATGCTGTGGCAAGCACACTTAGATGTCAGCCCAGTGGTCATGTTTTTGAATCCTCAAGGTGAGGATTTAAAAAAAAATTACCTATGCTCCCAGGTCGACCCAGACTAACATGCATGTGTTCTTACCCCCATATTGTGCGAGCTCTCGCACCCTGTATCCACTCCCATGCTGCACATGTCTTTATGCCAGGACTCTTCTTCTTCTCCTTCGTTCACCTTCAGACGTCAATATGAATAAATGCCAAGAAAGCAGCAGTCAACTTGAGCTTGTTGATAATCCCTTAGAGTGTGTCCTAAAATAGAGCGAGTGTCGGCCACAATTCTGTTCGCTTTGCAACAAAGGTTTAGCTGTCATTTTATCAGTTCCATAGTTACATTCATCACTGTCTCCTATCTTTAGCTTATTTAAAATATGGTATTTCAGCCTGTTGTGACCTTTATGTCATCTGAAGATTATAACTTGTTCTTTTATGTCTAGTTGGAAACATTCATCTTTCTGGTGACTTGGATACTCTGATTTCCACTTGGTTCTATAATTGCTTCATACTTGGCCTAATACTTGTTCTATATTTGTTCTATATAATTGTTTCTACTTGTTCTATAATTGTATAATTGTTCATACTTGTTCTATAATTACTTCATACTTGGCCTACTCTTGGCCTAATTGTTGGTTATATTCTTATCAGACTGAGGTAGGCTTCCACCTTCCTTTGCTAATCAGTCGGCTTCTTCATTTCCAGGTACGTAGCAATGTGAAGGAATCCATTGTATTACATTGTAGTACAATGGCTCCACACCCTACACTTGTCCTTGCACTCCTACCCATCGTGTCTCAGAGATAATGAACCTGCAACATCACCTGTAATTGCATTCCCTTGCCAGCCCCGATCCCCATCCATGTGACTCATGCATACACCAGTGAGTGACCTTCAGTCAAGGAAAGGATCAGAGCATGGACATTCTTCTGTCTACTAGAATGTTCTCCTCCCTTTGTCTGCTCTCATTCCCACCCATTTTTAAAATTTCCGGTATGTTGATGATGAGGTAGCATGTTCAACCTCTACACGTGCAGGTTCGCATGGCCGAATGGATAAGAATGAGTGCTCTTAAACATCCAGTGAGTGATGCCGAGGTAAGCGGTTAAACCCTTACACCGGACAGCTGGACTAAAATGTTGACCTGTCATCCTTGACTTGAGGACGTAAATTACAAGTACCTCTGAAGTTTGAGTGGGTTCACCTGATAGCGAGGGACACTGTTAATAGGGAAAGTTAATCCACATGCAAATTTCAGTCCATCATTACTATAAATAGTGTGTATGGACTACGCTTGAGTTGAAAGTGAGCGAGCACCAAAAAATAAAACCTCTACACCAATCAGTTGGACTAAAATGTTGACTTCTCATTCTTAACTTGGGGACGTAAATTACAAGTACCTCAGCAGTCAGAGTAGGTATGCCTGATGGTGAGCGACACTGGTAATGAGAAAAGTTAATCCACACACAAATATCAGTCCAGTGCACTAGAAGTAGTCACACATATATGGGCATAGCTTGAATTCAAAGCGAGTGAATGCAAAAAGAATATTTCCCACCCAGGCTATCACCCTGCCCTCATCCCACACGCAGATTATCCTGACCTCTGTCCACTATTAAACACACATATGTAGTCCAGTATGAAAGTATCTAACTTAGTAATTAAGTGAGTTTGAATTCGCTTAGAGGAATTGTCAATTCCTTATCAGGTCGGATGCTGTAATATTAGGAACATGACAGCATTGTTAGTTTCCTTTGTTCACCCTGCATATAGCAGTATGCCTTTTTGGTGTTACAAAATAAGAATCTGTATATTAAAAAATGATTTCCACTATTGAAAAGTATTTTCTGTAAAGTTTCAATGGCATATCCTGAAATATGAGTTTTTCCCTCATTATTTTTAAATTATTTTGTCTGCCAGCAGTTCTTGTTCTAATATATTCACCCAGAAGTGGCATAGTGGCTTGAATGAGGCACTGCTAATTTAATTTTTCAAGATATATCCAACTACACAGATTTGTTTAAGAATCTTTAACAAATTCAAAAATATCACTAAATACCTATGAGTACTGATTACAATTCATGGTCGGTGGTTAGTGATAATAATTCTTTACAATAAAAATATGTTAAAATAATTTCATGTTTTTTTCCACTTGCCAGATTTATATTGGTTACAGGTTGTTATTTCAAGAGGTGTGCCATACTTTAATTTAGTATTGTGTGCTTCTGGGCAAAATTCTTGTTAATGTAAACTACTTAGCCTGTTAGGATTGTGGCTGTATTTGATAGGAACATTTCAAAAACATTTTCTTCCATTTGTTTTTCTAATTTCTGTTTCCAGAATGGATTCCTTTGTGTTGGCGGAAACGTTCAAGTACTTGTACCTTCTTTTTTCCGAAAAGGAAGACATAATCTTAGACCTTGATGACTTCATATTCACAACAGAGGCTCATCTATTGCCCTTGACCCTGTCAGTAGGCAATTATTCCTGGAAGATCCCACCAAAGGTTCACCCTGACATATACAAATTTGATATGATGTCAGTAGCTGAAATGACAAAAGCAGTCGATGAAGAAGCCAACCTGGATAACGTAGGTGGGAGTGATAGTGATGAAGACCGAGGCATCTGCCATAACTATCATGTAACCAACACAGAGGGTTCAGGCTACCCTCACAAACTGAGGCATCAGTTACGGGACTTGGTGGACAGGATGCACCCAAGGGTTCAGACAGAGCCTCCAAGACTTAAAGCTGCAGATTTTGTGGCCGGCAACAAGGAACATCTAGATATCCTTCGTGATATGGGCATCAGGATTGCCACTATGCCAGATGGACGAATCCAGTTGCTGCACACTTCCTCAGAGGCTGTAACACCGGCCCATGCTGAGGCAGGATTGCAGTTCATGCAGGAGATGATTGAGCTCAGTAAGCTCCAGAAGCAAGACAGCCAGCATGACCCTATGTATGTCAGGCTCATGTCACCTCCTTTTAATGGTGAGGTTTTTTACAAAGCAGGGCCATCCCAGTTTGGATACAACTTGAGCAAAAATCCACCTATCCAAGGACAGCTTGCTCTTGCTAAGCCATTTAAAGCCTGCGGTGATATTGAAAATGGAGATGAAATTGAAAGAAAGATTGCCGTAATTGAGAGGGGAGACTGCATGTTTGTTGACAAAGCCAGAAATTTGCAGAATAAGGGTGCTATTGGCGGCATAGTTCTGGATCAAGCTCAGGGATCCTCCAGTGAGCAGCTGAGCTTGTTTGCCATGTCAGGAGATGGGACTAATGACATCACTATTCCTATGGTGTTCCTCTTTTGGAAGCAAGGACACGATCTCTTTGAAACACTAAATAAATACCCTGACCTACTTGTGGAGCTCACATCAAAAGAAGGTAAGTTTATTGCTTGATAAATTTAACCTCACTGTCTTCTTAAAATCATGTTGTCTTCATGGGTAGAATATGTGATGTTTATATGAGAGAGACACGTCCAAGATTCCTCTGTTCGTTACTGTTTTGTTGTCTTAATCATCACCATCATATGCCATGCCGATAAGCGTGGGCTTCACGTTTCGCCATCTAGCATGATCACCAGTCGTGTTCTTGTCTCAACCATGCCGCATGATCAAGCCATCCAGATATTTACTTCTCTGCCCTCCCCTTGTTATTTTCCCCTCAATCTTGCCAGTTGTCACCAAGTTCTCTAATTTATTTCTTCTTATAAGTTTCCTAAATAACTTTTGAAATAAATTTAACATCTTAATAATACATTAAACAGGCAAAGTTTAGGACGCCTGGCTCTTTTGGAGAAGGGTGAAACATTGAAAATATTCTGTGTGCATACTGTACATATGAAAGATCTCCTGGCTGTTGGAAACCATACAGAGTAGGTTGTAGTTAGCCTCCATCCTAGCACACTTTCACAAATGTCCCTTATGTTGATGTGGAAGGCAAGTGGAAATCACATCAGTGTCCTAAGAATAAGTTTAAGTACGGTCACAAAGCTGGATTGATTGTGAAGTGACATTGAAAAACTTTGATACCAGTCCTTGGAATGAAAAATCTGTCATGGCTTGCTTGAATACTTGTTGAATAGAGATCACATCCAGAACACCAGACTGATAGCGTTAAAGACAGCCATTTATGCTAATCAGAGGATCTTCACATCAGTATAACCCTTCAAACATGATTCAGTGATCATTTTATGTATCAACACTAGAGATCGGGCTAAAGAGCAAGTAACGTATATTCGTACAGTTTTTTAAAATTAATGAAGCTATCTATAGCTGGTTATCAAAGTTCTGACTGATTGGTTCATACATAGGAAATCTGGCCTTCATTGATTAGATACAAGGACCACTTTCACTGCACAGGAAATTCCCCATCAGAGCTGGAAGATTCTCAGTGTCGTGCATGAACTCTGTTTGCCAGCATGGATTCCCAACTGTGTACATTAGCTGTATTCTTACCTGGTTCTTCTTGAGTTGTGGGTGTATAGCTATAGTCTTACAAGCGCAATTGAAATACCACTACTTTTATCGTTTCTTTACTTATTCAGTCGATGTCGCTCGGTAGAGATTTGTTCGCAGCAGACGAGCATAATCTCCGGCGGGCCTATTCTCGCCGGTCGCGAGATCCGCACAATGGAAGGATGGGGGATTTGCTTGCAACAGACAGGCAATATCTCCTTCGGCAGCTCTGGCGGGCCTATTCCCGCTGGTCGCGGGGTCGCTTAAAGTCAGGTGGAGAGTCTGACGATAGTGCACGCTTTGCACAGGTCCGGACACCTGTGATCGACAGATGTGCGCGCCCTTATGGTCCGGGCTCGTACGAGGCCCTCACCTGTGGGACTTGGCTGAACGTCTCTAAGCCGGGTCCCTTGGGTGTCAGGGTCTGGCCATAACTCGCCACCTGCTCGTGGTGGCGAGGTCGCTGTGGCGAGGTCGCTGTGGTTTTGACGCTGCGCCGCCAGCGTCTGCAGCCTACCTTGTGCCAGACGTATTGGTTACCCATTCCTCTGGACAACACAAGGATAGGCCGAGAGAGAGGACATGTCGTTTGGGCGCCACATTATCCTCTTAAGCTCTGCCCAGACATTGTGATGGAATATTGGCCACATTCCAACTCACATACTTTGGTCTGTAAAGACTGCAAGGTGTCAACGACCTGGTTCTTGGGTTAAGTGCATATAGCTGTATTCATACCTGGTTCTTCTTGAGTTATGGGGAGATAGCTGTATTCATACCTGGTTCTTCTTGAGTTATGGGGAGATAGCTGTATTCATACCTGGTTCTTCTTGAGTTGTGGGGAGATAGCGGTATTCATACCTGGTTCTTCTTGAGTTGTGGGGAGATAGCGGTATTCATACCTGGTTCTTCTTGAGTTGTGGGGAGATAGCTGTATTTATACCTGGTTCTTCTTGAGTTGTGGGGAGATAGCGGTATTCATACCTGGTTCTTCTTTAGATGTGGGCAGATAGCTGTATTCATATCTAGGTCATCTTGAGTTGTAGGCATATAGCCATATTCATACCTCATTCTTCTTGAGCTGTGGGCAGATAGCGGTACCTGGTTCTTCATGAACTATAGACAGGTACTGTACCTGTAAGGACCTACACACATCACATGAATGCTGATTGATCTGAAAATATGAGACTAACAACATGACTCTTGGCATGAAAAGGGGCCCACTCAGAGTTATGCTCCCCTGCCCAAAGCTGTTGGTACAATGTGGAGTGTTGGGTTTGGTGAGCACTGCCCAACATACGGCGCTAACCAAAAGCAGGCAGTGCCATCTGCTGTTACGAGGTAGCTCAGTCATATGTGACTAAGACCTGACAGAATACTCTGTATACTATACAAATATAAACAGCTCATATACTACAACTGCTACCAGTGCTACTCTGTATACAAACAGCTCATACACTACAACTGCTACCTGTGCTACTCTGTATACAAACAGCTCATATACTACAACTGCTACCAGTGCTACTCTGTATACAAACAGCTCATACACTACAACTGCTACCAGTGCTACTCTGTATACAAACAGCTCATACACTACAACTGCTACCAGTGCTACTCTGTATACAAACAGCACATACACTACAACTGCTACCTGTGCTACTCTGTATACAAACAGCACATATACTACAACTGCTACCTGTGCTACTCTGTATACAAACAGCACATATACTACAACTGCTACCTGTGCTACTCTGTATACAAACAGCTCATACACTACAACTGCTACCTGTGCTACTCTGTATACAAACAGCACATATACTACAACTGCTACCTGTGCTACTCTGTATACAAACAGCACATATACTACAACTGCTACCTGTGCTACTCTGTATACAAACAGCACATATACTACAACTGCTACCTGTGCTACTCTGTATACAAACAGCACATACACTACAACTGCTACCAGTGCTACTCTGTATACAAACAGCTCATACACTACAACTGCTACCTGTGCTACTCTGTATACAAACAGCTCATACACTACAACTGCTACCTGTGCTACTCTGTATACAAACAGCTCATATACTACAACTGCTACCAGTGCTACTCTGTATACAAACAGCTCATACACTACAACTGCTACCTGTGCTACTCTGTATACAAACAGCACATATACTACAACTGCTACCTGTGCTACTCTGTATACAAACAGCACATACACTACAACTGCTACCAGTGCTACTCTGTATACAAACAGCTCATACACTACAACTCCTACCTGTGCTACTCTGTATACAAACAGCTCATACACTACAACTGCTACCAGTGCTACTCTGTATACAAACAGCTCATACACTACAACTGCTACCTGTGCTTCTCTGTATACAACCAGCTCATAAACTACAACTGCTACCTGTGCTACTCTGTATACAAACAGCACATATACTACAACTGCTACCTGTGCTACTCTGTATACAAACAGCACATATACTACAACTGCTACCTGTGCTACTCTGTATACAAACAGCACATATACTACAACTGCTACCTGTGCTACTCTGTATACAAACAGCACATATACTACAACTGCCTGTGCTACTCTGTATACAAACAGCTCATACACTACAACTGCTACCTGTGCTACTCTGTATACAAACAGCACATATACTACAACTGCTACCTGTGCTACTCTGTATACAAACAGCACATATACTACAACTGCTACCTGTGCTACTCTGTATACAAACAGCACATATACTACAACTGCTACCTGTGCTACTCTGTATACAAACAGCACATATACTACAACTGCTACCAGTGCTACTCTGTATACATACAGCTCATACACTACAACTGCTACCAGTGCTACTCTGTATACATACAGCTCATACACTACAACTGCTACCTGTGCTACTCTGTATACAAACAGCTCATACACTACAACTGCTACCTGTGCTACTCTGTATACAAACAGCACATATACTACAACTGCTACCAGTGCTACTCTGTATACAAACAGCTCATACACTACAACTGCTACCTGTGCTACTCTGTATACAAACAGCACATATACTACAACTGCTACCTGTGCTACTCTGTATACAAACAGCACATACACTACAACTGCTACCAGTGCTACTCTGTATACAAACAGCTCATACACTACAACTCCTACCTGTGCTACTCTGTATACAAACAGCACATATACTACAACTGCTACCAGTGCTACTCTGTATACAAACAGCTCATACACTACAACTGCTACCTGTGCTACTCTGTATACAAACAGCTCATACACTACAACTGCTACCTGTGCTACTCTGTATACAAACAGCACATATACTACAACTGCTACCTGTGCCACTCTGTATACAAACAGCTCATACACTGCAACTGCTACCTGTGCTACTCTGTATACAAACAGCTCATACACTGCAACTGCTACCTGTGCTACTCTGTATACAAACAGCACATATACTACAACTGCTACCAGTGCTACTCTGTATACAAACAGCTCATATACTACAACTGCTACCTGTGCTACTCTGTATACAAACAGCACATATACTACAACTGCTACCTGTGCTACTCTGTATACAAACAGCACATATACTACAACTGCTACCTGTGCTACTCTGTATACAAACAGCACATATACTACAACTGCTACCAGTGCTACTCTGTATACATACAGCTCATACACTACAACTGCTACCAGTGCTACTCTGTATACATACAGCTCATACACTACAACTGCTACCTGTGTTACTCTGTATACAAACAGCTCATACACTACAACTGCTACCTGTGCTACTCTGTATACAAACAGCACATATACTACAACTGCTACCAGTGCTACTCTGTATACAAACAGCTCATACACTACAACTGCTACCTGTGCTACTCTGTATACAAACAGCACATATACTACAACTGCTACCTGTGCTACTCTGTATACAAACAGCACATACACTACAACTGCTACCAGTGCTACTCTGTATACAAACAGCTCATACACTACAACTCCTACCTGTGCTACTCTGTATACAAACAGCACATATACTACAACTGCTACCAGTGCTACTCTGTATACAAACAGCTCATACACTACAACTGCTACCTGTGCTACTCTGTATACAAACAGCTCATACACTACAACTGCTACCTGTGCTACTCTGTATACAAACAGCACATATACTACAACTGCTACCTGTGCCACTCTGTATACAAACAGCTCATACACTGCAACTGCTACCTGTGCTACTCTGTATACAAACAGCTCATACACTGCAACTGCTACCTGTGCTACTCTGTATACAAACAGCACATATACTACAACTGCTACCAGTGCTACTCTGTATACAAACAGCTCATATACTACAACTGCTACCAGTGCTACTCTGTATACAAACAGCTCATATACTACAACTGCTACCAGTGCTACTCTGTATACAAACAGCTCATACACTACAACTGCTACCAGTGCTACTCTGTATACAAACAGCTCATACACTACAACTGCTACCAGTGCTACTCTGTATACAAACAGCACATACACTACAACTGCTACCTGTGCTACTCTGTATACAAACAGCACATACACTACAACTGCTACCTGTGCTACTCTGTATACAAACAGCACATATACTACAACTGCTACCTGTGCTACTCTGTATACAAACAGCACATATACTACAACTGCTACCTGTGCTACTCTGTATACAAACAGCACATATACTACAACTGCTACCTGTGCTACTCTGTATACAAACAGCACATATACTACAACTGCTACCTGTGCTACTCTGTATACAAACAGCTCATACACTACAACTGCTACCTGTGCTACTCTGTATACAAACAGCACATATACTACAACTGCTACCTGTGCTACTCTGTATACAAACAGCACATATACTACAACTGCTACCTGTGCTACTCTGTATACAAACAGCACATATACTACAACTGCTACCTGTGCTACTCTGTATACAAACAGCTCATACACTACAACTGCTACCTGTGCTACTCTGTAAACAAACAGCTCATACACTACAACTGCTACCTGTGCTACTCTGTATACAAACAGCACATATACTACAACTGCTACCAGTGCTACTCTGTATACAAACAGCTCATACACTACAACTGCTACCAGTGCTACTCTGTATACAAACAGCACATATACTACAACTGCTACCAGTGCTACTCTGTATACAAACAGCTCATACACTACAACTGCTACCTGTGCTACTCTGTATACAAACAGCACATATACTACAACTGCTACCTGTGCTACTCTGTATACAAACAGCACATACACTACAACTGCTACCAGTGCTACTCTGTATACAAACAGCTCATACACTACAACTCCTACCTGTGCTACTCTGTATACAAACAGCACATATACTACAACTGCTACCAGTGCTACTCTGTATACAAACAGCTCATACACTACAACTGCTACCTGTGCTTCTCTGTATACAACCAGCTCATAAACTACAACTGCTACCTGTGCTACTCTATATACAAACAGCACATATACTACAACTGCTACCTGTGCTACTCTGTATACAAACAGCTCATACACTACAACTGCTACCTGTGCTACTCTGTATACAAACAGCTCATACACTACAACTGCTACCTGTGCTACTCTGTATACAAACAGCTCATATACTACAACTGCTACCAGTGCTACTCTGTATACAAACAGCTCATACACTACAACTGCTACCAGTGCTACTCTGTATACAAACAGCTCATACACTACAACTGCTACCAGTGCTACTCTGTATACAAACAGCACATACACTACAACTGCTACCTGTGCTACTCTGTATACAAACAGCACATATACTACAACTGCTACCTGTGCTACTCTGTATACAAACAGCACATATACTACAACTGCTACCTGTGCTACTCTGTATACAAACAGCACATATACTACAACTGCTACCTGTGCTACTCTGTATACAAACAGCACATATACTACAACTGCCTGTGCTACTCTGTATACAAACAGCTCATACACTACAACTGCTACCTGTGCTACTCTGTATACAAACAGCATATATACTACAACTGCTACCTGTGCTACTCTGTATACAAACAGCACATATACTACAACTGCTACCTGTGCTACTCTGTATACAAACAGCACATATACTACAACTGCTACCAGTGCTACTCTGTATACAAACAGCTCATATACTACAACTGCTACCAGTGCTACTCTGTATACAAACAGCTCATACACTACAACTGCTACCAGTGCTACTCTGTATACAAACAGCTCATACACTACAACTGCTACCAGTGCTACTCTGTATACAAACAGCACATACACTACAACTGCTACGTGTGCTACTCTGTATACAAACAGCACATATACTACAACTGCTACCTGTGCTACTCTGTATACAAACAGCACATATACTACAACTGCTACCTGTGCTACTCTGTATACAAACAGCACATATACTACAACTGCTACCTGTGCTACTCTGTATACAAACAGCACATATACTACAACTGCCTGTGCTACTCTGTATACAAACAGCTCATACACTACAACTGCTACCTGTGCTACTCTGTATACAAACAGCACATATACTACAACTGCTACCTGTGCTACTCTGTATACAAACAGCACATATACTACAACTGCTACCTGTGCTACTCTGTATACAAACAGCACATATACTACAACTGCTACCTGTGCTACTCTGTATACAAACAGCACATATACTACAACTGCTACCAGTGCTACTCTGTATACATACAGCTCATACACTACAACTGCTACCAGTGCTACTCTGTATACATACAGCTCATACACTACAACTGCTACCTGTGCTACTCTGTATACAAACAGCTCATACACTACAACTGCTACCTGTGCTACTCTGTATACAAACAGCACATATACTACAACTGCTACCAGTGCTACTCTGTATACAAACAGCTCATACACTACAACTGCTACCTGTGCTACTCTGTATACAAACAGCACATATACTACAACTGCTACCTGTGCTACTCTGTATACAAACAGCACATACACTACAACTGCTACCAGTGCTACTCTGTATACAAACAGCTCATACACTACAACTCCTACCTGTGCTACTCTGTATACAAACAGCACATATACTACAACTGCTACCAGTGCTACTCTGTATACAAACAGCTCATACACTACAACTGCTACCTGTGCTACTCTGTATACAAACAGCTCATACACTACAACTGCTACCTGTGCTACTCTGTATACAAACAGCACATATACTACAACTGCTACCTGTGCCACTCTGTATACAAACAGCTCATACACTGCAACTGCTACCTGTGCTACTCTGTATACAAACAGCTCATACACTGCAACTGCTACCTGTGCTACTCTGTATACAAACAGCACATATACTACAACTGCTACCAGTGCTACTCTGTATACAAACAGCTCATATACTACAACTGCTACCAGTGCTACTCTGTATACAAACAGCTCATATACTACAACTGCTACCAGTGCTACTCTGTATACAAACAGCTCATACACTACAACTGCTACCAGTGCTACTCTGTATACAAACAGCTCATACACTACAACTGCTACCAGTGCTACTCTGTATACAAACAGCACATACACTACAACTGCTACCTTTGCTACTCTGTATACAAACAGCACATACACTACAACTGCTACCTGTGCTACTCTGTATACAAACAGCACATATACTACAACTGCTACCTGTGCTACTCTGTATACAAACAGCACATATACTACAACTGCTACCTGTGCTACTCTGTATACAAACAGCACATATACTACAACTGCTACCTGTGCTACTCTGTATACAAACAGCACATATACTACAACTGCTACCTGTGCTACTCTGTATACAAACAGCTCATACACTACAACTGCTACCTGTGCTACTCTGTATACAAACAGCACATATACTACAACTGCTACCTGTGCTACTCTGTATACAAATAGCACATATACTACAACTGCTACCTGTGCTACTCTGTATACAAACAGCACATATACTACAACTGCTACCTGTGCTACTCTGTATACAAACAGCTCATACACTACAACTGCTACCTGTGCTACTCTGTAAACAAACAGCTCATACACTACAACTGCTACCTGTGCTACTCTGTATACAAACAGCACATATACTACAACTGCTACCAGTGCTACTCTGTATACAAACAGCTCATACACTACAACTGCTACCAGTGCTACTCTGTATACAAACAGCTCATACACTATAACTGCTACCAGTGCTACTCTGTATACAAACAGCTCATACACTATAACTGCTACCAGTGCTACTCTGTATACAAACAGCTCATACACTACAACTGCTACCAGTGCTACTCTGTATACAAACAGCACATACACTACAACTGCTACCTGTGCTACTCTGTATAAAAACAGCACATATACTATTACTGCTACCTGTGCTACTCTGTATACAAACAGCACATATACTACAACTGCTACCTGTGCTACTCTGTATACAAACAGCACATATACTACAACTACAACTGCTACCTGTGCTACTCTGTATACAAACAGCACATACACTACAACTGCTACCTGTGCTACTCTGTATACAAACAGCACATACACTACAACTGATACCTGTGCTACTCTGTATACAAACAGCACATATACTACAACTGCTACCTGTGCTACTCTGTATACAAACAGCACATATACTACAACTGCTACCTGTGCTACTCTGTATACAAACAGCACATATACTACAACTGCTACCTGTGCTACTCTGTATACAAACAGCACATATACTACAACTGCTACCAGTGCTACTCTGTATACATACAGCTCATACACTACAACTGCTACCAGTGCTACTCTGTATACATACAGCTCATACACTACAACTGCTACCTGTGCTACTCTGTATACAAACAGCTCATACACTACAACTGCTACCTGTGCTACTCTGTATACAAACAGCACATATACTACAACTGCTACCAGTGCTACTCTGTATACAAACAGCTCATACACTACAACTGCTACCTGTGCTACTCTGTATACAAACAGCACATATACTACAACTGCTACCTGTGCTACTCTGTATACAAACAGCACATACACTACAACTGCTACCAGTGCTACTCTGTATACAAACAGCTCATACACTACAACTCCTACCTGTGCTACTCTGTATACAAACAGCACATATACTACAACTGCTACCAGTGCTACTCTGTATACAAACAGCTCATACACTACAACTGCTACCTGTGCTACTCTGTATACAAACAGCTCATACACTACAACTGCTACCTGTGCTACTCTGTATACAAACAGCACATATACTACAACTGCTACCTGTGCCACTCTGTATACAAACAGCTCATACACTGCAACTGCAACCTGTGCTACTCTGTATACAAACAGCTCATACACTGCAACTGCTACCTGTGCTACTCTGTATACAAACAGCACATATACTACAACTGCTACCAGTGCTACTCTGTATACAAACAGCTCATATACTACAACTGCTACCAGTGCTACTCTGTATACAAACAGCTCATATACTACAACTGCTACCAGTGCTACTCTGTATACAAACAGCTCATACACTACAACTGCTACCAGTGCTACTCTGTATACAAACAGCTCATACACTACAACTGCTACCAGTGCTACTCTGTATACAAACAGCACATACACTACAACTGCTACCTGTGCTACTCTGTATACAAACAGCACATACACTACAACTGCTACCTGTGCTACTCTGTATACAAACAGCACATATACTACAACTGCTACCTGTCCTACTCTGTATACAAACAGCACATATACTACAACTGCTACCTGTGCTACTCTGTATACAAACAGCACATATACTACAACTGCTACCTGTGCTACTCTGTATACAAACAGCACATATACTACAACTGCTACCTGTGCTACTCTGTATACAAACAGCTCATACACTACAACTGCTACCTGTGCTACTCTGTATACAAACAGCACATATACTACAACTGCTACCTGTGCTACTCTGTATACAAACAGCACATATACTACAACTGCTACCTGTGCTACTCTGTATACAAACAGCACATATACTACAACTGCTACCTGTGCTACTCTGTATACAAACAGCTCATACACTACAACTGCTACCTGTGCTACTCTGTAAACAAACAGCTCATACACTACAACTGCTACCTGTGCTACTCTGTATACAAACAGCACATATACTACAACTGCTACCAGTGCTACTCTGTATACAAACAGCTCATACACTACAACTGCTACCAGTGCTACTCTGTATACAAACAGCTCATACACTATAACTGCTACCAGTGCTACTCTGTATACAAACAGCTCATACACTATAACTGCTACCAGTGCTACTCTGTATACAAACAGCTCATACACTACAACTGCTACCAGTGCTACTCTGTATACAAACAGCACATACACTACAACTGCTACCTGTGCTACTCTGTATAAAAACAGCACATATACTATTACTGCTACCTGTGCTACTCTGTATACAAACAGCACATATACTACAACTGCTACCTGTGCTACTCTGTATACAAACAGCACATATACTACAACTACAACTGCTACCTGTGCTACTCTGTATACAAACAGCACATACACTACAACTGCTACCTGTGCTACTCTGTATACAAACAGCACATACACTACAACTGCTACCTGTGCTACTCTGTATACAAACAGCACATATACTACAACTGCTACCTGTGCTACTCTGTATACAAACAGCACATACACTACAACTGCTACCTGTGCTACTCTGTATACAAACAGCACATATACTACAACTGCTACCTGTGCTACTCTGTATACAAACAGCTCATACACTACAACTGCTACCTGTGCTACTCTGTATACAAACAGCTCATACACTACAACTGCTACCTGTGCTACTCTGTATACAAACAGCACATACTACAACTGCTACCAGTGCTACTCTGTATACAAACAGCTCATACACTACAACTGCTACCTGTGCTACTCTGTATACAAACAGCTCATACACTACAACTGCTACCTGTGCTACTCTGTATACAAACAGCACATATACTACAACTGCTACCTGTGCTACTCTGTATACAAACAGCTCATACACTACAACTGCTACCTGTGCTACTCTGTATACAAACAGCACATACACTACAACTGCTACCAGTGCTACTCTGTATACAAACAGCTCATACACTACAACTGCTACCTGTTCTACTCTGTATACAAACAGCTCATACACTACAACTGCTACCTGTGCTACTCTGTATACAAACAGCACATACACTACAACTGCTACCTGTGCTACTCTGTATACAAACAGCACATATACTACAACTGCTACCTGTGCTACTCTGTATACAAACAGCTCATACACTACAACTGCTACCTGTGCTACTCTGTATACAAACAGCTCATACACTACAACTGCTACCTGTGCTACTCTGTATACAAACAGCTCATACACTACAACTGCTACCTGTGCTACTCTGTATACAAACAGCACATATACTACAACTGCTACCTGTGCTACTCTGTATACAAACAGCTCATACACTACAACTGCTACCTGTGCTACTCTGTATACAAACAGCACATATACTACAACTGCTACCAGTGCTACTTTGTATACAAACAGCACATACACTACAACTGCTACCAGTGCTACTCTGTATACAAACAGCTCATACACTACAACTGCTACCTGTGCTACTCCGTATACAAACAGCACATACACTACAACTGCTACCTGTGCTACTCTGTATACAAACAGCACATATACTACAACTGCTACCTGTGCTACTCTGTATACAAACAGCTCATACACTACAACTGCTACCTGTTCTACTCTGTATACAAACAGCACATATACTACAACTGCTACCAGTGCTACTTTGTATACAAAAAGCACACACACTACAACTGCTACCAGTGCTACTCTGTATACAAACAGCTCATACACTACAACTGCTACCTGTGTTACTCTGTATACAAACAGCTCATACACTACAACTGCTACCTGTGCTACTCTGTATACAAACAGCACATATACTACAACTGCTACCTGTGCTACTCTGTATACAAACAGCACATATGCTACCAGTGCTACTCTGTATACAAACAGCTCATACACTACAACTCCTACCTGTTCTACTCTGTATACAAACAGCACATATACTACAACTGCTACCAGTGCTACTCTGTATACAAACAGCTCATACACTACAACTGCTACCTGTGCTACTCTGTATACAAACAGCTCATACACTACAACTCCTACCTGTTCTACTCTGTATACAAACAGCACATATACTACAACTGCTACCAGTGCTACTCTGTATACAAACAGCACATATACTACAACTGCTACCTGTGCTACTCTGTATACAAACAGCTCATACACTACAACTGCTACCTGTGCTACTCTGTATACAAACAGCTCATACACTACAACTGCTACCTGTGCTACTCTGTATACAAACAGCACATATACTACAACTGCTACCAGTGCTACTCTATATACAAACAGCTCATATACTACAACTGCTACCAGTGCTACTCTGTATACAAACAGCTCATATACTACAACTGCTACCAGTGCTACTCTGTATACAAACAGCTCATACACTACAACTGCTACCAGTGCTACTCTGTATACAAACAGCTCATACACTACAACTGCTACCAGTGCTACTCTGTATACAAACAGCACATACACTACAACTGCTACATGTGCTACTCTTTATACAAACAGCACATATACTACAACTGCTACCTGTGCTACTCTGTATACAAACAGCACATATACTACAACTGCTACCTGTGCTACTCTGTATACAAACAGCACATATACTACAACTGCTACCTGTGCTACTCTGTATACAAACAGCACATATACTACAACTGCTACCTGTGCTACTCTGTATACAAACAGCTCATACACTACAACTGCTACCTGTGCTACTCTGTATACAAACAGCACATATACTACAACTGCTACCTGTGCTACTCTGTATACAAACAGCACATATACTACAACTGCTACCTGTGCTACTCTGTATACAAACAGCTCATACACTACAACTGCTACCTGTGCTACTCTGTATACAAACAGCACATATACTACAACTGCTACCTGTGCTACTCTGTATACAAACAGCACATATACTACAACTGCTACCTGTGCTACTCTGTATACAAACAGCACATATACTACAACTGCTACCTGTGCTACTCTGTATACAAACAGCTCATACACTACAACTGCTACCTGTGCTACTCTGTATACAAACAGCTCATACACTACAACTGCTACCTGTGCTACTCTGTATACAAACAGCACATATACTACAACTGCTACCAGTGCTACTCTGTATACAAACAGCTCATACACTACAACTGCTACCAGTGCTACTCTGTACACAAACAGCTCATACACTATAACTGCTACCAGTGCTACTCTGTATACAAACAGCTCATACACTACAACTGCTACCAGTGCTACTCTGTATACAAACAGCACATACACTACAACTGCTACCTGTGCTACTCTGTATAAAAACAGCACATATACTACAACTGCTACCTGTGCTACTCTGTATACAAACAGCACATATACTACAACTGCTACCTGTGCTACTCTGTATACAAACAGCACATACACTACAACTGCTACCTGTGCTACTCTGTATACAAACAGCACATACACTACAACTGCTACCTGTGCTACTCTGTATACAAACAGCACATACACTACAACTGCTACCTGTGCTACTCTGTATACAAACAGCACATATACTACAACTGCTACCTGTGCTACTCTGTATACAAACAGCACATACACTACAACTGCTACCTGTGCTACTCTGTATACAAACAGCACATATACTACAACTGCTACCTGTGCTACTCTGTATACAAACAGCTCATACACTACAACTGCTACCTGTGCTACTCTGTATTCAAACAGCTCATACACTACAACTGCTACCTGTGCTACTCTGTATACAAACAGCACATATACTACAACTTCTACCAGTGCTACTCTGTATACAAACAGCTCATACACTACAACTGCTACCTGTGCTACTCTGTATACAAACAGCTCATACACTACAACTGCTACCTGTGCTACTCTGTATACAAACAGCACATATACTACAACTGCTACCTGTGCTACTCTGTATACAAACAGCTCATAAACTACAACTGCTACCTGTGCTACTCTGTATAAAAACAGCTCATACACTACAACTGCTACCAGTGCTACTCTGTATAAAAACAGCTCATACACTACAACTGCTACCTGTGCTACTCTGTATACAAACAGCTCATACACTACAACTGCTACCTGTGCTACTCTGTATACAAACAGCACATACACTACAACTGCTACCTGTGCTACTCTGTATACAAACAGCACATATACTACAACTGCTACCTGTGCTACTCTGTATACAAACAGCTCATACACTACAACTGCTACCTGTGCTACTCTGTATACAAACAGCTCATACACTACAACTGCTACCTGTGCTACTCTGTATACAAACAGCACGTATACTACAACTGCTACCTGTGCTACTCTGTATACAAACAGCTCATATACTACAACTGCTACCTGTGCTACTCTGTATACAAACAGCTCATACACTACAACTGCTACCTGTGCTACTCTGTATACAAACAGCACATATACTACAACTGCTACCAGTGCTACTTTGTATACAAACAGCACATACACTACAACTGCTACCAGTGCTACTCTGTATACAAACAGCTCATACACTACAACTGCTACCTGTGCTACTCTGTATACAAACAGCACATACACTACAACTGCTACCTGTGCTACTCTGTATACAAACAGCACATATACTACAACTGCTACCTGTGCTACTCTGTATACAAACAGCTCATACACTACAACTGCTACCTGTGCTACTCTGTATACAAACAGCACATATACTACAACTGCTACCAGTGCTACTTTGTATACAAACAGCACATACACTACAACTGCTACCAGTGCTACTCTGTATACAAACAGCTCATACACTACAACTGCTACCTGTGCTACTCTGTATACAAACAGCTCATACACTACAACTGCTACCTGTGCTACTCTGTATACAAACAGCACATATACTACAACTGCTACCAGTGCTACTCTGTATACAAACAGCACATACACTACAACTGCTACCTGTGCTACTCTGTATACAAACAGCACATACACTACAACTGCTACCTGTGCTACTCTGTATACAAACAGCACATATACTACAACTGCTACCTGTGCTACTCTGTATACAAACAGCACATTTACTACAACTGCTACCTGTGCTACTCTGTATACAAACAGCACATATACTACAACTGCTACCTGTGCTACTCTGCATACAAACAGCACATATACTACAACTGCTACCTGTGCTACTCTGTATACAAATAGCACATATACTACAACTGCTACCTGTGCTACTCTGTATACAAATAGCACATACACTACAACTGCTACCAGTGCTACTCTGCATAAAAACAGCTCATATATTACAACTGCTGTCCATGCTACTCTGGTCATATATTACAACTGCTATATGTGCTACTCTGTATACAAACAGCACATACACTACAACTGCTACTCTGTATACAAACAGCGCATATACTTCAACATGCAGCACTTTTGTTTCTGGAGCTGTTACCTGCTTGTTGCTAGTATTGCCACACATGGAGATTACTGTAAGGATAAGAGTGATACATTGCACTGTCTAGATATTGTCTAGCAGTCTGTTTCTTTGTGTTTCTTGGCTATAAAATAATTAGGCATTTTCCAAGATCATTTGTCCACATTAATGTCTTCTTGTGTCATAATGACATGATGTCCAGCTTCTGTACATTATTTTCTGTTATGCATTTCTTACACTAAACTCTCTCTGGTTTTGTACTTTACGGCTCCTTTGCATCATGGTATTATAATTATGATAGGTTTTGAAAACAAATATAAATATGTTTTTGGCACTATTGTTCACAGGTGTTACCAAGTCAGCACAACTCAGCTCGGAAGTTCCTACTCCTGTTGCCACTTCAGATCCTGCCTTGGCCACCTCAACACCAGTGTATCCTGCGGCCTCAGAACATGCTGGCAGAAGCATCATTGAAGAACCAAGCACGGTAGACGTAATTCCACCTACAGCTTCCGCACCACCCATTTCAACTCCATCTTCAGAACCAGTTGGGGAGTTTTCAAAGTCAGAACATGCTTTCTACCACCACGAGCTGCTGGATGCATCTACACACCAGTATTTCTTACAGGCAGGCACTAAGTTTGTGCACTTGAATATTGAAGTCTCTCCAAGAGAAGATAGCGATTCAGAAGTAGACTGCAGAAATATGAAATATGAGCCACTCCCTGATGGCTCTAAGATGTTTACTTTTTACTTGCGCTACAGACTTTCTGGCTCAGAAAAACCCAACCTGAATGAAATGTACCTGGATGTCATCCACTCCTTACAGCATCAGACAAACTTTGAACAACTTAGCCAGTCATCAGAGTACATGAAAGCAATAGCCAGGTTCATGGAGTCCGCCTTTTTCTCCATAGAACGCATTGATAGTGCTTCTCTTGAGGTCATGCGTCAGTTTACAACAGTCATTAAAACCAGACACACTTTTCCTAACGGAGAGACGGTGTATGTTGGTGAGAGCAAGCATGCTGAGGCCAGTCCAGATGTGACACCCCCACCAACCATCAGCGAAGCGGAAGTTCCAGATAATGGGTTGTCGTCATCGATCATGCCTGATCCCAGTACACACACACAAGTGGCTGCTGAAGGCAGTAATGTAGACAAAGAAACGTCCCATCATTCTGAAGGTCATGTGCATATCCGCCCATCACATGAGGGGCTTCTACAGCCATCTCAGAGTGCAGACTTTGCTTCTGATTCTTCTGGTATTCAGTCATCCTCCATAGATTCAGCTTCATTAGAACTATCAGAGTTGACTTCCACAGAATCAAACATTCAGTCTTCCTTACCAGAGAGTGATGTTCATAGTGATTCTAGGCAACAATACGAAGACAGTTCAGTGTTGCAGTCTGCAGGATCTATACAGCAGCAACATGTAGATCCGCAGTCAATAGCCTCGTCAGCAACAACACATGTAGATACCCACCCTGAGAAAGAAAAGGATGCACATAAAATCAAAGATGAGTTTTAAGCACCAAGTCAATGCAAATATATCGTGAGATGTGAAACTACAGCCTGTTATTTACGGTTAACCAAATATATTGTCAGATGTGAAACAAAAACCTGTTATTTATGGTTAACCAAATATACTGTGAGATGTGAAACAAAAGCCTGTTATTTATGGTTAACCAAATATATTGTGAGATGTGAAACAAAAGCCTGTTATTTAGGGTTAACCAAATATATTGTGGGGTGTGAAACAAAAGCCTGTTATTTAGGGTTAACCAAATATATTGTGAGATGTGAAACAAAAGCCTGTTATTTATGGTTAACCAAATATAAAGAGGGAGCCTCTGTGGTGCAGTGGCTAGCATGCTGGTCTGATGGCCCAATGGTCATGTGTTCAAACCTCTATCAAGGCAGGGATTGTTTCAAACAAATGGACATGGACTCCCAGGTTGAGCCAGCCTAAAATGAGCAGCAGGGGATGTCCTGGCAAATCTTCTGCCCTTAACTCTGATTGGAACAGTGGCCCTCTACCACCAGCCTTATGGGCAGTACAGGTGTCATATTGATCACCTCGCCCATCAAGTGCCAGTCAGTCTGTACAATATGGGGTTAGCACCATAGATCTACATCCTTCAAGGTCTGAACAAGGATCCTTGACCTTAATGTTTGATATAAAATTTAGTGAAACCATTTTGTTTCTAGCCACTAGAAAAGTACTTTTTGTGTTTCATGATTTGGCCTCATTGATATTTTATGAATCAGTTGCTACATAGTTTTCACAAGATTATGATTAACCAACTTTGCCAATTAGTATTGTGTGTTTGCAGTTAGCCAAGCTATTATTCTACATAAAATAACCAGTATCTCTGAACTGAAATTGTCTGTTCAAATCTACTTGGCTTTAATGATGATAGAAAACAGTGGGTATTTGCTACCACTGTTTCAGTAACAACATTTATGGCTTGAAATACTCGCTGTAAAGTTTGATTTGCTCCAGTTTTCGTTCTGTGATACTTACTGTGGTCTGTTGTTACTTCTTTGTCTTACATTATGTAGTTTTTGTTTGTTTGTTGGCCCTTTTATGAAAGATTGTACATACATTAGATTACTTTATGTTTGCTTAAAATTTTATGATAAATACATGGACAACAGTTAATCTATTCCTTTACTCTTCTGATTTGGGTTAGACTAGTAGAAAACTTAATAGTAATATTTTTCCTGTCTAAACATGACTTTTGTGCTGTCTGTGTAGAGCAAAGAGACTGCAAACTAGATGTATGATTAGTTTAAGGATGTCAGCCAGAATTAGCCTCACTGCATGTGGACATGTTTGCGTATGCTCTATGTCTCCCAACAGATGTTGGAGTGGGACATTATCGCATGCGCTTTACTTTCTTTCTCCCAACAGATGTTGGGGTGGGACATACTCACAATCTCTCTGCAGATATTGAAGTGGGACATGCTCACTTGTACTCTACCTCCTGCAACAGATATTGGAATAGAGGGAAGCTGTTGAACCAACAGTGGACAGAAAACAGATATATAATCATTTATAGAATTACTTGGTTGTGTGTTATGTTGCTGTTCTTTTTTTTAAAAATAGAAATATAATGAGCTTGCCTATGACAACATCAGGTCTTTTTAAACATTTTTTGTATCACATCTTATCTTCAATTTGTGAAGAAAGCAACTATCAAAGACCTTTTACCACCAAATTCTTTCGTAAGCATGAATTAAGTCATTACTGGAACTAATTCAAATTCTGTCCCTAATTCTTATACAAAAATACAGGAACAAGTAATACCTGAATTGTGTCCCTGGCTCTTATAGTAAAAAATATGGAATAAGTTAATCTGAACTGTCCCTAATTTTTTTTAAAAATAGTAATTTACCAAATTTAGTCAACCAAAATTGTATCCCCCCTTACCGGTCTTCCTGGTCTAGAGGTTACACGACTTTCTCCGTAATCCCGTATACTCTCGTGAGTAACGTGACGTGTGCGAGAATTGGTAGCGGTTCTCTCCGTGTCGGTAACTTAGGGGTATGTGAGCCGGTCGCTCAGAAAGCAATGGCAAACTACTGAGCAAGATGCTGATGTTGACAGCGATGTCCTGTAAATGATATATGAAAAAAAAAATTGTATCCCTACTGCTTGTAAAAAAATACTAGAGATAGTTAAACATTAATTTAATTCCTATAGTAAAATACTGGAAGTAATTAAACCTGCATAGTGTACCTAATTTTTTTTTTTCATATCCTATTTACAGGACATCGCTGTCAACACCAGCATTTTACTGTTGTTGTTGATATCTTGGGAAGTTTACGTTCAGTAGTTTGCCATTGCTTTCTGAACCCCCATACCAACACGTTAAAACCCATCGCAACACAATCTGCTGCTAAAGCCATCACAGCTGTGTTTCGAACACAGGTAAGCGGAATTATGAACAGCATCCTTAATGCCTTTGCATCAGAGACCAGCAGTGCTGAAACAAGATAAACCTGAAACAAGATAAACCTGAAACAAGATAAACATGCTGTTTTGGTAGAAAATACGGAGTCTATTGAAAATGAATTGTGTCCCTGAGATTTGTACGGACATTTTGAAATTAATGAAGGCTGAATTGTTTCCGTAGACCTAATAGAAACTACTGACATTTTTGCCAAGGAATGGAAGTTTTAGAAAGCAATACATGCATAATTCAAATATTTCAATAACTTTTGCAGTTGGGCCACCATTTTTTATTAAAATGAGATGCTAAAATGAAAAGACAAATATGTTGTTCTTCCACAATTTTCTAGACTAAGGCGTAATACATAAATCTTACCTGCAGTGTTTGTTTTTTATTGTCATGTATTTCATCATGTTTCATCTACAAATGGAAGCCTAGCATTAGCATGCCATGTGCCAATTTTTGTTTTGTTTTTCAGTTTCAACAGTTTTTTTTTTTTAAGTTTGCACATTCCTATAGGGTTTAATTTTTTTTTTCAATGCTCTTGCTATATTGCTTATTTAAAGTGAACTTTTATTCCATTTCCCTTTCTTCCTACTGATTTTTGTAAGCTTATATATTTCTGTATTACTTTCTGTGGTACTTGATGTTTGGCCAGTGTTCTTGTCTGTTGTGTCAAGTGAACAGATCTTCCAGTTTGTGAAATGATTGCCATGAAGTGTTCCACTTATTTGAATACAAACATGTCACATTTTGAACTTCAGTGTTCAGAACTCTAAAGGTGAAACTTTGCTTGAACAATTGAAGCATATTTATACATATTTTCAATATTGGTGTATTGATTTGAACTGACTCTAACGAACTTATGTGGCGTATTGTGTAACTATGCAAATCTGTGAACATGTTCTTGTTTTTGAAAATTGCTGTTAAATTTGTGCAAGTATTGTCACCATGTTAAAGGGTCATTAGCCCACTGAACGATTGTAATGTTAGGAGCTTTGAGGTGTCAACCTGCTGTCTCTGAACTGACCACTCGTAACACTCGAACACCTGTAGGTTCACTATCATTTAACTCACCACCTGTGATACTGGCACCCCTGTAAGTTCACCTGCTGTCTCTTAACTGATCACTTGTAACATTGTGAGATGTGTTTGAGAAGTTCACCAACTGTCTCTTAACTGACCACTTGTAACACTGGAACCCCTGTAAGTTCACCAACTGTCTCTTAACTGACCACTTGTAACACTGGCACCCCTGTAAGTTCACCAACTGTCTCTTAACTGACCACTTGTAACACTGGCACCCCTGTAAGTTCATCAACTGTCTCTGAACTGACCACTTGTAACACTGGCACCCCTGTAAGTGTGTTGTTGTTGTTGGAGTGTCAGACAACCAGCTGGCTGCTGTAAGACTTCAATGTGTTGTTGTTGGAGTGTCAGACAACCAGCTGGCTGCTGTAAGACTTCAGTGTGTTGTTGTTGGAGTGTCAGACAACCAGCTGGCTGCTGTAAGACTTCAGCATGTTGTTGCTGGAGTGTCAGACAACCTGCTGGCTGCTGTAAGACTTCAGTGTGTTGTTGGAGTGTCAGACAACCAGCTGGCTGCTGTAAGACTTCAGTGTGTTGTTGTTGGAGTGTCAGAAAACCAGCTGGCTGCTGTAAGACTTCAGTGTGTTGTTGTTGAAGTGTCAGAAAACCAGCTGGCTGCTGTAAGACTTCAGTGTGTTGTTGCTGGAGTGTCAGAAAACCAGCTGGCTGCTGTAAGATGTTTGTGTTGTTGTTGAGGTGTCAGACAACCAGCTGGCTGCTATAAGACTTCAGTGTGTTGTTGCTGGAGTGTCAGACAACCAGCTGGCTGCTGTAAGACTTCAGTGTGTTGTTGTTGGAGCGCCAGACAACCAGCTAGCTGCTGTAAGATGTTTGTGTTGTTGTTGAGGTGTCAGACAATCAGCTGGCTGCTGTAAGACTTCAGTGTGTTGTTGGAGTGTCAGACAACCAGCTGGCTGCTGTAAGACTTCAGTGTGTTGTTGTTGGAGTGTCAGACAACCAGCTGGCTGCTGTAAGACTTCAGTGTGTTGTTGGAGTGTCATACAACCAGCTGGCTGCTGTAAGACTTCAGTGTGTTGTTGTTGGGGTGTCAGACAACCAGCTGGCTGCTGTAAGACTTCAGTGTGTTGTTGTTGTTGTTGTTGTTGTTGTTGGAGTGTCAGACAACCAGCTGGCTGCTATAAGACTTCAGTGTGTTGTTGCTGGAGTGTCAGACAACCAGCTGGCTGCTGTAAGACTTCAGTGTGTTGTTGTTGGAGCGTCAGACAACCAGCTAGCTGCTGTAAGATGTTTCTGTTGTTGTTGAGGTGTCAGACAATCAGCTGGCTGCTGTAAGACTTCAGTGTGTTGTTGTTGGAGTGTCAGACAACCAGCTGGCTGCTGTAAGACTTCAGTGTGTTGTTGTTGGAGTGTCAGACAACCAGCTGGCTGCTGTAAGACTTCAGTGTGTTGTTGGAGTGTCATACAACCAGCTGGCTGCTGTAAGACTTCAGTGTGTTGTTGTTGGGGTGTCAGACAACCAGCTGGCTGCTGTAAGACTTCAGTGTGTTGTTGTTGGAGTGTCAGAAAACCAGCTGGCTGCTGTAAGACTTCAGTGTGTTGTTGTTGTTGTTGGAGTGTCAGACAACCAGCTGGCTGCTGTAAGACTTCAGCATGTTGTTGCTGGAGTGTCAGAAAACCAGCTGGCTGCTGTAAGATGTTTGTGTTGTTGTTGGGGTGTCAGACAACCAGCTGGCTGCTGTAAGACTTCAGTGTGTTGTTGGAGTGTCAGACAACCAGCTGGCTGCTGTAAGACTTTAGTGTGTTGTTGTTGGAGTGCCAGACAACCAGCTGGCTGCTGTAAGACTTCAGTGTGTTGTTGTTGGAGTGTCAGACAACCAGCTGGCTGCTGTAAGACTTCAGTGTGTTGTTGTTGGAGTGTCAGATAACCAGCTGGCTGCTGTAAGACTTCAGTGTGTTGTTGTTGGAGTGTCAGATAACCAGCTGGCTGCTGTAAGACTTCAGTCTGTTGTTGTTGAGGTGTCAGACAACCAGCTGGCTGCTGTAAGATGTTTGTGTTGTTGTTGAGGTGTCAGACAACCAGCTGGCTGCTATAAGACTTCAGTGTGTTGTTGTTGGAGTGTCAGACAACCAGCTGGCTGCTGTAAGACTTCAGTGTGTTGTTTTTGGAGTGTCAGACAACCAGCTAGCTGCTGTAAGATGTTTGTGTTGTTGTTGAGGTGTTAGACAACCAGCTGGCTGCTGTAAGATGTTTGTGTTGTTGTTGAGGTGTTAGACAACCAGCTGGCTGCTGTAAGACTTCAGTGTGTTGTTGGAGTGTCAGACAACCAGCTGGTTGCTGTAAGACTTCAGTGTGTTGTTGCTGGAGTGTCAGAAAACCAGCTGGCTGCTGTAAGATGTTTGTATTGTTGTTGGGGTGTCAGACAACCAGCTGGCTGCTGTAAGACTTCAGTGTGTTGTTGTTGTAGTTGTTGTTGTTGGAGTGTCAGACAACCAGCTGGCTGCTGTAAGACTTCAGTGTTGTTGTTGGAGTGCCAGACAACCAGCTGGCTGCTGTAAGACTTCAGTGTGTTATTGGAGTGTCAGACAACCAGCTGGCTGCTGTAAGACTTCAGTGTGTTGTTGTTGTGAGTGTCAGACAACCAGCTGGCTGCTGTAAGACTTCAGTGTGTTGTTGTTGGAGTGTCTGAAAACCAGCTGGCTGCTGTAATACATCAGTGTGTTGTTGGAGTGTCAGAAAACCAGCTGGCTGCTGTAAGACGTCAGTGTGTTGTTGGAGTGTCAGAAAACTAGCTGGCTGCTGTAAGACTTCAGTGTGTTGTTGTTGTTGGAGTGTCAGACAACCAGCTGGCTGCTGTAAGACTTCAGCATGTTGTTGCTGGAGTGTCAGAAAACCAGCTGGCTGCTGTAAGACTTCAGTGTGTTGTTGTTGTTGTTGTTGGAGTGCCAGACAACCAGCTGGCTGCTGTAAGACTTCAGTGTGTTGTTGGAGTGTCAGACAACCAGCTGGCTGCTGTAAGCCTTCAGTGTGTTGTTGTTGGAGTGTCAGATAACCAGCTGGCTGCTGTAAGACTTCAGTGTGTTGTTGTTGGAGTGTCAGACAACCAGCTGGTTGCTGTAAGACTTCAGTGTGTTGTTGTTGGAGTGTCAGACAACCAGCTGGCTGCTGTAAGATGTTTGTGTTGTTGTTGAGGTGTCAGACAACCAGCTGGCTGCTATAAGACTTCAGTGTGTTGTTGCTGGAGTGTCAGACAACCAGCTGGCTGCTGTAAGACTTCAGTGTGTTGTTGTTGGAGCGTCAGACAACCAGCTAGCTGCTGTAAGATGTTTGTGTTGTTGTTGAGGTGTCAGACAATCAGCTGGCTGCTGTAAGACTTCAGTGTGTTGTTGTTGGAGTGTCAGACAACCAGCGGGCTGCTGTAAGACTTCAGTATGTTGTTGTTGGGGTGTCATACAACCAGCTGGCTGCTGTAAGACTTCAGTGTGTTGTTATGTTAAAATATACTTGTACAAAGAGTGACATGATGCCTATGTCCCTATAAAAAGTAACATTGCACCTAACGGGATGCCACATTGAATTATTACCTCCGCATGAGCCCCACAGTGTTTGTTGGACTTGGAAGTGGCTTGATGGAGGAGAAATGCTTTTCCTTGGTTTACATGTAATTCTTAGAGTTTCACACCCTGCAGCTTTGATTATCTGTTATTTTTGTATTAAAAAATACAAACATAATGTGTAATATTCATTAACAAATATAGAAGAAAAGAATGGACACTAGGGTCATTTGTAATCTTTGAAATTGACACTGTAGACAGAATGGATTGTGTTTGTATTTGTGTAATTGCAATTAAATGTGTTTAAGCCAACTCAGGTAACTCATTGGTTGTTATGGCGTGTTTGAGAAGTTTGGAAAAGACAGCACTTACATGATCAACTGTCACCTTCCCATGTATCAGTCTGTGAGAAGTTTGGACAAAACAGCACAGTCATAATCAGCTGTCACCCTCCCTTGTGTGTTTGAGAAATCTGGACAAAACAGGACTTACATGATCAACTGCCACCCTCCCTTGTGTAAGTGTTTGAGAAATCTGGACAAAACATCACTTGCATAATCAACTGTCACCCTTCCATTTGTCAGTGTCTAAGCAGTCTGGACAAGACAGCATTTACATAATCAACTGTCACCCTTCCATGTGTAATTTTTGAGAAATCTGGACAAGACAGAACTTACATGATCAACTGTCATCCTCCCATGTGTCAGTGTTTGAAAAGTCTGGGCAAGGCAGCACTTACATGATCAACTGTCACCCTCCCATGTGTAATGTTTGAGAAATCTGGACAAGACAGCACTTACATGATCAACTGTCATCCTCCCATGTGTCAGTGCTTGAAAAGTCTGGACAAGACAGCACTTACATGATCAACTGTCACTCTCCCATGTGTAATGTTTGAGAAATCTGGACAAGACAGGACTTACATGATCAACTGTCACCCTCCCTTGTGTGTTTGATGAGTGTTCTCCACGTTTTCATGATCAACTGGTCACCCTCCCATATGTAATGTTTGAGAAATCTGGACAAGACAGCACTTATATGATCAACTGTCACCCTCCCAGTGAAAGTAGGATCTATTGTTGTTGTTGTTGTTGTGATCATTATACAACCTTGCTAATGCTCTTCTCTGTCATAAATTATACAAGTTACCATTGAACTCAGTGTGCGGTTTTACACTGTAATAACTGTAGAAATGTTATGAACTTGAGATTCTTAGAGGTATGATGTCTGCCTCTAGTTCAAGCAGGTGTGGATTGTTACCATAACAGGGAACCCTAGGTTGGTGTACTCTCCCCTGATCCTGAACTCGTGGATTGGATATCTGAGATCTTAGATACAAGAAAAACAACTGGAAGGTCCATTGTGCACGTTGCATGTCTTAAAACTTCCTTGCCAGTTGGGAGTAGACAAGAGCAAGCCAAAAAGACAGCTGGTGAGACTAAATTTACAGTGAGAAAACCTACCCACAAAAGAATATTTATACTATATGTGTTTCATATGTGTGTGTGTGTGCGTGCGTGGGTGTGCGATTTTTTTCCCCTCCCCCTGGTTTGTGAACAGCTGAGATTCTCCTTGTGTAATCTGTGGGAGGAGACTGAAGTATTAGGTTTGTGTCAGTGTTCAACTAAAGTGTATGTGCAATGAACAGCCAAATGAGGATTGAGTTTATATGTAGATCTCCTTACTACAGTGGACAATGAGTTTGCTTCTGACATCTATTGTACGCTTGAGTTTAGTTAACCAAAGCACGCGTTAACTTCTTCCAGACTTGTCATTTTCAGTTAGTTGAGACTGAATATAGTCCTGTTTGCACAATAGCAACAATTATTGCCTTTTGCATACTCAGATAATTGACTGTCTCATATCAGAATTTATTGCAAGTATGTTGTTGTTAATGAGTCCAGCATCAGAATGTATTGCAAATGTGTTGTAGTTAATGAGTCCAGTATCAGAATTGATTGTAAGTGTGTTGTTAATGAGTACAGTATCAGAATATATTGTAAGTGTGTTGTAGTTAATGAGTCCTGTATCAGAATATATTGCAAGTGTGTTGTAGTTAATGAGTCCTGTATCAGAATATATTGCAAGCATGCTGTTGTTAATGACTATTTATGACTAGTGTGTTGTTCATGTCCCTATTGAACCACCAGTGGAAGTGTCCGTGGTGAAGTTTATACGCCACCTGCCCTGCGCTCTGAAGCTTGTAGATGGGTTTGACCCCAGCCTACGTTGTTCGGTTCACGAGTGCAGTTTTCTCAGAGACTCCTGGGGGTTGCCGCTGGAGCTATGGAGTTTGTGCTGTGTGTGACGCTTTCAGCAGGCCACCTTGTGGAAAGAGACCGAGCCATATGGGAGAAAACCCGGTGGAATGAAGTTGATCTTTTTTCTGTTTAAATCCTGTTTTAAGACCAGGATTATGGGACTCAGCTTTCAGTGACCTTCATGCCAGACGTCCTGATGGTGGCGATGAACTTCTCGACACAATTCTTCTCGTCCTTTGTGGTTCAACAATTCAACACTGCTGGTTCATGGGAATATACCCCATCATTGGGGTTCATTCTGGTTTTGCAGTTGGTCAGGTCTTCATGCAACTACAGTGTTACTATTTTGTTCTACCAGATTTTGCCAGTCGGTCCAGACTTCAAACATCTGAAGTTACTAAAATCTCACACTGGAATGTTATTGAGTTTGTCCAGCTTGATTAGGCCAGTCGGTCCAGACTTCATGCATCCAAAGTGATTGAAAATCTCATGCTGGAGTGTTATTATTTCATTCAGTCAGATTCGGCCAGTCAGTCAAAACTTCAAACTTGTGAAGTTATTGAAATCTCAAATTGCACAAGAACGTTCTTGATTCACTCAGCTACAGTGAAATAACAAAATGTTCAAGCAACATTCACATGAAATTGTTATCATCTTCATGAGACAGTACAGAATAAAACACTATATTTTGTGTGTGTGTGTGCACGCGCGCATGTGCGTGCGTGAGTGCGTGCGTGTGTGTGCGTGTGGTTTTTTTTTTTTACTCCGTTCTTTGTATCTGATGAAGATTATAGTAATTGATGAGCAATGTGTCACATTTGGTTACTTCCTTGTGACTGAATAAAGCAGGATTGATGATACATACACAGTGGAACAATCACTGACCTTTGGTATCCAAAACTGCATGAGCAGTTTGTATAAGGAAAGAGAGTCTGTTGTTGGGCAACACTGAGATTGCAAATCTGAGCTCATGCTAGACTAGCAACTGTTCATGTCCTTTTGTGTAGTTCATCTGTTTCACACGGATGTCTGTCTAGTTCAGCTAGAGCCATATGCCTTCATAAACATTTCTCTTTCTGTTGTATCTCTTTCTCTGTGTCTCTGTTTCTGTCATCTGTTTCAATTTTATATCTTTTTTTTGTTCTCGTTTTGTGAAAATCACGGTGTTTGTATCCCCATTATTTCTACACCTTGATATATTTAATAAATGAATGTTTGTTACTTATTAATAATTGTACCAATATTTGCCTACATAGGAATCCAGGTTGGATCCTGACATGACGAGATGTTGTTTTTTGATCTCATGCAACTCTAGAAACCAACCACCTCATAACGTGGTCACCTGGGATATCTCATCGAAGGAAAAATGTGTTAAAGTATCGAGCTGGTCATGAGACCTTTTAATGCATTGCCCCGTATATACACAATCTTGTTGCAGTATTTGCCACACGATTACATTCATCTTTGAAGCATGTATCTTCTCTCAAATCAGTAAATCAACATATTGTACTTGCAGATGGCACATTATGTCTGCGGTCCAGGGTTATCCCGGTGTGTTAACCCAAAGCTTAATATCTTAATCTGCCAGCTTGCATTAATGTTGATCAGATCTGGGCATGTAAGATAAGACATGCAATCTTCCTGCTTCTGGAGACTGTTGGTGCATACATCTGTGACATCAGTGGTTCCCAGACTCCCTTCAGCTGCTGTCCCCATAGCTCCTAGGTCACATTCTCAGTGTGCCTCTGATATTTCCTAGTATTAAGTATTCCTGCAAATTAAAAACCACAGTTCTCCCTCCCTGTACCTGTCAGCTTTCTCAAGAGACATTACTGCCTACCCTGGTAACCACTGTGTCACATCCCATTGTTCTTGTTCTAGTTACCTTCTGCCACGAGGCAGGTTGCTTGATGAAAGAACTCAGTTGATGTAACACATGAAAACAAAGGAAGTGCACAGCTGACAATACAAAACTTGTTATGTACATATGGATGTAAATATTTTGGTGTATATTTAGAAATGTTGTTTTACATCACAGTAAAATCTGGCATGTACCAGCTTGATGTCACTTGGTAGTAGCCATCTTGAAGTATTTTTATGCCTGGTGAAATTTGTGTGAGAGTTGATACATCCACAATGAACTGTTTCAGAAATGAAATGCTCCAGTGTTGAAACACTAACAGAACCAAGGGCCAGATACCTGAGTATTTCATTCTTCAACTGTGATGTTTAATCACTTCTTCACAACTTGTTTAACACTGTACTGAGAAATAGTCTTGTGTGGTTTGTCTGTCTAAGATGCATTACTTTGAAGGAATGAAGTATGATGTTTCAACATTACGTATAAGATATATTGATTACATGATATGCAGTTTGTTTTGTATGTAAAATGCACAACACCTTGCCACATCATATCAAACATGTGACGTCATTAAGTGAATTACATTTCAAAGTTTCGCAAGGCCAGTGGTCTGGAGTATCCAGTTTTGACAGGCATCCCTGTTGGGTCTGCATTTTCTAACCTTGTGTCTGACCTGTTCTGGTCCCTATCTCCTGGCCTGTGTGGCTTGGCCGCTGTCCTGTTCTGGTCCCTATCTCTTGGCCTGTGTGGCTTGGCCGCTGTCCTGTTCTGGTCCCTATATCCTGGCATGTGTGGCTTGGCCGCTGTCCTGTTCTTGTCCGTATCTCTTGGCTTGTGTGGCTTGGCCACTGTCCTGTTCTGGTCCCTATCTCCTGGCCTGTGTGGCTTGGCCACTGTCCTGTTCTGGTCCCAATCTCTTGACCTGTGTGGCTTGACCGCTGTCCTGTTCTGGTCCCTATCTCTTGGCCTGTGTGGCTTAGGATGCCCTGCCAGTGGCTACACTGAGGCCAGTGTTAGAGTCTTGGGGACACTCAAGGACATCTCCCAGAAATTGTTCTGTACTCAGTGACATAGTGCCAAAGGGAAGCATGTGTTTTATGATCATCTTTGGAGGTCAGCATGTTAGTTGTATATCCTTTTACAGGAAGTATCAGTCAACCCCATCATTTTTGTGCTATTTGTGATCTCTTGGCAAGTTTATGTTCTGTAGTTTGCCATTGCTTTCTGAACGACCGGCACCCATTCCATTTAATAAAATACCAATGCAAGGCGGTGTGCTGCCAAATCGCCCACAGCTGTGTTTTGAAAGCGGTACGCAGGATTACGAACTCCGTCCATAACCCCTTCGCTACAGAATGGTCGAATGGATAAGAAGGCATGCATTTCTGGTGTGCTGATGCCTAGATAATGGGTTCAATCCCTACACAGGTCAGTTGACTTTTCGTCCTTGAGTTGGGGAAGTAAATTACAAGTACCTCAGAAGATGCAGTTGGTTTGCCTGATGGCGAGGGACACTGGAAATAGGGAAAGATAATCCACATACAAAAATCAGCCCAGTGCAATAGAAGTAGTAGCACTTGTGTGGACTCCGCTTGAGTTCAAATTGAGGGAAGGGAAAAAAATGAGCATTTTGTTGTTTAGTAATGTCTACACAAGAAGTGCAGCCACAGTAGCCAGTGCACTAGACTGCAGATCCATTGCTCCTTGGTTCAGATCATCTTGGAAGTGAAGATTTATCTGATAGGCCACATGGACCTGGGGTCAACTAAAAAATGGGCAGCAGACAGTTTACTGGCAAATGAAAAAAGGATTGACATGATGCTTATCGCTGCAGCCACCGCACACAATTTATCCTAAGAATACGAGCCTAGCACCATGTATGTAATATTTTGCATGGAAATGAGGTCTCAAATGTTTAACTGTGGTCACAAATGCTAATGCCATGTTTAAGTACAACAGTGTCATTGTCACCCCTGTGCACATGTTGGTAAGCAGAAAAGACATACCCTGCCAGATTGCCAGATTGTGAGTTTACAGTTGAACAAACGCTCCACACAAAAACACACATGTAGACATGACTAGTCAACAGTTGTGAGAAGATTTTGTACCAAAATCTGGTATCCATATTGGAAGGCCTGGTCTACAGTCTACCCAAGACGTGTATTGGTAATGCCCAAAGTGCAGTGGCGTCATTTGACAAAACATAATAAACGTAACATGAGAAGAAGAATATGTTGATCAAACAGATGCTTTCCTGTGTCAGTCTCTTGCTGTGTATTACCACATACAGCACATGTGTACATCAGATTTCTTGAAGTTATTCCTGAGGGACATCAGTTTATTCCTGACCTCTTTGCCAGCTCCCTCCTTACTATCTGTCCTCCCTTCCCCAGACCTGTGGTATCCATGGTCAGCGTGTAACGACTCTATGCCACCAGTTTTGTGTTGGTTGACTGTTCTTCTTTGGCTCCCCACATGCCCTCTTGTCTAGCTTCACCTTGTTTGACTGAATGTCCATGCAGTCTGATCAAAGTTGTAGAATCACATCCATCCCTTGAGCCATTTACTCATCCTGCCCCCCTGAGGATATTCATGATGTCAGCCTGGTCCATTGCTTGTCCGCTCCTCCCAGCAGGGAGACCACAAGTGTTTGTTTCCTTTTGTGTTTGTATATGTTAACATGTAGTGTCCTTTATAAAATATGAAACACCACCCTCATTACAGCTTGCCTGAAAGACTGTCTGTATATTGATATTTACTTAACTCTGTCATGTCATATTGAAGGTTTCTTAATGTCCTGTGTCTATTATCATGCTGGTTGTCTTCTGCCTCATGTATGTGTATGCATGCCAGGTTTACTAGACCACACTCTTTGTTCCTTCTACACCCGCGGGTAGCACTGGAGGAACTGTGAAATAATAGAAAGATTACACTGTTTGTTCCTTCTACACCCGCGGGTAACACTGGAGGAACTGTGAAATAATAGAAAGATTACACTGACATTAACCACATCATTTTTGTGGTTTGTGAGACATGGAAAATGTTTTCTCACTGTTTTCATTACTGTATACGATTCCAGGACACTGTTAGTGTTTCTGCACTGAGTTTGTATACATAATAAAACGGCAGGCTGTTGAAGGTGGTTTCACACATGCAGGTTTATTGGCAGTGATAGTCATATTGAAAAGCACTAGTTTATACTATTTCATCATATTGAAGAACACCAGTTTGTGGTGTGATCATAGTGAAGAACACCAAAGTGAATGTTGGTCATGCCAAAGAGCAACAGTTTGTAGTATTTGATTGTACTGAAAACACGAGTTTGTAATGTGTGATCATAGTGAAGAACACCAGATTTTATTTAGTATGTGATCACTCAAAAGAAAACCAGTTTGTTGTGTGTGATCATACAAAAGGACACCAATTTGTAGGGTGTGATCATACAAAAGATAACCAGTTTGTTGTGTGTGATCATACAAAAGATAACCAGTTTGTTGTGTGTGATCATACAAAAGAACACCAGTGTGTAGTGTGTGATCATACAAAAGGACACCAATTTGTAGGGTGTCACCATATTGAGGAACACCAGTGTGACATATTAGATTGCCTAAAAGAACATGGTTTATAATATTTGATCATGTTGAAGAGCTTTGTCCTGCAGTACTTGTATTGAACACCACTTTGTAGTATGTGATCATATTGAAGAAGATCATTAAAAAAAAAAAATTATAAATGTAACATCTTCATTCAGCACCATTCATTCTTACGCACAGTTGTTAATCTGAAATATTTCATTTGGTCAAGGGGAAAAGTGAGAATATGTGTGCGAGTGAGACATAAAGCATTATAGAGAGAGAGAGAGAGAGAGAGAGAGAGAGAGAGAGAGATAATAAGGAATTATTAAACCTAAAAAATAGTTTGTACCGCTATTGAAAGATGTATTGTTTGAAAGTAAGGAATAAACAAAATACCATGGTCAATCAACCATAACTATAGTGGTTTTGTTGTGGTTATTTTTTTTTAATTCCCACTTTTTATGCCTTAGTTGTTTTTTGTTGTGGTTGTTGTTGTTTTGAGATGTTTCACCATCTCGCACGATCACTAGTGTCGTCGATCAGCTCTGTGTTCTTGTCTCTGAAATATATACAACATACAGAAAGAACATATGACTTACCAATATGACATTTCTGGTTTCACAATTTACACACACGAATAATAAATCCAAATGAGAGTCAAGATTTTTGGCACGTTAAGAGAAGAAATACATGAGAAAACTTAGTGACAGCTGGCAAGAGTATGGGGAAGGGAACAAGGGGAAGGTAGATATATAAATGTCTGGATGGTTTGCCTGCAGGACGTAACCCAGGCAAGAGGTGATCCACGACTCTGGTGATCGGGTGAGATGGAGAAACATGACTGCCCATGCTTATCAGCATGGCACATGATGACTATGATAGTTCACTTTATATTAACACAAAGTACATGGGACACCTTGTTGAGCTAGCAGTGACTATGAGGTGGTCAGTATGACCATAGATGTAATGGAAGGTCACAAGCTGTGTGCTTTGGGATTCCCTTCTCTGTGTAGAACTCGTTCCAATCAAGTTATTGGCTTGTGTTCATCTTGAAGAATTGGAGACTGGCGACGGTTGAGTTCTGCCCCAGCAGGCAAGCTGACCACTCGTTCTGAGCATATTCGTGTGACTGCCAGACACCTGCGTACCATCATGGTGAGGAATTGGTGACTCTGGCGGTCTGGCAGTGTATACAGTTTGTAGTTCTCAGCAGGCTTCATCATAGCGGGACCACGGTCTCCCTTCCCCTCGTTAGCCAGACTTGTCTGTTACCTGGGATACCATCCCGTTCTCCCTCTCCTCTTCCCCAAGGAGGCACAGTGAGGTCTAGGTCTGTGTATAATAAATGGGGTGACATACTAGACGCCCACCACCCCCACTCCAGATCCATGTCCTAGGTCGAGAATTAGGTGCCTTGTGTTTGTTAGTAGGTCACCTTATTGCAGTGACGAGCTGTAGCTCACCTTATTGCAGTGACGAGCTGTAGCTCAACTTGTTGCAGTGACGAGCTGTAGGTCAGCTTATTGCAGTGACGAGCTGTAGGTCAACTTATTGCAGTGACGAGCTGTAGGTCAGCTTATTACAGTGACGAGCTGTAGGTCAGCTTATTACAGTGACGAGCTGTAGGTCAGCTTATTACAGTGACGAGCTGTAGATCAGCTTATTACAGTGACGAGCTGTAGGTCAGCTTATTGCAGTGACGAGCTGTAGATCAGCTTATTACAGTGACGAGCTGTAGATCACCTTATTACAGTGACGAGCTGTAGGTCAGCTTATTGCAGTGACGAGCTGTAGATCACCTTATTACAGTGACGAGCTGTAGATCACCTTATTACAGTGACGAGCTGTAGATCACCTTATTACAGTGACGAGCTGTAGATCACCTTATTACAGTGACGAGCTGTAGATCACCTTATTACAGTGACGAGCTGTAGGTCACCTTATTGCAGTGACGAGCTGTAGATCACCTTATTACAGTGACGAGCTGTAGATCACCTTATTACAGTGACGAGCTGTAGATCACCTTATTGCAGTGACGAGCTGTAGATCACCTTATTACAGTGACGAGCTGTAGATCACCTTATTACAGTGACGAGCTGTAAATCACCTTATTACAGTGACGAGCTGTAGGTCAGCTTATTGCAGTGACGAGCTGTAGGTCAGCTTATTACAGTGACGAGCTGTAGATCACCTTATTACAGTGACGAGCTGTAGGTCAGCTTATTGCAGTGACGAGCTGTAGGTCAGCTTATTACAGTGACGAGCTGTAGATCACCTTATTACAGTGACGAGCTGTAGGTCAGCTTATTGCAGTGACGAGCTGTAGGTCAGCTTATTGCAGTGACGAGCTGTAGATCACCTTATTACAGTGACGAGCTGTAGGTCAGCTTATTGCAGTGACGAGCTGTAGGTCAGCTTATTACAGTGACGAGCTGTAGGTCAGCTTATTACAGTGACGAGCTGTAGATCAGCTTATTACAGTGACGAGCTGTAGATCACCTTATTACAGTGACGAGCTGTAGGTCAGCTTATTGCAGTGACGAGCTGTAGATCAGCTTATTACAGTGACGAGCTGTAGATCACCTTATTACAGTGACGAGCTGTAGGTCAGCTTATTGCAGTGACGAGCTGTAGGTCAGCTTATTACAGTGACGAGCTGTAGCTCACCTTATTACAGTGACGAGCTGTAGGTCAGCTTATTGCAGTGACGAGCTGTAGGTCAGCTTATTGCAGTGACGAGCTGTAGATCACCTTATTACAGTGACGAGCTGTAGGTCAGCTTATTGCAGTGACGAGCTGTAGGTCAGCTTATTGCAGTGACGAGCAGAACTCAGCTTATTGCAGTGACGAGCTGTAGGTCAGCTTATTGCAGTGACGAGCTGTAGATCAGCTTATTGCAGTGACGAGCTGTAGGTCAGCTTATTGCAGTGACGAGCTGTAGGTCAGCTTATTGCAGTGACGAGCTGTAGGTCAGCTTATTGCAGTGACGAGCTGTAGGTCAACTTGTTGCAGTGACGAGCTGTAGGTCAGCTTATTGCAGTGACGAGCTGTAGGTCAGCTTATTGCAGTGACGAGCTGTAGGTCAGCTTATTGCAGTGACGAGCTGTAGGTCAGCTTATTGCAGTGACGAGCTGTAGGTCAGCTTATTGCAGTGACGAGCTGTAGGTCAGCTTATTGCAGTGACGAGCTGTAGGTCAGCTTATTGCAGTGACGAGCTGTAGGTCAGCTTATTGCAGTGACGAGCTGTAGGTCAGCTTATTGCAGTGACGAGCTGTAGGTCAACTTGTTGCAGTGACGAGCTGTAGGTCAGCTTATTGCAGTGACGAGCTGTAGGTCAGCTTATTGCAGTGACGAGCTGTAGGTCAGCTTATTGCAGTGACGAGCAGTAGATCAACTTGTTGCAGTGACGAGCAGTAGATCAGCTTATTGCAGTGATGAGCAGTAGATCAGCTTATTGCAGTGATGAGCAGAACTCAACTTATTACATTGACGAGCAGTTTCTTTCTTTCTTTCTTTCTTTCTTTCTTTCTTTCTTTCTTTCTTTCTTTCTTTCTTTCTTTCAATGTACAGTAAATGATAGTTCACGACTCCATGTACGAAGCAAACATGGCCTAGTTGACGGCAGTCGGCATTAATCAGTAACGCCTGTCTCGGTGATGTAACTTCATGTTATTTACAAACACTTGTAGTCTGAATTATTCAGTGTGAATTCAGGACACGTTCGTATTTACAACTGACAAACTCCGGTATCGAATAGCACATGCTGTGCGTGATTGAACGACTGACAATTTACAATCTTTCGTGCTTCTTCGTTTTCTCCTTCAGCCACCTTGTCTGTGGAAGGCAAGCCCCCCTAAGAAGAACCGATTTGAAAACCTAGCTATGGGGCGGTGATGAAAGAAGTAGTTTCATCCACCAGGCCAAACGACTCTGCAGAGAAACCACCGATCTGCCCACAGTTGGTATCCCCCTGACAACTATTCCAGAGCGAACTCATGGAAAGATGAACATTGACTATCACTACAAATCCACACAAAAGTGAGAGGAATATTTGACAAGGAAGAACGAGGGACGCGGAGATGTTTCCAAGGCACCAGGGCTGGGTTCTATACTGGCCAAGACACCAAAACATCATCTAAATTGCGCATTTAGAATGCCGGGTTCTTCTTCGGTAGACCCAGGTTGGAATCCTCGGTAAGATGTTGATTTTTTTCTGTCGTGGAAAAATAAAGAAAACCCTCACCTGCATGGTTCGCTGCGACTGCATTAGCCAGGGGGCTGTAGTTCCTCCCTCTCAAGTCACCCCCCCCCTCCCCCACCCGTCCTACATAGCAAAGTGCTATAGGCAGTAGATAACAACTCATTCTAGTAACTGAGTCTTTGGCTACGCCGATTTTTGTCTTGCTCCCTGTGTCACGTCTTCAATCTAATATCACTGTGCAGATCATCATCATCATCATCATCATCATATACCATATTCATCATCATCATCATCATCATCATCATCATCATCATCATCATCATCATCATCATCATCATCATCACCATCACCATATTCATCATCATCATCATCATCATCATCATCATCATCATCATCATCACCACCACCACCATATTCATCGTCATCATCATCATCACCACCATCTTCATCGTCATCATCATCATCATCATGCAGAGCGCGCTCGCACCACAGAGTGCCGTAAAGACTCGATATCTGGCTGTCAGGATCTTAGAATTGGCTCGTTCAGCTAACACGTGTGAGACAGTACAAGTATAACGTGATTGGACGTAAGACTCAACGACACAACGTTCAAAGGATTTATTGCCATATCAACTACAAAACGATAACCACAACAATATATAATAAATAACTCACGACGCTAACAACCACAATAACTCTCACAAGTCTGACGCTCAGATGACAGTCGTTCGGCTTTCAATCACAGAAATCCACGCAAACGCCTTTCTTCCGCACACGTCCGTCCAGTCTCGATTCCCCGCCCGGTCTGAGGCTAGCACGCAAACTGCCGACCGCCTCTAGTGGCGTCACGTGGCATGCGTGCGTCTGGTATCGTCGGCCTGACCGCTGGTCGCGTGTCAGGTAACAATCTTGTCAGCCGACAACTCTTGTCCGCCGGGTGGCGTAACGATGTTCCTGCATAGCTATCCCATGTTAGGCTCTGACATTCTCCCCGGGTACCTCAATGAAAGATGCCATCTTTCATTCATGATGTATGTACATACTGGGGTAGTGTTAACTTCATGTCAGAGTCTACCCTTTCCCTGTTTTATGCATGAAAATACACATATGGCATAGAAATATATACGAAAAATGTAAGTTGCACTCAATGACAAGTGAAGTTCAACTGTTAACACAAATCAGGTTTCATCCCCCACGATGGCTGGTTACCTTCACTGCATTAATCCCCAGTCAGATCAGTAGTACCAGCTTCTCGCATCTACCTCGCAGCAATTTGAAAAAAAAAAAAAACGTAATAATATGGTTGTTGAAACAACATCCATCTAGCCAGACTGAAATACGACTTTTTATATAAGTCGTATAAAACACTCAAACTCCGACCTCACTTGGCCAGGAGCTCTTGTGTTGGTTTGCAATGTCGGCAGCTCTCTGCCATGCTTAGTGGACGCCTACCCGCTGTGTTAGCCATTTAGCAACAAAATGTCTATTTATACAATACACATTAATGAATATGTTTCAACTTATGGCCCTTTGTGTAATTAATAAATACAAGGGAAGTAATTTTGACATTCAAGAAATACGATAAATTACAATAATTATTTAATTTCTTAGTGTCATTGCTTGACGTTTCTTCATATTAACGAGAAAAAGTCGGTAATATGAATACATTAATCAAGATATGATTCTAAGATTACACTAATCAAAATAAATAAGTACACACTTGGTGTATTACCTTTTATAGAATCGAAAAGATTTTACAATCGTCACAAGTATTTAACTTTCTGTATATCGTCTGCTAATTTTGGTGTACTTTTTAAATTACACAGGAAGTACACACGAAACTCAAAATTTCGTTGCTGTTACACTGTCTGAACACAACTGTTCCGGTTTTATTTTGCAACGGATAGTAAAATGTTCTCACAGTTTGTGTCGGATGTTATAGTATCACAACTTTCGGATTATGATGGAATGTTCTTATTTCCGATGTGTTCACAACTTCTGGATAATGATCGACTGTTGTTATTTCTGATGTTCAAATGTCGAACATGTTGGATTAAGTTTGCTGCAGAGGTGGTATAGAAGTCATTGTTCAGTTTACCCATTTGCACACGTCGTTAAAATATCACGGTGAAGAAATTCACACACAGCTGTCACTGTTAACTGGTAAAGTTCGCTTCTGGTAAGTGGTTAAGCGTCTGTGACACTGTTCTTGTTGTATATTTACAGTTAATAATGTTCTCTTTCTAACACACACTGCACAATTTTACTAAACACCCATTACATGGCTTAATTAAAATAAGTATATTATACATGTCGGGGTTAAACCCTATCACATTTATATTATAGACCTTACACAGTAGGTGAATGGAAACAAAATTCACTCATTGGTGGCTGTGTTGGTCTGAGTGTATTGGTACACACTGCACTCAGACATTGCTTACTGGGTCGGTCGGACAACGGGACAAAAGATCGGCAATTGTATTGATTCTGCCTGGAATATGTCGAACCTCGAAACTGTAATTCTGAAGCTTCAAGGACCAGCGAGCAATCATGTTGTTGGATGGTACTCCGGCATTTATATACCGTAATGGACTGTTGTCAGTTTCGATGATAAAGTGACGTCCTAGAAGGTATTTGGATAGTTTCGTCACACTCTCTACTAAGGCAAGTGCCTCTAATTGTGGAATGGACCATGCACGTTCTCTAGGCGTTAGTTTTCTTGATATAAAACAAACGGGATGCAGGATGTTGTTGTATTCCTGATTTCTATAATCCCGCTCGAGTGAGGATGATAGGGGCTATTGAAGACTTGCTTCACTCCTAACATTTTGGTGAAAGCTTGGGTCGATGCGGCAATAAACTGAGTGCCTCTATCAGACTGGATAGTGTCTGGAAACCCGATTCGGGAGAAGATATGGAAGAACACTTCCATGATGTCGTTGGCAGTAATGTTCTTTAGAGGAATAGCTTCTGGCCAGCGGCTACATTGATCAATAACAGTTAGAATATATTTATTCCCTCTAGTTGTTGTATGACTAAGAGGGCCCACAATGTCAACTGATAATTTTTCAAAAGGTCGACTGGCTAAGTCAGTGACTTGTAACTTTGCCTGTGGGTGTTTACCTTTTTTTACCAGTTTCTGGCATGTATCACAACTTCTGCAATATGTTTTTATGTCATTGCAAAATTTTGGCCAATGAAACTGTGTCAATAACCTTGACCTGGTTTTAACATATGCCATATGACCTGCAAAAGGTATATCGTGAGCAAGATGTAAAGCTTGCTTGCGATAAGTAGTTGGTAAAACAGTTTGCTTCGTTGTAATGTCACCTCTGGTGTAATACCTGGTGAGTATATCATTGTGTAAAGCAAAATGCCATTTCGCATTCTTGGTTACTCTTGGCTTTTTTCCGATCAGGTCAAAGTACTTTGACAGTGAAGGATCAGCTTTTTGAGCTGTTATGAATGCTTCCTTCATAGAGTCACTAGGTGGTAATTCTGGGCTAAGCATTTGTATAGCCTCTGTTTGGTTACTTTCATCTTGCACTCTAGCAGTAGCTCTTGTTACTGCGTTCACACACTCAATGACATCAGATGATGATGGAATGATATCGTTAATGATGTGATGAGAACTTAGTGCTGCATTAGCTAACATACATTCAATAGGTGATATGTCATTTTCAATGATGACATTTGGTGGTGATGTCGTGTTATCATCAATACATAGTGATGTTATGTCATGGTTATGAGGTTTGTCATTCACCTCAGGTAAGTTTCCTATGATTATATCACACACTGGGTTCGTAAGTGCGGCGCACTTTACTTTCCCGGTGAGGAAAGGTGTTTCAATGTATGCCCATGCTAATGGATATTTCTCAATATTGCCTGAAAATGTTCTACATGTAATGTGCCTGCCTGTATAGTCTGTAGGCGTTATGAATGTTGTTTTCAGGCCAATAAGTGTACTGCCGGTGTCGCGAAGGACCATAGCAAACTTGCCATTAACATACCCGTGATGGATGTCTAATCTGCCTTTTGAGTCTATTACCAAGTTAGCTTCCTCATTGGCAATAGGGATGGCGTGCCCGCATGTTAAGATACCATCTTCATAGAAGGTGTTACAGACAGTGCATTTGTTAGCACTAAATACATCACAAGCCTGTGCTGCATTCACAGGATGTTTCTCTGGATTTTCGTCTTCTGACGCTGAGCTATCGAACAAGGCGGCATTGGCTTTGTTGGTCATATGCCTGCCTCTACAATCCATGCGATGGTGCCCGTAAGCCTTGCAGAGAAAACATTTACGTAAACTTTTGAACGATTTACGTTCTTTGTCTTGTCTGTTTACCATATTTTGCAAGTATGTTTGGTACCCTGGGTTTTTATCGCACATCTCGTTCAAATGGTGAGAAAATTTGCAGTGAATGCAATGTCTAAATTTCTCAGAGGTAGGCCTGATAGATTTTTGCCTACTATAGTTTTTCTCATAGTTGGCCGCTGCTACCAAGTTAATATCTGTAGCCTCAGTGGCAAAGCAATGTTTGTTGGCCGTGTAATAGGCCGACCCACGTCTTTCAATTTCTTCCACACTTGTGCATTCATTCTCCTGTAAGAACTTAGAAAAAGATGATGGGATAGAAGAAATGATTTTATCTCGAATGATGAGATCTTTTAATCTATCATAACGTTTGTTAATTTTGGCTGCTGAAGTCCATTTGCTGAAAACATCTCGGACTAAACAGAGGTAGTCAGAGAACGTCTGAGTTGGTTTTGGACTCAATTTACTAAATTGTTCTCTGTAACCTGCCTCGTCTAACATGAAATGTGCCATTATTTTAGATTTAATATAATGGTAATCTTTTCTGAGGTCTTTGGGGATGGTTTCAATGACTTTAAGAGGCTCCCCAGATAGACTCCTCATATACACAATATTCCATTCAGACAGTGGAACTTGGTAATGTTCCATTAAAGTCTCAAAATTTTGGGTAAAGGCTGCAATGCAGTCACCCGAGGTATAATTACGTACAATACCTTGATATTTCTTATACTGGTTTTCTTTTTCCAGTCTTTCAGATTTCTTTGACTCTTTATTTATTGCAGTCTCAGTGTCCAGTTGTTTCATTTTCAACTGTAACTCTAGTTCTTCTCTCTTATTCTGAGCTGCTATTTCTGCTTTCTTAAGTTCGCTATCTATCTCAGCTTGCTTTAAAGCTGTTTCTGCCTCTACTTGTTTTAGAGCTCTCTCAGCTGCTCTTTCTTCGCGTTCATTGTTTTTCTCCTGTACCAGTAGGTATTCAGCGTATTTGTTCTGGCTCCATTTTGTTAATTCATCACCTGTCAGATGTAATTTAATACCCATATCGATGAAATCAAATAATGACGACATGATGGAGAAAATACGTCAATGAAAATCAGTCACACAAAAATATGTTATGAATGGTTAGTAGTAAACAATTTACACTTGATTTTCCTAAACGATGCGTGCCCACTATTACATTCGTAAAGTCAAAGCAAAGAAAAATATACTCAAGTGCCCTGGATACGGTGAAGAATAGTTGGAAAATCGGGCTAGCAAACTGTAGGGTCGTTACTTCGGAACCACTAATGACCTCTACCGCAAGGTTACAGATGGTACGGAAAAACCTGCTTTGTTTTTGGAAGAAAATAAGTTAGCGTCTATTTGTTGGTGTGTGCCTGTAAGTCACTAAGTATTGATTAGGTTTGGATGGCGTCGAGTATAATTGTATGTCGTAAGTTTGTCCGTCAACAGTGTTTCTTTCAACAGAAGTTACACTCTTTCCAAAAACTTTTTGCGTTCCACAAACTCAATTCACAAAAACAATTTACATATATCTGAACACTCAACAACATTGATGACACATCACTTACATCAAGATGACATTCAGTAAGGATATAGACATCAAGTTTACAAGATGGCGACAAGGTCAAAATGGCGACAAAATCACGATGTCGACAAGGTCAAACGGTGACAATTTTCACAAATCACAAATGTTTTACACGCTTACAGGATCAAACAATATGTACTGTACGTTTACTAATGGTCTTACACATGTTTAAACAATATAGTAATCGATCACAATGAGACTTCCACGATCACATTTACATGTACTATAATTTTGACAAAAATTTACAAATTCACAAATTATAGTTTTAAATCGTTAATCACATATGGTTTAAACAAAGACGAGCAACACACGTCTACATATATTAGGTTCTTAAACAAGGACGAGCTACCCACGTCCACACATGTCAGGATCTTAGAATTGGCTCGTTCAGCTAACACGTGTGAGACAGTACAAGTATAACGTGATTGGACGTAAGACTCAACGACACAACGTTCAAAGGATTTATTGCCATATCAACTACAAAACGATAACCACAACAATATATAATAAATAACTCACGACGCTAACAACCACAATAACTCTCACAAGTCTGACGCTCAGATGACAGTCGTTCGGCTTTCAATCACAGAAATCCACGCAAACGCCTTTCTTCCGCACACGTCCGTCCAGTCTCGATTCCCCGCCCGGTCTGAGGCTAGCACGCAAACTGCCGACCGCCTCTAGTGGCGTCACGTGGCATGCGTGCGTCTGGTATCGTCGGCCTGACCGCTGGTCGCGTGTCAGGTAACAATCTTGTCAGCCGACAACTCTTGTCCGCCGGGTGGCGTAACGATGTTCCTGCATAGCTATCCCATGTTAGGCTCTGACACTGGCCATCTCTTCCTTTAGACATTTGTCATATTATCTAAAATGGTTTGCACATGTGTTTTAGATTTGTCACCTTATCTTAAATGGTTTGCACATGTGTCTTACATTTGTCATCTTATCTAAAATGGTTTGCACATGTGTTTTAGATGTGTCACCATATCCAAATTTGTTTACACATGTGTTTAAGATTTGTCACCTTATCTAAAATGGTGTGTACGTATGTTTTAAATTTGTCACCTTATCTAAAATGGTTTACAGATGTGTTTAAGACCATGCACTTGCAGAAACCCCACGTGGGTATTTCAAGTCCTAGGACCATCACATGTTGAAGGCCGGAGTGCACGCAGGAATAGGTGGCTAGTCTTTTCTTCCCGTAGCGAACGTCGAGAGCTGAGATGGAACCCACCTCCGACCGTGCTAATGTCATGGTCAGCGCGACATTCTAACCATTACACCAACTTACCCTCTCAACGTGTCCGCCTTTTGTAATCAAGTCGTCTCGTTCGTTGGATCGGTTGTTTGTTTGGTTTTACATAATATGCTCTTTTATTCTTTCCTTTTTTTTTTCTGTCCTTCTTCCGTTCCCCCCAATTCCTTCTTTCTTGCTTGCCGTCTCCGCTCAATTTGCTTTAAATAAGTACATTGTTTAACAGTGTTTTAGTCCACTTATGAATTAAATGTGACCTAGTTTATCGGCAGTCGATATCGACCAGTACCGTGCTGTCCCAGTTTTGGAGCTTCATATTTATATTTTTTTTAAAACATATCACAAACCAAACAATTCAGTCTGAAGTCAGGACCCGCTCATATTTAGTTCAACTGACATATTCAGGTATCGAACAGCACACAGAGTGTGGATATCATCATGTACCATTTTCTATTCAGATCAGCTGAGATCAATATATTTAAAATACTGCAGTTACTAACATTTCGGCATTTCTGTACCGTGTCTTATATGTTTACGTGACCGTGTTTTCTGTGATACAGCTGATTTGATCTGGTGACATGTGACTGTGGTATGTATATTTTCATGAGGAATCGCGTTTTTGATATTTCATGTATGGTACTTCATGTTTTATTCTTCATGATTGATTCTTCATGATTGATTCTTCACTAACTTGTGAAAACGTTTCTTCTAATAACGTACAGGTATTATATGTGTTTGTGTATGTGTGTGTGTGTGTGTGTGTGTGTTTGTTTGTGTGTGTTTCTATGTGTGTGTATGTGTGTGTTTGTATGTGTGTGTATGTGTGTATGCGTGTGCGTATATTTGTGTGTGTGTTTGTATGTGTGTGTGTGTATGTGTATATGCGTGTGTGTGTATTTGTGTGTATGTGTGAGAGAGAGAGAGATAGATAGAGAGAGAGAGAGAGAGAGAGAGAGAGAGAGAGAGAGAGAGAGAGAGAGAGAGAAAATATGCGCACGTGAGTGTGTGGTGTGTTTGTTCAAATGTTTGCCTTAGGAAATGAAAGAAGCCATTGACAATCTATGTGTTACAGGTGTTATAAAGTATGTACATAGTATGTCAGCGACATGTTATTACTCTGTTGTTACGTCTGTAAGCAAGGTCAAGTAAAGGGCCCCTTCTCACGCCTCCACTGTCATTGGCTATATGTTGCTGGGCCCATATTTTGTAGCCAGACCTGACCTGGTGAATGATGTGGTCGGTGTTACGCTGGCCGCCTTGACTTCCCAAGACATTTCATGGTACACATTTTAGGCTGGGCAGACCTGGCAGCCCAGGTCCATATTCAACACATCGGATCAAACCCATGACCACCGGCAGGTGATTGTCTAGCACTCGACGTGTCAGGACCTCACACGTAATGACCTATGGTACTTGATGATGGGCACTGTTGGTGGGCTGGGACGTGTCAGGACGTCACACGTACAGACCTATGGCACCTTATGATATACACTGCTGATGGGATGGGACGTGTCAGGACCTCATGCGTAAAGACTTATGGCACCTCATGATGGAAACTGTTGGTGGACTGGGGCGTGCCAGGACCTCACGCATAAAGATTTATGGCGCCTTATGATGGACACTGTTGGTGGGCTGGGACGTGTCAAGACCTCACACGTAAAGACCTATGGCACCTCATGATGGAGACTCCTGGGCATCCAGCGAGCAGTATTTCTAGTATGGTTTAGGTCCCGACCCAGCCTCGCAAATGGGTGCCAGATGTTCCCAAGTTGAAATAAAAACAAGCGGAAAGTTGGTAGGTGTCTGTCAGGATCTTATAATTGGCTCGTTAGCTAACACGTGTGAGACAGTACAAATATAACGTGATTCGACGTAAGACACAGCAACACAAGTTCTATGGATTTATTGCCACATTAAATACAGAACGATAATTACAACAATCTACAATATATAACTCACGACGCTCACAACCACAATACAGCTCATAGGTCTGACGCTCAAGACATCAGTCGTTCGGCTTTCAACCACGGAGATTCACACAAACGCCTTGCTCTCATCACACATGTCCTTCCAGTCTCCGGTCCCAGCTCGGTCTGAGGTTAGCACGCAAACTGCCCACTGCCTCTAGTGGTGTCACGTGTCCTGCGTGCGTCTGTCGTCAGCCTGACCGCTGGTCGCGTGTCAGGTAACAATCTTGTCAGCCGACAATTCTTGTCCGCCGGGTGTCGTAACGATGTCGCTGCATAGCTATACCATGTTAGGCTCTGACATTCTCCCCGGGTACCTCAATGAAAGATGTCATCTTTCATTCATGATGTCTGTATATACTGGGGTAGTGTTAACTTCATGTCAGAGACTACTCTTTCCCAGTGTTATGCATGAAAATACATATATGGCATGGAAATATATACAAAAAATGTAAGTTGCATTGAAATGACAAATGAAGTACAACTTTTACCACAACTCAGGTTTCATCCCACTGATGGCTGGTTACCTCCATTGCAATAATACCCAGTCAGATCAGTAGTACCAGCTTCTCGCATCTACCTCGCAGCAATTTGAAAAAAAAACGTAATAATATGGTTGTTTTGCAACAGCCATATAGCCAGACTGAAATACGACTTTACATAAGTCGCATTAAACACTCAAACTCTGACCTCATTTGGCCAGGAGCTCTTATGTTGGTTTGCAATGTTGGCAGCTCTCTGCCATGCTTGGTGGACGCCTACCCGGTGTGTTAACCATTTGAGCAACAAAATGTCTATTTATACAATACACATTAATGAATATGTTTCAAATTATGGCCCTTGGTGTAATTCATAAATGCAAGGGAAGTAATTTTGACAATCAAGAAATTCAATAAATTACAATAATTAATTAATTTCTTAGCGTCATTGCTTGACGTTTCTCCATATTAACGAGAAAAAGTCGGTAATATGAATACATTAATCAAGATATGATTCTAAGATTACACTAATCAAAATAAATAAGTACCCAATTGGTGTATTATATTTTATAGATTCAAAAGGATTTTACAATCGTCATAAGTTTTTGAATATTTGTATATCGTCTGCTAATTTTGCTATACTTTTTAAATTACACAGGAAGTACACACGAAACGCAAAATTTAGCTGCTGTTACACGGTTTGAACACAAATGCTCCCGTTTTATTTTGTAACGGATAGTTAAATGTTCTCAAAGTTCGTGTTTGATGTTCTAGTATCACAACTATCGGATTATGATGGAATGTTCTTATTTCCGATGTGTTCACAACTTCTGGATAAAGATTGAATGTTATTATTTCCGATGTTCAACTGTCGAACATTTTGGATTAAATTCGATGCAGAGGTGGTGTAGAAGTCACTGTTCAGTCCACATTTGCACACGTCGTTAAAATATCGCGGTGAAGAAAATCACTCACAGCTGTCACTGTTAAATGGTAAAGTTCGCTTCTGGTAAGTGGTTAAGCGTCTGTGACACTGTTCTTGGTGTATATTTACAATTAATAATGTTCTCTTTCTAACACACACTACACAATTATACTACACTCATTACATGGCTTGATTAAAATAAGTATATTATACATGTCGGTTTTTTTTACCGTATCACAATTTCAATTATAGACCTTACACAGTAGGTGAATGTAAAAAAAATTCACTTATTGGTGGCTGTGTTGGTCTGAGTGTAATAGTAGACAGTGCACTCAGACATTGCTTTCTGGGTCGGTCGGACAACGGGACAAAAGGTCGGAAATTGTATTGATTCTGCCGGGAATATGGCGAACTTCGAAACTGTAATTTTGCAGCTTCAAGGACCAGCGAGCAATCATACTGTTGGATGGTACTCCGGCATTTATATACCGTAATGGACTGTTGTCAGTTTCGATGATAAAGTGACGTCCTAGAAGGTATCTGGATAGTTTTGTCACACTTTCTACTAAGGCAAGTGCCTCTAATTGTGGAATGGACCATGCCCGCTCTCGAGGCCTTAGTTTTCTTGATATGAAACAAATGGGATGCAGGATGTTGTTGTATTCCTGCAACAGGACTGCCCCAATCGCAACGGAGCTAGCATCTGTTCTCAATCTGAAAGGTAAATGGATGTTGGGCAATTTAAGGATGAGGTTATTCGAATTCTTATCAGAAAAGTATGCCAAAACTTTATGAAATGCATTTCGTAGGCATTCATCGTGTACAACTTTTTCAGGCTTATCCTTGGTTAGTAAGTTAGAAAAAACCTCGGTCAGTTCTGAAAAATCAGGAATGAATTGCCTGTAATAATTGATCAGTCCCAACAAACTCCGGACTTGTTTCTTATTAGTCGGGAGTGACAGTTTTAGAATTTTGGAGACAATTTTGTTGTCTGTCATGACAAAGCCATTGGATATTCTGTACCCCAAAAATGATATCTCTTGGTAAGCCATGCTCACCTTTGAAGGTTTCACTGTCAGTCCGTGCTGTCTGATACGTTCTAGTGTCTGTTCTAGTGTCTTTATATGTTCCGTCATTGTCTCTGTATGGACACAGATGTCGTCAATATAGCAAATGATATTAGGAATGTCGGATAGGAGGAGTCGTGTCATGCGTACGAATGTGGCTGGGGCATTGACTAGCCCAAATGGAAGTTTTCACCATTCGTACAGTCCCCAAGGTGTGGCAAAAGCTGTTAGATGTCTGCTGTCTTCATGTACAGCTATCTGCCAGTAACCTTTAGACATGTCAAGCGTCGTAAAGAACTTAGCGTCAGTCAGTTCTGTCAGAAGATCGTCAGTATTTGCCATTGGTTCAAGATCTAAAACAGTTATTTTGTTCAGTTTTCTGTAGTCGATGCAAAGTCGTATTGTCTTGTCCTTTTTGCGTACAATGACCATGGGTGAAGAGAAGTCTGATAAGGATCGTCTGATGATGTTGTTTTTTTCTAAGTTGATGATTTCTTGATGTAACTGTTCTTTGTAATGTAATGGTATTGTGTATGGTCTGCATCTTATTGGTGTGTTTGATGTGAGTGTGATGTGATGCTGTACTAATTCTGTTTGTCCTGGGTTGTCTGAAAAGATGGTGTTGTACTGTTGTATCAACTGTTTGCAACTGTTTGTCTCTGCTTGACTTAGGTTTGGATTGATCTTGATCTCCTTCAAGCAGTTTGTCTTGTCTAATGTAGGTGTTGGAATCTCGTCGCTAGAATCGTCATCTTCGTGATCTATTATCACGGTGCAAGCTGTCGTATCGTCTTGTTCGTTGTCTCTGTTGTGGTATGGTCTTAGCATATTTATGTGAAATATTTTGTGTTTGTCTTTTGTTAGGATTTCATAGTCTACAGGTGAGATTTGTCTTGTCACTTTATAAGGTCCCTGCCACGAATCAGTCAGTAGCTGTCTGTCGCTAGGTAGTAGTAGTAGAACGTCCTGTCCAGGTGTCAATGTTATAGTCCTGTTACCTTTGTCTGCGTACTGTCTGTAAGTAGCACCAGATAGTTTAAGTGCATTTTTAGCAATTTCACATGATTTAATAATCCTTTCACGCAATGATGTTACATACACAAATGATGATATGGGTTTCAGTATTGGAGTAGAATCAGTTAACATTTGGTGATAAATTGTTAATGGGCCTCGTGGTTTGGCACCATAGATTAGTTCAAAAGGAGAGAAACCGGTACTAGAATGTGGTACCTCACGATAAGCAAAAAGGACAGCTGGTAAGTATACATCCCAGTTGTTGGGGTGATCTTGAGTTACTTTGGCAAGCATGTGCTTCAGATCCCCATTAAGCTTTTCTATAATCCCGCTCGAGTGAGGATGATAGGGGCTATTGAAGACTTGCTTCACTCCTAACATTTTAGTGAAAGCTTGGGTGGATGCGGCAATAAACTGAGTGCCTCTATCAGACTGGATAGTATCTGGAAACCCAATTCGGGAGAAGATATGGAAGAACACTTCCATGATGTCGTTGGCAGTAATGTTCTTTAGAGGAATCGCTTCTGGCCAGCGACTACATTGATCAATTAAAGTTAGAATATATTTATTCCCTCTAGTTGTTGTATGACTAAGAGGGCCCACAATGTCAACTGATAATTTTTCAAAAGGTCGACTGGCTAAGTCAGTGACTTGTAACTTTGCCTGTGGGTGTTTACCTTTTTTTACTAGTTTCTGGCATGTATCACAACTTCTGCAATATGTTCTTATGTCATTGCAAAATTTTGGCCAATGAAACTGTGTCAAAAGTCTTGACCTGGTTTTAACATATGCCATATGACCTGCAAAAGGTATATCGTGAGCAAGATGTAAAGCTTGCTTGCGATAAGTAGTTGGCAAAACAGTTTGCTTCGTTGTAATATCACCTCTGGTGTAGTACCTGGTGAGTATATCATTGTGTAAAGCAAAATGCCATTTCGCATTTTTGGTTACTCTTGCCTTTTTGCCGATCAGGTCAAAGTACTTTGACAGTGAAGGATCAGCTTTTTGAGCTGTTATGAATGTTTCCTTCATAGAGTCACTAGGTGGTAATTCTGGGCTAAGCATTTGTATAGCCTCAGTTTGGTTACTTTCATCTTGCACTCTAGCAGTAGCTCTTGTTACTGCGTTCACACACTCAATGACATCAGATGATGATGGAATGATATCGTCAATGAAGTGATGAGAACTTAGTGCTGCATTAGCTAACATACATTCAATAGGTGATATGACATTTTCAGTGATGACATTTGGTGGTGATGTGTTATCATCAATACATAGTGATGTTATGTCATGATTATGAGGTTTGTCATTCACCTCAGGTAAATTTCCTATGATTATATCGCACACTGGATTTGTAAGTGCCGCGACCTTTACTTTCCCGGTGAGGAATGGTGTTTCAATGTATGCCCATGCTAATGGATATTTTTCAATATTGCCTGAAAATGTTCTACATGTGATGTGTCTGCCTGTATAGTCTGTAGGCGTTATGAATGTTGTTTTCAGGCCAATAAGTGTACTTCCGGTGTCGCGAAGTACTGTAGCAAACTTGCCATTAACATACCCGTGATGGATGTCTAATCTGCCTTTTGAGTCTATTACCAAGTTAGCTTCCTCATTGGCAATAGGGATGGCGTGCCCGCATGTTAAGATACCATCTTCATAGAAGGTGTTACAGACAGTGCATTTGTTAGCACTAAATACATCACAAGCCTGTGCTGCATTCACAGGATGTTTCTCTGGATTTTCGTCTTCTGACGCTGAGCTATCGAACAAGGCGGCATTGGCTTTGTTGGTCATATGCCTGCCTCTACAATTCATGCGATGGTGCCCGTAAGCCTTGCAGAGAAAACATTTACGTAAACTTTTGAACGATTTACGTTCTCTGTCTTGACTGTTTACCATATTTTGCAAGTATGTTTGGTACCCTGGGTTTTTATCGCACATCTCGTTCAAATGGTGAGAAAATTTACAATGAATGCAATGTCTAAATTTCTCAGAGGTAGGCCTGTTTGGTTTTTGCCTACTATAGTTTTTCTCATAGTTGGCCGCTGCTACCCAGTTACTGTCAGTAGCTTCAGTGGCAAAGCATTGTTTGTTGGCCGTGTAATAGGCCGACCCACGTCTTTCAATTTCTTCCACACTTGTGCATTCATTCTCCTGTAAGAACTTAGAAAACGATGATGGGATAGAAGAAATGATTTTATCTCGAATGATGAGATCTTCTAATCTATCATAACTTTTGTTAATTTTGGCTGCTGAAGTCCATTTGCTGAAAATATCTCGGACTAAACAGAGGTAGTCAGAGAACGTTTGAGTTGATTTTGGACTCAATTTACTAAATTGTTCTCTGTAACCTGCCTCGTCTAACATGAAATGTGCCATGATCTTAGATTTAATGTAATGGTACTCTTTTCTGAGGTCTTTGGGGATGGTTTCAATGACTTTAAGAGGTTCCCCAGATAGACTCCTCATATATAGAATATTCCATTCAGAAAGTGGAACTTGGTAATGTTCCATTAAAGTCTCAAAATTTTGAGTAAAGGCTGCTATGCAGTCACCCGAGGTATAGTTACGTACGATACCTTGATACTTCTTATACTGGTTTTCTTTTTCCAGTCTTTCAGATTTCTTTGACTCTTTATTCATCGCAGTCTCAGTGTCAAGTTGTTTCATTTTCAGCTGTAACTCTAGTTCTTCTTTCTTACTCTGAGCAGCTATTTCTGCTTTCTTAAGTTCACTGTCTATCTCAGCTTGCTTTGTCTTTGCAGCCATTTCTACTTCGGCTTGCTTTATCTTTGCAGCCATTTCTACTTCGGCTTGCTTTAATGCTGTTTCTGCCTCTGCTTGCTTGGCAGCCATTTCTGCTTGTTTTAGAGCTCTCTCCGCTGCTCTTTCTTCGCGTTCATTATTTTTCTCCTGTACCAGCAGGTATTCAGCGTATTTGTTCTCGCTCCATTTTGTTAATTCATCACCTGTTAGATGCAATTTAATACCCATATCGATGAAATCAAATAATGACGACATGATGGGGAAAATACGTCAATGAAAATCCGCCACACAAAATATGTTATAAATGGTTAGTAATAAACAATTGACAATTTATTTTACTATACGATGCGTGCCTACTATTGCATACGTAAAGTTAAAGTATAGAAAAATATACTCAAGTGCCCTGGATACGGTGAAGAATGGTTGGACAATCGGGCTAGAAAACTGTAGGGTCGTTACTTCGGAACCACTAATGACCTCTACGGCAAGGTTATGGATGGTACGGAAAAACCTGCTTTGTTTTTGGAGAAAAATAAGTTAGCGTCTATTTGTTGGTGTGTGCCTGCAAGTCACTAAGTGTTGATTAGGTTTGGATGGCGTCGAGTGTACTTGTATGTCGTAAATTTGTCGTCAACAGTGTTTCTTTCAACAGAAGTTACACTCTTTCCAAAACTCTTTGCGTTCCACAAACTCAATACACAAAGACAATCTATCTGTAATTGAACACTCAATAACATTGATGACACATCACTTACATCAAGATGACATTCAGTAAGGACATAGACATCAAGTTTACAAGATGGCGACAAGGTCAAAATGGCGACAAAATCACAATGTCGACAAGGTCAAACGGTGACAAGTTTCACAAATCACAAATGTTTTACACGTTTACAGGATCAAACAATATGTACTGCACATTTACTAATGGTTTTAAACATATTTAAATAATGTAGTAATGGATCATACTGAGACTTTCACGATCACATTTACATAGCTATAACCTTGACAAATTTTACAAGTTCAAGAATTATAGTTTTAAATACCAAAGACGAGCAACACACGTCTACATATATTAGGTTCTTAAACAAGGACGAGCAACCCACGTCCACACATGTCAGGATCTTATAATTGGCTCGTTAGCTAACACGTGTGAGACAGTACAAATATAACGTGATTCGACGTAAGACACAGCAACACAAGTTCTATGGATTTATTGCCACATTAAATACAGAACGATAATTACAACAATCTACAATATATAACTCACGACGCTCACAACCACAATACAGCTCATAGGTCTGACGCTCAAGACATCAGTCGTTCGGCTTTCAACCACGGAGATTCACACAAACGCCTTGCTCTCATCACACATGTCCTTCCAGTCTCCGGTCCCAGCTCGGTCTGAGGTTAGCACGCAAACTGCCCACTGCCTCTAGTGGTGTCACGTGTCCTGCGTGCGTCTGTCGTCAGCCTGACCGCTGGTCGCGTGTCAGGTAACAATCTTGTCAGCCGACAATTCTTGTCCGCCGGGTGTCGTAACGATGTCGCTGCATAGCTATACCATGTTAGGCTCTGACAGTGTCCCACCTGATAAAACATCGACTTCGTACATTTATAGACTGATTTAATTAATTGATTGATTAACAAGAATTTAGCTCACTGTAATCGGGAACAACCCGCCCATGCTCAGGGTGGAGCTCTCCAAACGCAGAGCATAATCTCTTTCATTACCTCGTACCTTCATATTACTTGAGTAGAAGACCCATCTAAGGAGATGAAAAAGACGACATAAAACCTAGTACATATTAAGCCATAAACTTGTCATTTCAGTGGCGGTATCTACCCTGAAGTAATCTGCTTGAAAGTTATGAAATGAACGCGTTCGGTCACCGAAGATTTAGGGCTTAAACAGCATATCCGCAGGGAGATCATATTCATCGATCTGTCGCCCAGGTCGACCTAGCCTAAAAATGTAGGTCAGTGAATGCAATGGGAAGTATTGACTGCTGGTGTGATAGTGACATTCCCCATCGTAATCCGACTGGACTATGGGGCTAACACAAGACACTGATACCCACATAGCGTGAAATATAGTCCTTTACCTGAATAAATGCCATGGGATGATTAATACTCTAAAGCGACTTTCCGTATCTGCCATGGGGTTACATACAGTAGTTTTCACTATGCAACTCCTTTTAATTTGATATATAATACAATATGTCTGTTACAATATTAACCGATTCAGCGCCGAAGGATTATATATCGTTAAATGTGACCAACCAATTTGGACAAAAGGACGATATACCGCCATACTAGAGTCATCGTGTTATTTGTTTTGTTTCGTGGTATCTTCCGCAATTTCAATGTTCAATCAATCAATCATGTGCCATGCCGGAAAGCGTGGGCGGTCATGATTCGCCATTTCACTCGATCACCAATGTTCAATGTTCAGTGACCGGAAATTCACATTATAATACACAATCATTTGACTATGAACCATGTTTGATCCAAAACTACTCTTTATTTGGCACCGAATCTGTTACTTTACCATGTCCCCACGATATAACTTAGTGATGTGCCAACGGATAGTTTTTGTAATTTCTTATCCTTCTATCTTTCAATTCCCAGTGGAGCATAGGGCCTCAACCAACCCACGCCAAGCTCTTTGTAGGCTTGCTGATGATTGATTGATTGATTGATTGATTTAGGAACCGACATGATGATTGGTTGGATTTCGCAGCTGAAGTTTTCTATGGGTTGTGGTAGCCAGTGTCTTGCCAACCCTCATTAGTCGCCTCTAACAACATTCAGGCTGGGTTACAGTGCTACTATTTTTGGCTTCCCTAATGGGCGGTACTACGCGCTTGCTGCCGCTAAACATGTATTTGCTGTACTGACATTCAGCATTCCGTTGGATAAACACAAACGGCTGTAGGCAATATTGGCCGCGCGTCCCGCAGTTACCGATGCGTGCCATAAGTTCATTCACGTTCCCGCCCTGCTTGTTGCGCGGTCTTCACTTATGCAATCTGTAACAACCAGCAGACCGTGCCCTTTGTTAGCTCAATTGTTGTACTGCCAGATAGGCTGTTTGTGTCCTGGTTGTCATGACGATACGTGTCTTCTCTGTTTACCATAGATTGTCAACGACTTCGATTCACAAACTGGAAATCCCAACTTTATATGTTCGTTTTAAAATCTGTGCTTTTCATTAGGTAAGGATGAGAGAGAGAGAGAGAGAGAGAGAGAGAGAGAGAGAGAGAGAGAGAGAGAATGGGGGGGGGGGGGTGAGAAAAGAGAGAGAGAAAGAGCCAACTCTGTTTAAAATGGAGTGTATGCTGCGTTATTGATTCCAACAAATATTCATAGTCTGTCTGTCTGTCTGTCTGTCTGTCTGTCTGTCTGTCTGTCTGTCTGTCTGTCTGTCTGTCTGTCTGTCTGTCTGTCTGTCTGTCTGCCTGCCTGTCTGTCTGTCTGCCTGTCTGTCTGTCTAATAACCCTTAAAAGGGGTTGTTATTTGCTCTGTTCGAGCAGCATACACCTAAATGATCTGAGTTCAGACCTCTGTCTGTCTGTCTGTCGGATCCGATCTGATCTGATTTGATATGATCTAATCTAATCTATCCATCTATCCATCGGACCGTTCGTCTGTCAGCCCGTCTGTCCGCCCGCCTGTCCGCCCGCCCATTGGCTCGCCTGTCCGTCAGTTCGTCCGTCCGTTCATCCGTCTGTATGTTCGCGAGACCCTCTACCCATAAAGTGAGGGGAAATGGCGATTAAATTGTCGTGACGTATGTCACTGAAGAAAGGGGACACCATTTGTTGTGTGGGTTGTGAATGGGAGTGAGAGTTGAAGGCAGGGGGCACCATTTGTTGTCTAGGTTGTGAATGGGAGTGAGAGTTGAAGGCAGGGGACACCATTTGTTGTCTAGGTTGTGAATGGGAGTGAGAACTGAAGGCAGGGGACACCATTTGTTGTATGGGTTGTGAATGGGAGTGAGAGTTGAAGGCAGGGGACACCATTTGTTGTCTGGGTTGTGAATGGTGTCAGGTTCTCACATTTAAGGATGAATCTGGCTCGCTTGACCTAACATATGCGAGACATACACAGTCACAGAATGATTTGACTGGACACACGGTAACACTAAGTTCAATAGTTTATTTACACTTCACATGTAACACAATCTACTTCGGCCTGTTGCCGGCATGATGTGAATACAATAATACATACAGTCGATGAATCAATCCACTCACAGACTCAAACCACAGCCGCACAGTCTTCCATCTTCTCACAAGAGATACTAGCAATCGACATTCGGACACAGCAACAATACAAGACTCTCTCATACAGCGTCTGTCCGGTCCGAATACCCAAGCCTCGTCTGGCGTTTCTCGCTCTGAGCACTTGCCCTGTGGGATCGAGTCCAGCGGGAACTGCGTGCATCACACTTGCACTTGCTTGACCGCTGTCGGTTACTCTAACTCACCAGCGAACCTGTGGATGGGTAACTGTGGTTTGCCTGGCGCGCGTAACGACGCCGCGGCACAACAATGGGGGAGTATGACATGCTCCCCACCCCACTTTCATAAAAGGTATCACCTTTTATGTAAGCACTTTGTAAACTTAGGGTTAATATTTTAACCCCGTCAGAATCTTCCCATTAGTTGTCGTTGATGCATTGGCATAGATTTAATTGAAATACATAGGTAATGCATGATATATGTATTTTAACTCCCGTGGTGTCAAAAAGTAACACCTCCCAAGTACCATCCTCTCGATGGATGATGACGTCTGTTGCAATTTTGACACAGTTAGACCGGTAGCACCAGCATTACATGCAACTACCTCGCAACCAAAAATAAAAAAAATTCAAATACGTCCGGAGACGTCAGGTTAAACTGTAAATCGTCCCAAAATGAGACGATTTCAACCTTAGAGTCCTACCCAACTTTGGTCGGGACATCTCATGTTGGTCTACAACTTTAGTCATCTTCTCCATGCCCAGCTGATGTCATCTTGGAGTGTTGACAACCTGGCAACACAAAGCCTATTTTTATACCTTACACATTACAACGCATTTCGATTTAATGCCCTTTGGTGTAATATTTGACAACAATTAAATAAAAGGGAAATAATTTAAACATGTATTACATACAATAAATTTCCTTTATCTATATATTTCTCAGCGTCATAGCTTGATGCTTCTTTACAATAGCGAAATAAATGTCGCTACTGTGAACAAGTTGACCAAGATATGATTCTCAGATTATAATAGTACAAAAATCATAATACACAATTCGCGTATTTTGAATTCGTGTTTCACAAATATTTTACATGCGTCATTGCTTTTTGGGTTTTTGTTTATAGTCTGCTATAATTTTGTATAAATTTCTAACTTTCCAGAAGCACACACGCAAAGCTGATGTAAACAAAAGTTCTTCACACACCTGTTCCGTAAGGATGTAATAATACTCGGAATGTCAGGTTGATCTATCTAGTTGGTTTGTTCGATGACTCCTTGATAATACACTTGTTCCGCATGGATGCAATAATAATCGGAATGTCAAGTAGTTCTAGCAAGCCGGTGTGTTCGATGTTTCGTTGAAAACTTCTGGATTACACTGTTCTAAGGTGGTTTAACTGTCACAGTTTGTTTCAATCACTCGTTCGATTCGTTCGGATTAAAATGTCACTGGATAAGTCCTGTTTACAGGTACCACGGATAACTTAACTTGTTCACTTGAGGTAGGTAATGAACACATGTGGCACTGTTCTTTGTTCGTAATATTTACAATTAATACTGTTCACTTTCTACCACATACTACGCACTTATACAACACAATTATCACATTATAAGATATAGCATTATTTACACTGGGATCTGGTCCCTATCACATAATTCACAGCTTCCTTGAAAAAAACTTCATTACTGGCTGTGATGGTCTGAGTGTTTTGACACACTGCACTCAGACAATGAGTGGCTACTGGGTATCATCGGGACAACGTGACAAAAGATCAGCTAATGTATTAAGTTTGCCTGGGATGTGCCTCACTTCAAAACTATAGTCTTGAAGCAAAAGAGACCATCGAGCTATCATGTGGTTGGTCGGCGCACCTGATGTAATGATCGTCAAAGGACTATTATCTGTTTCCACAATAAAATGCCTCCCAAGGAGGAATCTGGAAAATTTTGTGATGGCAAATACAAGAGCGAGTGCCTCCTTCTGAGGTGTGGACCAACTCCGTTCCCTCTTTTTGAGTTTACGGCTTAGGTAATATACAGGATGCAAAATGCTGTCACTTTCCTGTAATAGTACAGCCGCAATCGCCACGGAGCTCGCATCTGTGCGCAATCTGAAAGGAATATGCAAATTTGGCAATTTGAGAATGGGATTCTTTGAACTATTCTCGGAAAAATAGGATAATACTTTATCGAATGCAAGTTTCAGGCATTCGCTGCTTACAATCTTATTTGGGTGTTCTTTTTTTAGTATGTTAGTAAAACTTTCAGTCAGTTCAGCAAAATCTGGAATGAACTGTCTGTAGTAATTTAGCTGTCCTAACACACTTCTGACTTGTTTCTTTGTAGTCGGAAGTGATAGTTTTAGAATCTTTGACACGATGTTGTCGTCAGGTGTGACAAAGCCATTAGAGATCTTATAACCCAAAAAGGAGATTTCTTGGTAGGCTATGTCAACTTTGGCAGGTTTAACTGTCAGTCCGTGTTTTCTAATACGGTCAGACGTCTGCTGTAATGTCTTTATATGGTCTGTCATTGTCTTTGTGTGTACACAAATGTCGTCCATGTACGAGATGATGTTCGTTATGTCTGTCAGTAATAGTCTGGTCATGCGTACGAATGTTGCGGGTGCGTTTACAAGCCCAAATGGTAATTTGCACCATTCGTACAGTCCCCAAGGTGTGGCAAATGCTGTCAGGTGTCTGCTCTGTTCGTCTACCGGTATTTGCCAGTAACCTTTTGTCATGTCCAGTTTCGTAAAGTATCTAGAGTCTGTCAGTTCCGTCAGTAGTTCTTCACAGTTGGTCATTGGTTCTAAATCCAACTGTGTGATTTTATTTAACCTTCTGTAATCTACACAGAGTCTTATTGTGTTGTCCTTTTTGCGCACTCTGACTATTGGAGAACGAAAATGTGATTGTGATCGTCTGATAATGTTGTTTCTTTTCTAAGTCTATAATTTCTTGATGTAGTTGTTCTTTGTAATGTATGGGAATGGAGTATGGTCTGCATTTTATTGGTGTGCTGGATGTCATGGTAATGTGGTGGTGTACTAAGTCTGTCTGTCCTGGTTGGTTAGAAAAGATGGTATTGTAGTCTTGTATTAATTGTCTGCAACTGTCAGTCTCTGCTTGTGTTAGCTGAGGGTTGATTTTAATGTCTTGTAAACAATTTGTCGTGTCTAGTGCTGGTGTTGGTATTTCGTCGGTCTCCTCGTCGTCTTCATGGTCAATTATGGTGGTGCTGGCTACTGTCTCGTCTTGGTCTTCGTCTCTGTTGTAGTATGGTTTTAGCATGTTGACGTGGAATATTTTATGTTTGTCTTTGACTGCAATTTCATAGTCAACTGTTGAAATCTGTCTTAGTACTTTGAATGGACCCTGCCATGAGTCTGTCAGTAAATGTCGGTCACTCGGTAGAAGAAGAAGAACGTCCTGTCCAGGTGTCAGCGTTATCGTCCTGTTTCCTCTGTTTGCGTATTGTCTGTAGATCGCACCAGATTTCTTAAGTGCTTCCTTTGCTATGATACAAGATCTCATTATTCTTTCACGCAATGATGTAACATGCTCGTATGATGATATGGGTTTATGTACAGGTATAGTTTCAGTTAACATGGAGTTGTATATACATAATGGGCCGCGTGGTTTGGTACCATACACAAGCTCAAATGGTGAAAAACCAGTGCTGGCATGCGGAACTTCGCGGTAAGCAAATAATATGGCAGGCAAATAGGTATCCCAGTCTTCGGGATGTTCTTCTGTGACTTTAGACAGCATATGCTTTAAGTCCCCATTAATTTTCTCTATAATCCCAGTGGAGTGTGGATGATATGGGCTGTTAAAGCATTGCTTAACACCTAACATTTTGGTGAAAGCTTGCGTTGCTGTCGCTATAAATTGACTTCCACGGTCAGATAAGATAGTGTCAGGGAACCCTACTCTTGAGAATATATGGAAGAAGACTTCCATCACTTCCTTGGCAGTTATGTTCTTTAGGGGAATCGCTTCTGGCCATCGACTACAAAGATCAATTGTCGTAATTATTTATTTATTTCCTCTAGCTGTAACGTGATTTAGAGGACCTACAATGTCAACCGAGATCTTCTCAAAGGGTCTACTGGCTAAATCTGTAACCTGTAATTCAGCCTGTGGGTGTTTACCCTTTTTCACTAGTTTTTGGCAGATGTCACAGGATCTGCAATATTGTTTTGTGTCATTGCAGAATTTTGGCCAATAAAACTGTGTTAGCAATCTAGATCTGGTTTTCGAATATGCCATATGCCCTGCAAAAGGTATATCATGTGAAATATGTAAGGCCTGTTTACGGTAGTCAACTGGCAGTACAGTTTGCTCTGTGGTATGGTTGCTTCTGGTATAGTACCTTGTGAGGATGCAATCTTTCAGAGCAAAATGCCATCTTGCATTTTTGGTTAACCTTGGCTTTTGACCTATGAGATTAAAATATTTAACCAATGATGGATCAGCCTTTTGGGCTTCTATTAAGTTCTCCCTCATGGTTTTTGAAGGAAGTAACACTGGGCTTAGCATTTGTAGTGCCTCAGTTTGATCAATTTGATCTTGCACTCTAGCAGCAGATCTAGTTACTGCGTTAACATTATCGGTAACATGACATGGTGGTGAATGAATTACATCAATGGATTCATGTGATGATATTACAGAATTGGCTACAATACATTCATTCAATGATATCACACTCTCACTACTGCAGTTAGATGGAGATGATGGTCCATCATCATTAACACACTTGGCACTAGATGTTATGGTGTTATGAGGCATATCATTTACCTCAGGAAGGTTCCCTACAATAACATCACAACATGGGTTGGATAATGCTGCACATTTGACCTTTCCTGTGATGAATGGGGTGTCAATATATGCCCATGCAAGTGGATACTTCTCAATGTTCCCAGAGAAGGTTCTGCATGTTATGTGTTTGCCTGTATAGTCTGTAGGCAATATGAACCGTCTTTTTACACCGATAAGAGTGCTTCCGCTGTCCCGTAAGACTGTAGCAGATTTGCCATTAACATATCCCTGGTGGATGTTAATCTTGCCTTTGGAGTCTATCACCAAGTTAGCTTCTTCGTTGGTGATAGGTATTGAGTGGCCACATGTCAAAATGCCATCCTCATGAAATTGATTACAGGTGGTACATTTTTCTAATTTAAACGTATCAATAGTCTGTGCTGAGTTCACAGGGTGATCTTCAACCTCTTCATCTTCTGAGGAAGAGCTATCGAACATGGCTGCATTAGCCTTCTTGGTCATCTGTTTGCCTAAACAGGAATGGCGCCAGTGACCATACGCCTTACAAAGGAAGCATTTGGATAGGCGTTTGTAGCTTCTTCGCTCTTTGTCTTGCTTATTCACGTAGTTTTGGAAGTATTTTAGATATTCTGGGTTCTTATCACACATCTCTGTTTGATTGTGTGCTAGTTGGCAAAATCTACATTGCTGGTATTTCTCAGTATTAGGCTTGAATGATCTTTGCCTATTGTAGGGCTCTGATCTTGGTTTGTCATGTGTAGCAGCTGCTACAAAACTTAAGTCAGTCAACCCAATGGAAAAACAATGCTTATTGGCTGTAAAATAGCCAGAACCTCGCTTTTCTATCTGTTCTACACTTTCACACTGACATTCTAGCAGAAACTTGGAGAATGGAGGTGGAAGAGATGAGATGATTTTATCTCTGAGGATGAGATCTTTTAATTTATTAAAGTTATCATAAATCTTGGCCGCAGACAGCCATTTGCTGAAAATATCCTGTACTACCGAAATGTAGTCAGAGAAAGTTTGTGTAGGTTTTGGAAATAGCTTACTAAATTGTTCTCTGTAGCCTGCCTCATCTAACAGGAAGTGTGACATTATTTTTGACTTCATGTACTGATAATCTTTTCTGAGATCTTTAGGGATGGTCTCTATGACTTTCAGAGGCTCCCCTGATAAACTTTTCATGTATATTATGTTCCATTCCGTTTCTGGAATTTGGTAATGGTCCATTAATATTTCAAAGTTCTGGGTAAAGGCTGCTATGCAGTCTCCCGAGGTATAGTTTCTGACGATCCCTTGGTACTTTTTGTACTGGTTTTCTTTTTCCAGTCTTTCTGATTTCCGGGACTCTTTTTCTACAGATGTTTCGGCTTCAAGCTGTTTGATTTTCAGCTGGAGTTCAAGCTCTTCTCGTTTACTTTGAGCTGCTTTTTCTGCTTTCTTTACCTCAGCATCTATTTCTGCCTGCTTAGTTTTTGCAGTCAACTCCAATTCTGCCTGTTTCATAGCTGCTTCTGCTTGTTTAGTTTTTGCAGCCACTTCCAATTCCGCCTGTTTGGCAGCTCTTTTAGCCGCTCTTTCATCGCGGTCCCTAGCTTTTTCCTGTACTAGGAGATGTTCTGAATATTTTGTTTCACTCCATTTTGTTAACTCATCACCAGTTAACTTTAACTTTAAACCCATCTCAATGAAATCATTTAAAGTCTTCATGTACTGATAATCTTTTCTGAGATCTTTAGGGATGGTCTCTATGACTTTCAGAGGCTCCCCTGATAAACTTTTCATGTATATTATGTTCCATTCCGTTTCTGGAATTTGGTAATGGTCCATTAATATTTCAAAGTTCTGGGTAAAGGCTGCTATGCAGTCTCCCGAGGTATAGTTTCTGACGATCCCTTGGTACTTTTTGTACTGGTTTTCTTTTTCCAGTCTTTCTGATTTCCGGGACTCTTTTTCTACAGATGTTTCGGCTTCAAGCTGTTTGATTTTCAGCTGGAGTTCAAGCTCTTCTCGTTTACTTTGAGCTGCTTTTTCTGCTTTCTTTACCTCAGCATCTATTTCTGCCTGCTTAGTTTTTGCAGTCAACTCCAATTCTGCCTGTTTCATAGCTGCTTCTGCTTGTTTAGTTTTTGCAGCCACTTCCAATTCCGCCTGTTTGGCAGCTCTTTTAGCCGCTCTTTCATCGCGGTCCCTAGCTTTTTCCTGTACTAGGAGATGTTCTGAATATTTTGTTTCACTCCATTTTGTTAACTCATCACCAGTAATGTTTCAATGAAAATGATTTCACACACGCGCAATTTTGTTATAAAGTGTTAGTAATTTGAACAATTTATATAATATTTTTAAGTTTACAGCGCGTTCCTAAACTTGCATACAAAAGTATATGAAAAAGGTAATACTTAAGTGCTCTGGAGACACTTGAGAATGGTGAAAACAGGGCCAGAGACTGTAGGGTCGTTACCGTTCGCACAAATGACCTCTACGGGTAACAGTATCAGGTAACACACGAAAACCTGTTTACTTTTGGAGGAAATTTTTTTTAGAATCTGTGTTTTTGTGAGGTGTATGTTTGTCACTAAATTTGATTGAGGTTTGTTTGCCGTCGAGTGTTATTGTTGGTCGTAATGTTGTCTGTTCAACAATTTCCACAAATATCTTTCTTTCCTGAACTTTCTGCTTCCACACGCTACACAACTACTTTCACGAAGACAAGTTAGCCATGTTTAAACGTTCAGTAACTGTGATGATACATCGCTTATACACAAATTAAATGATCAACTTTAGTAAGGACGTACACATCATATTTATCATTTCACGTGGATAAGTTACATACGATCACAATTTTAAGTTTAACTGATCCAACACGGACGAACAACCTATGCTCAATTATGATTTACTTAAGGCTAGACAACAGCTATTACGTCTACACATTCATTTCCTAATGTGACAAGTTATTAACGTTCACATATACGGTTCAAATCCGACAAGGACGAGCTACCCACGTTCACACATGTCAGGTTCTCACATTTAAAGATGAATCTGGCTCGCTTGACCTAACATATGCGAGACATACACAGTCACAGAATGATTTGACTGGACACACGGTAACACTAAGTTCAATAGTTTATTTACACTTCACATGTAACACAATATACTTCGGCCTGTTGCCGGCATGATGTGAATACAATAATACATACAGTCGATGAATCAATACACTCACAGACTCAAACCACAGCCGCACAGTCTTCCATCTTCTCACAAGAGATACTAGCAATCGACATTCGGGCACAGCAACAATACAAGCCTCTCTCATACAGCGTCTGTCCGGTCCGAATACCCAAGCCTCGTCTGGCGTTTCTCGCTCTGAGCACTTGCCCTGTGTGATCGAGTCCAGCGGGAACTGCGTGCATCACACTTGCACTTGCTTGACCGCTGTCGGTTACTCTAACTCACCAGCGAACCTGTGGATGGGTAACTGTGGTTTGCCCGGCGCGCTTAACGACGCCGCGGCACAACAATGGGGGATTATGACAAATGGGAGTGAGAGTTGAAGGCAGGGGACACCATATGTTGTCTAGGTTGTGAATGGGAGTGAGAATTGAAGGCAGGGGACACCATTTGTTGTCTGGGTTGTGAATGGGAGAGAGAGTTGAAGGAAGGGGACACCATTTGTTGTCTGGGTTGTGAATGGGAGTGAGAGTTGAAGGCAGGGGACACCATTTGTTGTCTGGGTTGTGAATGGGTGTGAGAGTTGAAGGCAGGGGACACCATTTGTTGTCTGGGTTGTGAATGGGAGTGAGAGTTGAAGGCAGGGGATACAATTTGTTGTCTGGGTTGTGAATGGGAGTGAGAGTTGAAGGCAGGGGACACCATTTGTTGTCTGGGTTGTGAATGGGAGTGAGAGTTGAAGGCAGGGGACACCATTTGTTGTCTAGGTTGTGAAATGGGAGTGAGAGTTGAAGGCAGGGGATATCATTTGTTATCTGGGTTGTAGATGGGAGTGAAATAGGTTGATAGTTGAAGGAAGGGGATACTATATGTTGTCTGGAATGTGAGTAGTGGTGAGGACTGAAGGAAGCAGGCACGTTTGTTTGTCTGCGTTGTGAATGAAAGTGGGAGCTGAAGAAAGGGAACACTTTTGATTATCTGAGTTGTGAATGGGGGTGCATTTTAAAAGTGGTGTGTGTACCGTGGCTTGGCTCTGCTTAGGTCACCAGGTGCACTGAATCCGCATTGACAGAACGACCACAGAGCTGCAAGCAGAAGATAAACCTATCAGATCCAAGAATGGGGATTTATTCAGTTCACACAATCATAGACTGCCAGAGTTTGCACGTTACACACGCATCATTTGTGTTTGGCAAGCGTTAGTAATAAGGTAGAAGTAGACAGAGCAGTAATAAAGGAAAATGAAATGACATGCCGTTCACAAAGAGTATCAGGCCTACCAATCTATTCTAGAGGTTTATCTTTCCCTGTCTGCCAGCACGGGTCCTGCTAGAGTTGATGAATATTTGATAGACTGTATCCTTTACGGAATTACTGGCATGGGATTTTGATAGAAAGTAAACTGCCAGGGCTAGGGGCAAATATTTTCCAAACACTCTCACCTCAAACAGCAAACTGAACATGTGTGAAAGTTTCTCCCTGTATTTGTTGCTTTCTAACAAGCTGACCGCGGCTGCAGTTGCAAATTATTGGGTTTGGTGTTGAGACGAACCTGTTCGCGTTGTCTTGGTTAAAGAAATGCATACAGGAATGTATATCTCTGGATGGAGCAGCGAGGGAGTACTTCTGAGAATAGCTCGATGGATATGTAGTTAGGCTAGTTTAGTTAAATTATCCGGTGATCCTACGTCAGTATGTTATGTTTATGATTAGATGATCTGGCCAGCTCACCTGCTGCATGGGCAACGTGTAGTCTCTAAATTCAGCCCAGGCTTTGCGCTGTTTAGAGGTATAACTCTATTTTATAAACTATCGTCTGTTAAGATGGCAAGGTGTTAGTGACGATACTACGGCCACCTCACACACACTTTCTAAGAATTATTGATACAATTTCTGTAATTTTCGCAAGGTGTGGATACAACGCCAGTCTATTCTCCTTTTCTGAATAGTTCATTGATTCTTAAGTGGGAAAGTTTTCAATGAACATAACTCTAATTCAGCGTCAGACCCTCGTGTGTTCAACAAAAACAACACACATGTGTCTGACACCTAGGCTAGGCAGTTATTTGTGTATGTTGAACACGCAGAAGTGTGTGTGCACCTCTGTTACTGTATATCTATATTAAGCGTTAGTCTGCCATGTTTTTATTTGATTAGAAAACATTGTGTCACATTCGATATGTTCATGCGATATATTTGCGTATGCCAGTACTAAAGCCAAGTTTATAAAAACGAAAACTCATGTACACATTAAATTAACATGTTGAAAATGTTAAATAGTGTCAGCTACTATACTTTTCAAAATAGTGTATTCCCTAATGAATTTAAATCCAGACGCCGTAAATAAAATATTGCACGATTTATAGCCTGGTATAGTTCGCTGCATGTCGTCAGATGTATACTGCAGAGTTATATATCATGTTATGTGAAGGAATAAATGATACTTTAGATGAAATATGATGTACATCAGCGATGAAATTGCGCGCATGTGTAGAACGTTATAAACACAGACGTCCTTCTGTTTACATAGTTTACAACCGAATATGCGTGTCCAGTGTAACAGTTGAGCTGGGCATATATGTGTTTATGCTCAAGACGTGTTACAGTGGGTAGTCATGACAGTTGAAGTATTTAGTTAGGCTCGTATTGTCACTGACGGAACACACGGGGTCATCAAATCATCAACAACATCCAGTAGCCTGCCTGCACCGAACTTCTCCTCTGTAAAGAATTCAGAAATGTATATATTATAAGGCAGATGTCGTGCATCTATTTCACTCATGTGTACAATTATTTATCAAAGTTTGAATCTATCTACGTTGTGGATCAAATCTAGAATCTATCTACGTTGTGGATCAAATCTAGAATCTATCCATGTCGTGGTCTTCCTCGTCGCAGCCTACCCAGTACACATAGATCCATAATTTTCTTTTCAAGATGTCCATCTCTTTCATCTGTTCAAAATATTTCATTGTCCACATTTTTGTCTGCCTTAACAACCAATCTGTTCCAATACTGGGTTGTTGTTAAATAGATCTACTTGTTCTCCTTTCCAACCGATGAAATTGTCATATTTCTCTGTATCACTTACATTCAAAGACTCACGTGTTGTTCAGCTGATGTGTTCAGTGTCCAGGTTTCACAACCGCGTGTTGTTCAGCTGATATGTCAAATTTCCAGATTTCACACCCGTGTGTTGTTCAGCTGATGTGTTCCAGGTTTCACACCCATTCATTGTTCAGTGTCCAGGTCTCACAGCCGTGTGCTGTTCAGCTTATGTGTTCAGTGTCCAGGTTTCACGCCGATGTGTTGTTCAATGTCCAGGTTTCACGCCGATGTGTTGTTCAATGTCCAGGTTTCACAGCCGTGAGCTGTTCAATGTCCAGGTTTCACAGCCGTGTGCTGTTCAATGTCCAGGTTTCACAGCCATGTGTTGTTCAATGTCCAGGTTTCACAGCCATGTGCTGCTCAATGTCCAGGTTTCACGCCGATGTGTTGTTCAATGTCCAGGTTTCATAGCCGTGTGCTGTTCAATGTCCAGGTTTCACAACCGTGTGTTGTTCAATGTCCAGGTTTCACAGCCGTGTGCTGTTCAATGTCCAGGTTTCACAGCCGTGTGCTGTTCAATGTCCAGGTTCCACAGCCGTGTGTTGTTCAGCTGATGTGTTTAGTGTCCAGGTTTCACAGCCATGTGCTGCTCAATGTCCAGGTTTCACGCCGATGTGTTGTTCAATGTCCAGGTTTCATAGCCGTGTGCTGTTCAATGTCCAGGTTTCACAGCCGTGTGTTGTTCAATGTCCAGGTTTCACAGCCGTGTGCTGTTCAATGTCCAGGTTTCACAGCCGTGTGCTGTTCAATGTCCAGGTTTCACAGCCGTGTGCTGTTCAATGTCCAGGTTCCACAGCCGTGTGTTGTTCAGCTGATGTGTTTAGTGTCCAGGTTCCACAGCCGTGTGTTGTTCAATGTCCAGGTTTCACAGCCGTGTGCTGTTCAATGTCCAGGTTCCACAGCCGTGTGCTGTTCAGCTTATACGTTCATTGTCCAAGTTTCACGCCCATGTGTTGCCACAGGAAATGTGCATGCTCTTAGTACGCTTGACTTGTGTTTTTCTATGTCTCCAATCTATAACGGTTTTAATCGACTCAGTGCCGAAGGATAACATATCAACAAATGTGACCTCCCATTTAGACAGAAGGACCATATATCGCCGTACTACGGTTATCATGTTAATTGTTGTGTTTCGTGTATCTTCCACAATGTCAATGCTCAGGGAGCATTATAATACTCGTTTATTTGATTGCGCACCACGTTTGGTGCAAACCTACTTTTTTTTTGACACTGGATCAGTTAATTGCGCTTGATTTGTAGAACAATGTGCAAATCCCGAAACAACCAAATAATAAATTTCATTATTGCTCACTGGATTTTAGGAGGCCTGGTGTTCCTTGCCAGTGAGAAGTCCTGATCGTTCGGGTCCACATCGATTGACGGATGTCAGTCGCGGCGATTGGCAATCTTGAGTATAGCCTACGATGGGTAACGTTGTAATATTCTGTTATGATAATTTGGTGTGTCCAGCGTGTGCCGCGTGGTTATACACCCGCTTCACACGCCAGTGATCCGGGACTTGTTTCCGGATCCGGTCATGGATATGCACTACTGACGAGCTCAAACGAGAGCGAAACTCGAGTATAGTGCTTCCATATTGACGTGGATAGGCCTTAGGTTCATACCAGAATACGATCAGCGTTGCCAGTAGTGGGTTGTGCTCAATATTTAAATTTCAAATCCCGAAACAACCAAATAATCAATGTGCAGGATATTAAAAGCAAATAATGTCACCATCCCCTTTCCACCGCCCATCCTGAGTAAACCTGGACATTCACTACAACAATAATGTCATCCCCTTTCCACCGCTCATCCCGAGTGAACCTGGACATTCAAAACAAATCGCAGAGATCAGCATAGCCGAATGGATAAGGGCGCTCGCTCTTAAACTTCCAGTGTACTGATGGCAAGATAGCCGGTTTAACCCTTACATCAGTCAGCTGGACTAAAATGTTGACTTCTCCTACTTGACAAGGCGACGTAAATTACAAGTACCTCTGATGTCGAAGTGGGTCCGCCTGATGGTGAGGGACACCCAAAAATCAGTCCAGCATGGACTACGCCTAAGCTGACAGCAATGGAACAAAGAATAAACAAAACCCGCCTGTCTACAATTTCTCTCCGTTGATAAGATGTTGCCATATTTGTTGTATCACCGTTTGTGCTTGTTTTTGTTGCTCTGAGACCATACTGGTAGCTACAATACCAGCCACGATTATTAATGTGGTGAATGGATTAGTAATGATATACTATAACATGATTTCCTTTCAGAGCACACCACCCTAACTGGAGACGTAATGGAGTTAAAATACCTGTTGGAAGTCACGAATAATTGGAAGATATGTATTGTAGTAATCTACGAAATACAAGCGTAGAGAAACAGGTGACAATCTTTCTTTTCTAGAGGGGTTGTAGAGGTAAATGTAACTAATACTAAGCGGACAATTGAGCACATTTGTCTTATTGTAATGCAGACATGGCAAACAAAATTTACCCGGGCTATAGCAACAGTTCAGCAACACTACACGATGATGGTGATGAGACCCCCCTGGGAGGGCCAGACACTAAACAATCACAGATCCACTCTAACGCCATCCCAGGAGAGATTCCAGACTCGAATAACTCACTGCACGAGCCGAAAACAAGAGGCGGGGGCAGAGAGTACCTGCATGTCGTTCGACCTGGCGAGCTGGTGGCGGCGGGCGCGCTACCAGGCGTGGAAGTAGTTCACGCTGATCAAACGTCAGATGGTTTGGCCAGCGCGTCGACTGATGGTAGATTATCGCCAGCAGCAGGGTCTGCTGTTCGGTCCCGACCACGCACTGATTACAAGAGGAAAGGCAACATGCCGGATGGTCCTACACCTCGAGCTAACGCGGTCAAATACACCAGTCAAGTGATTGGAGGTCAGTGAACTTGTCTTCGTGTGTCTTGTCCATGTTTATTCTGTGTTGTATCACGTGCTACGTGCTATAGTTACGCTTACGCAATATATACTGGCTCCGTGGCGAAGACGATACGTTCGCAATTCTAAACCCACATACCCGCGTTCGAAACACAGCTGCCGGCGATTTGGCAGCAGACAACCTTGAGTTGGTTTTTTAAGAAATGGTATGGATGCCGGTCGTTCAGAAAGTAATGACAACCTACTGAACGCAAACTTGCCAAGAGATCACAACAGGGGGGGGGGGGATTCTGGTGTTGACTGCAAACATCCTATAAAAGATATGCAACTAACTAACCTATGAAAGATAACAGTAAGTGTAGTCACAGAGCACACGCTACCAGCGGGGAGTGCTAGATATTTACATGTTCTAGGCCAGGCCTTAATGAGACGTGTAGTCACACAGCACACGCTACCAGCGGGAAGTGCTAGATATTTACATGTTCTAGGCCACGCTTTGATGAGACGTGTAGTCACACAGCACACGCTACCAGCGGGGAGTGCTATATATTTACATGTCCTAGGCCAGGCCTTAATGAGACGTGTAGTCACACAGCACACGCTACCAGCGGGAAGTGCTATATATTTACATGTCCTAGGCCAGGCCTTAATGAGACGTGTAGTCACACAGCTAACGCTACCAGCGGGAAATGCTATATATTTACATGTCCTAGGCCAGGCCTTAATGAGACGTGTAGTCACACAGCACACGCTACCAGCGGGAAGTGCTATATATTTACATGTTCTAGGCCACGCCTTAATGAGACGTGTAGTCACACAGCACACGCTACCGGCGGGGAATGTTAGATATTTACATGTTCTAGGCCACGCCTTGATGAGACGGGTGACTAGTTCACTTCCTCACTGCCATTCCTTCCCAAACAAATCTCAGAACATTCTGACAAGTGTTATCATCATCATGTGCCATGCCTACCAGTATTTAGTCTGTCATCTCACACGATCCCCAGCCATTGGTCTGATCTGTGTTGTTGTGATAATTATGCCGTGTGGCCAAGTGATCCAGATATTTATCTCTCAGCATTTTCTTTGCTCCTAACCCATCAATTTGGCACGTTGTCGCAGAGTTTTTAAAGTTTATTTTTATTCATAATGTACTCCAACAATCTTGATTGTCTACGACTAATTTCTCTCATCAATGTACGGTGTTTGTTTGTTCTTTGAAGGGCTGTCTGTTTTTTGTTTTCTCATTCGCTCGCTTTGAACTCAAGCGTAGTCCATACACGTGCTATTATTTTAGTGCCCTGGACTGGTTTTGGAAGGGAATTAGCTTTCCCTATTACCAGTGTTCCTCGCCATCAGGCGAACTCACTCTGACTTCTGAGGTACTTGTAATTTACGTCCCCCAGTCGAGAATTCAACATTTTAGTCCAACTGACTGGTGTAGGGGTTGAACCCGCTACCTCGCCATCAACACACCGGAAGTTTAAGATCGAGCGCTCTTAGATATTATAATGGGTAGTGTTCGCTATACTTGTAACTACAAAACTCATAAGTGCTACATGTTAAATTTGTTGTTAATTATCAAACGTGTGTTATGCCAGTTATTGTCTTCATCAGCAGACCATTGCGATCATAACTGTCTTTTGAAGTGTCTCTCTATCATAGGCCAGACGCCCAGCCTCTGTTGCTTCTATATATATATATATATATATATATATATATATATATATATATATATATATATATATATATATATATATATATATATATATATATATATATATATATATATATATATGACCTTCTATCACATCTTGAATCCATCTGCGTTATGGTGCCCCTCTTCTCCGTTTCCCTAGTAATCACTTTCCATAATGATATCTTCCAGACGTTAATGTCATTTTTCAAATTAACATGTTTCACTTTCCTCAGTTATTTGTTCTTAAAAACTAATCTTCTTCAATATTCAGTTCTTGTTGAACATATATGTTTGTTCTCTTTTGTTTTCCTTGTTCTTGTTTTCCCCATCCGTATCTGGGAGAACTCGGTGTCCGATCCACCACCCATTTAGAGGCGTATGACATCCTGGAGTCAATTTTTTTGTTTTTGAAAAAAAAGGGGTGGGGGGGGGGGGGGAGTGATAAAAGCGTTAATGTTGTAGTCTACAAAATTGTATATTCTGCTATAACTATATCACGTATAGACTGCTATAACTATATCACGTATAGTCTGCTATAACTATATCACATATAATCTGCTATAACTATATCACGTATAGTCTGCTATAACTATATCACGTATAGTCTGCTATAACTATATCACGTATAGTCTGCTATAACTACACCACATATAGTCTGCTACAACTATATCACATATAGACTGCTATAACTATATCACATATAATCTGTTATAACTATATCACGTATAGTCTGCTATAACTATATCACGTATAATCTGCTATAACTATATCATGTATAATCTGCTATAACTATATCATGTATAATCTGCTATAACTATATCATGTATAATCTGCTATAACTATATCATGTATGGTCTGCTATAACTATATTACGTATAATCTGCAATAACTATATCACGTATAGTCTGCTATAAATATATCACATATAATCTGCTATAACTATATCACATATAGTCTGCTATAACTATATCACATATAATCTGCTATAACTATATCACGTATAGTCTTCTATAACTATATCACGTATAATCTGCTATAACTATATCATGTATGGTCTGCTATAACTATATCACATATAGTCTGCTATAACTATATCACATATAATCTGCTATAACTATATCATGTATAGTCTGCTATAAATATATCACATATAATCTGCTATAACTATATCACATATAGTCTGCTATAACTATATCACGTATAGTCTGCTATAACTATATCACATATAATCTGCTATAACTATATCACGTATAGTCTGCTATAACTATATCACGTATAATCTGCTATAACTATATCATGTATGGTCTGCTATAACTATATCACATATAGTCTGCTATAACTATATCACATATAATCTGCTATAACTATATCACGTATAGTCTGCTATAACTATATCACCTATAATCTGCTATAACTATATCACATATAGTCTGCTATAACTATATCACATATAGTCTGCTATAACTATATCACATATAATCTGCTATAACTATATCACGTATAATCTGCTATAACTATATCACATATAAACTGCTATAACTATATCACGTATAGTCTGCTATAACTATATCACATATAGTCTGCTATAACTATATCACATATAATCTGCTATAACTATATCACATATAGTCTGCTATAACTATATCACATATAATCTGCTATAACTATATCACATATAGACTGCTATAACTATATCACATATAGACTGCTATAACTATATCACGTATAATCTGCTATAACTATATCATGTATAGTCTGCTATAACTATATCACATATAGTCTGCTATAACTATATCACGTATAATCTGCTATAACTATATCACGTATAATCTGCTATAACTATATCACGTATAATCTGCTATAACTATATCACATATAATCTGCTATAACTATATCATGTATGGTCTGCTATAACTATATCACGTATAATCTGCTATAACTTTATCATGTATGGTCTGCTATAACTATATCACGTATAATCTGCTATAACTATGTCACGTATAGTCTGCTATAACTATATCACATATAATCTGCTATAACTATATCACGTATAGTCTGCTATAACTATATCACGTATAATCTGCTATAACTATATCACGTATAGTCTACTATAACTATATCACATATAGTCTGCTACAACTATATCACATATAGACTGCTATAACTATATCACATATAATCTGCTATAACTATATCACGTATAGTCTGCTTTAACTATATCACGTATAATCTGCTATAACTATATCATGTATGGTCTGCTATAACTATATCACGTATAATCTGCTATAACTATATCATGTATGGTCTGCTATAACTATATCACGTATAATCTGCTATAACTATATCATGTATAGTCTGCTATAAATATATCACATATAATCTGCTATAACTATATCACATATAGCCTGCTATAACTATATCACGTATAGTCTGCTATAACTATATCACATATAATCTGCTATAACTATATCACGTATAGTCTGCTATAACTATATCACGTATAATCTGCTATAACTATATCATGTATGGTCTGCTATAACTATATCACATATAGTCTGCTATAACTATATCACATATAATCTGCTATAACTATATCATGTATGGTCTGCTATAACTATATCACGTATAATCTGCTATAACTATATCACATATAATCTGTTATAACTATATCATGTATGGTCTGCTATAACTATATCACATGTAGTCTGCTATAACTATATCACATATAGTCTGCTATAACTATATTACGTATAATCTGCTATAACTATATCACATATAGACTGCTATAACTATATCACATATAATCTGCTATAACTATATCATGTATAGTCTGCTATAACTATATCACGTATAGTCTGCTATAACTATATCATATATAGTCTGCTATAACTATATCATATATAGTCTGCTATAACCATATCATATATAGTCTGCTATAATCACGTATAGTCTGCGATAACTATATCATGTATAGTCTGCTATAACTATATCATGTATAGTCTGCTATAACTATATCATGTATAGTCTTCTATAACTATATCATGTATAGTCTGCTATAACTATATCATGTATAGTCTTCTATAACTATATCATGTATAGTCTGCTATAACTATATCATGTATAGTCTGCTATAACTATATCATGTATAGTCTTCTATAACTATATCATGTATAGTCTGCTATAACTATATCATGTATAGTCTTCTATAACTATATCATGTATAGTCTGCTATAACTATATCACGTATAGTCTGCTATAACTATATCACGGATAGTCTGCTATAACTGCATCACGTATAGTATGCACCTTACCTGATGTGTCATAGATTAGAATATACGAAGGCCTAACAGTCCACATCCCCGCGGAAGTATATGCTGTTTGGTTAACTGAACCTTATACGGTATCTTATACGCGCTAAGCGACTCGAACCACACAGTCCACTATACTAGGCCGGAGTGTTACCATTCTAACACGGAGACGATCCTGCTCTATATAACACAATACAGTCTACGTCTCCAGTGTCTGGTATACACCATTCTTATATTTCATGACGAAAGACAACCCCTTCAGTGTCTGATATATGCCATTCTTATATTTAATGACGAAAGACAAACCCTTCAGTGTCTGATATATAACATTCTTGTATTTCATGACGAAAGACAACCCCTTCAGTGTCTGGTATATACAATTCTTATATTTCATGACGAAAGACAACCTCTTCAGTGTCTGATATACACCATTCTTATATTCCATGACGAAAGACAACCTCTTTAGTGTCCTAGTGACGGAAGCCAACGTTTTCAGTGTCTGCTATAACTTCGGGCTAAGGCAGCGCGATCCTAGGCTTCCTCTATAGTGTCTCCTATACATATCTTGTCCGTACACAGTGAGGCGTATGGGCTGGCCTTATATTTATGTAGACCAATCCTCACTTGGAGGTGATGTAGTCAGTCACACACAATGCCACATTTACTTCCTAAGATAATTCGGGGTACCCATTTTAGAGTAGGTAGATACGGGACTCACGATAAAAATAAAATCAGGCTCGATGCGAATTCGAACTGATAAACGCCGGGCCAGCAGGTAAGCGTGTCAGGCACTGCACTAAAGTGAATCACCGAGTCTGCTGTAACTTTGGTTTAATTCATTGTGATACAGGACTTCTTCTCCAGGGTATTCAATAACCCCGTTCTATTGCTGTGTGATTCGAGGCTTCCTATCAAGTGTCTGTTATAACTTCGTTCTAACATAGTGTGATTCAAGGCTTCCTGTCAAGTGTCTGTTATAACTTCGTCCAAATATAGTATGATAAAGCTTCCCGTTTAGTGCCTGCTATAATTTCGTTGTAATAAAGTGTGATAGAAGGCTTCCCTTCTAGTGTCTGTTATAACTTTGTTCTAATATAGTGTGATAGAAGACTTCCCGTTTAGTCTCTGTTATAACATTGTTCTAATATAGTGTGATAGAAGACTTCCCATTTAGTGTCTGTTATAACTTTGTTCTAATATAGTGTGATAGAAGACTTCCCATTTAGTGTCTGTTATAACTTTGTTCTAATATAGTGTGATAGAAGACTTCCCGTTTAGTCTCTGTTATAACATTGTTCTAATATAGTGTGACAGAAGACTTCCCATTTAGTGTCTGTTATAACTTTGTTCTAATATAGTGTGATAGAAGACTTCCCGTTTAGTCTCTGTTATAACATTGTTCTAATATAGTGTGACAGAAGACTTCCCATTTAGTGTCTGTTATAACTTTTTTCTAATATAGTGTGATACAAGACTTCCCAGTTAGTGTCTGTTATAACTTTGTTCTAATATAGTGTGATACAAGACTTCCCCTTTAGTGCCTGTTATAACTTTGTTCTAATATAGTGTGATACAAGACTTCCCATTTAGTGTCTGTTATAACTTTGTTCTAATATAGTGTGATACAAGACTTCCCATTTAGTGTCTGTTATAACTTTGTTCTAATATAGTGTGATACAAGACTTCCCGTTTAGTGCCTGTTATAACTTTGTTCTAATATAGTGTGATACAAGACTTCCCATTTAGTGTCTGTTATAACTTTGTTCTAACATAGTGTGATACAAGACTTCCCAGTTAGTGTCTGTTATAACTTTGTTCTAATATAGTGTGATACAAGACTTCCCGTTTAGTGTCTGTTATAACTTTGTTCTAATATAGTGTGATACAAGACTTCCCATTTAGTGTCTGTTATAACTTTGTTCTAATATAGTGTGATACAAGACTTCCCATTTAGTGTCTGTTATAACTTTGTTCTAATATAGTGTGATACAAGACCTCCCCTTTAATGCCTGTTATAATTTAGTTCTAACACATCGTTATCTAAGACTGTCTGTTAAGTGTTTACTCTCATTTCACTCTTTTATTACATACCGTGGCCTCGCGAAAGCCTGCTGTAGCTTTCCTTACATATTATAATACATTGTAAAAGACTCACCGTCATCTATAATTACGTTTAAATACAGAACCCATAAAAATAAGTTGCACGATTTATTGCCTGGGATATCTGTATCTCGCCAGGTGCATACTGCAGAATTATATACGCATCACATAAAGTGAATGGATGAATAATATTTTGATTGAGATACATAAAACACATTGTCTCTATACTGTTCGTATGTGGAGCGAATGTGCTCCCATAAATGTGGAGCCAATGTGCTCCAGTATATGTGGAGCGAATGTGCTTCCATATATGTGGAGCTAATGTGCTCCGCATTCGAATAGTATCAGATACTATGTGTGCACCTGAAGAGATACAACGAAATATGCCAGTCAATAAATCTTGCAACCTCTTGTTTGTAGCTTGTGTGTTCCACTTGTGGCTTGTGTGTTTCACTTATGGCTTGTGTGTTTCACTTATGGCTTGTGTGTTTCACCAAGGGAATACATTGCTATAATTACTTTCTCACTTAACATCAGAGACGATTACTCTTTCAATGTCTACTGTACCTTCTCTGTAATGTAGCATGATATAGTGCTACACGCACAATGCGTGCTATTTTAAGCATCTGCGTTTTCCTCATGATTAAACTCCCCTGGCTACCCAATCAACGGAGATAATCCTAACTGAAAAATGAGAACCAAGATGGCGGGCCTGGCCACTGCCAACGACAAGTTTTTAAATTTCCGATGACATAGGATGGCAATTTCACAATCTAAATAAAGGTTTCCATTCAGCGGTTTACACAGACAGTTATTTCCAGTTACAATTACCGCATCTCAGCATCGTCATCAGCATGTGCCATGTCGATGAGCGTCGGCGTCATGGCTCACCATCTCACACAATCACCAGTTTTGGATCAGCTCTGTGTTCTTGTCCCAGTTACGATCTTGCTGTTCTAGGCCATTGTAAAGAAGGTAGTCAGCCATTGCTTTTCTTTCGGCAGTGACCATACCGGTATAACCATTGTCTCTACACAGAGATCATGTGACTACTGTTGCTAACATGAGACCATAATCAACAACTACCGGGTGGCTACTCTCAAGTGTAATCCACCACGTACTCACATGGGTTCAAGTTACACTGGTTGAAGGGATAAACGGGTACTCCACATTGCCCAAGGGTGTCCCGAAGGTTAGCGGAAGGAAGGAGGAGCCTTACCTCTCCCTTTGAGTTGAGTTGAGCTAAGAACTGACTTCACTACACTCAGGACATCTCCATACGCGCTCCGTACCCTCGTTCAACAGCCAGCGAAGAGTCACACTACTAATCGTTCCCACCGCTATCTGATTCCAAGTTCTCCTGGTCTTCCATTTCACTTTTGAGATTCTACCAGAACCTCTCCTGTGATAGGCGTTTCAAGAATGTAACCGCATCGTGCAGCCAGGGTCGTGGTTTGAGCGGGCAAAAGAGCAAAATTTGTACGACCGTTCGACAAAGTCTCGATAAGCGCCCACTCTCTCTCGATGAGTAGTGGGCCTGCAGTCAGTAAGCTGGTATAGCTTTTGTTTTTCGGTTAGTCCTGCCGGCGTAGCTTGAAAGCTCGTCGGTAGGCGTCCAGTGGTTTTGCATGTATCACCTTGTACCGGGAGGGCGCGCTTTAGCGATGCTACTCTTGGCTTGCGTGTGCGTGAATAGTCCGTCTGTCCGATAGATATCTGGTTGATCCTGCCAGTAGTCATATGCTTGTCTCAAAGATTAAGCCATGCATGTCTAAGTTCACACTGTCTCACGGTGAAACCGCGAATGGCTCATTAAATCAGTCGAGGTTCCTTAGATGACACGATCCTACTTGGATAACTGTGGCAATTCTAGAGCTAATACATGCTTACCAAGCTCCGACCCTCGCGGAAAGAGCGCTTTTATTAGTTCAAAACCAATCGTCGTTGCCCTTCGCGGGGCGCGGCGTTCCCACTGGTGACTCTGGATAACTTTGTGCTGATCGCATGGCCTTACGTGCCGGCGACGCATCTTTCAAATGTCTGCCCTATCAAATGTCGATGGCTCCCCCGATGTGTCTCCACCTTGCCGTGGTGGGGGAGCTTGCGTGTCCCATCGACCCCATTTGCTAGCCGATGGGTGAAAAATTAAATATCGGACAGTTTATGGGATAGGGACCAGACTAAGAGAGACACAACCTGCTGCTCTGCAGGTATAGACTGAGGATAGCAGTCAAAATTTAAATCAGGTGCACGAAGGCAGAATTTCTTGGTTCGGACAAAACTCTTAAGGCTCCCTGTCGAGGGCTGTGGCTGAACGCCTCTAAGCCACAGACCCTCGGATCTGAGAGCCAGGCCGATACCCGTCTACCGGAAAATAGAAACGTGATACTGAGCAAGCTACATGCTCAGGTCTGTTATATGTTCGAAGGCTCTCAGCTGGGGGACATGAGGGATTCCCGGATGAGAGGGCCAGACCGTTTCCCGTTCACTGCTGCACGAAGGTAAGGTGCTGAGCCGGCAGCACATGTAGCCTACCTCGTGAGCGAGTACAAAAAAAGAAAGAAAAGTGCCCCAGTCGAAGGGCATTGTTACGGAAACTCTGTATCTAACTCATAGAGAGTGTAGATATAAGTGGAAGAACGTCTCAACGCAAAATGGAACGCACGGCGAGCGAACCTATTGCGTGGGTTGAAGTCACAAGCAAAAGCTTACCGAGTGGATGTCGCCCGCAATCTGACCGCTCCTGGTGTGTGCTTGAGCGATCAGTGGCAAGCGGGATGCTCAACACATGGAAGTGAGGAATAAAAGCAGCCATGAGCAGGACGTGGAAACTCCTTGGGTGAGCCCAGTCTCAGAGCAATATGTGCCGGCTCTGCAATTATGGAAGCCTCCTCGGATAGTGAGATGATGCCCATGGTCTGCCCCTGCCTTCCCTTGAGGGCCGTCCGCGATATCGTTGATCGTTCTATCTTGACCAGCTGAGATGTGGGTGACATTACAACAGTCTAACGTGTCTCGAAACCAGAGGAAGGCTAACCTCACTAAAAAATGCCCGCCAGAAGTCGGAAGTGTCGGCCTACGGGTGGCAAACTAAAAATTGACACTACGCAATTACGTCCGAGTGAAATGTCTCGCCCGAATGTCTCTCGTGCTAGGAACAGCTCTGACTACCTAGTTTCCGAATGCCGCTCTTGTTCGGAACAGCTCTGACTGGGTAGTTTTCCGAATGTCTGTTGAGCCTGGAAAAGCTCTGATGGGCGCAACGACAAGCACATGTCCGAAAACTCGCTGAGTGGATGCCGTCTGCAAACCTGTCTGGTTTGTGCGGGAATGACCCGGGGAAACGAAATGACCAATATATTGAAGTGAGGATTTAAAGCAGCCATGAGCAGGACGTGACGATCTCCCTCGGTGAGCCCAGATCCAGGGCGTTATGTGTCGGCCCTGCAACTATGGAAGCAACCTTGGATGGCGGAAAATGCTATGGACTGTCCCTGCCTTCCTTTGAGGGATGACCGTTGTCTTCGACCGTTCCACCTTGGCCAGCATGGTTGCAGATGGCGCCACAAAAGTGAGAGTCTCCCAGGAATGCTAACCTGGTCAAAAATGCACGCTAAAAGCCGGATGTGTTGGCCTAAGGGTTTCGATCCAAGGGTGCCTAACTAGACACACCGCAATCACATCTGAAAAAACACTCCGGATGAACGCAAAGAAGAAGAAGAAGAATACAATATAATTACATTGCGTAGTAATTTATGCATGTCCCATCCCATCCCGTCCCATGGGACTTTCGCATGGGATTCTCATGGGAATAACATTTCCATGGCCAAGCCTGGCAGGCTTGGCCTTGGGACATGTTTTCCTGTCCCATCCAATGGTAATTTATGCCTGTCCCATCCCGTCCCTACACTATTCAGAAAATCTCCCTTTTTTCCCACGGGATTCCCATGGCCAAGCCTGAATATCCCTACCCCGCCACCCGCAACTATACATCTTTTAATCTCGTATTTAAATTCACGATTTTGAAGGTGGCACTTTTGTATTTGAGTAGCCAATTGGCACAATCATAAACGAATTGTTGCATGAAGCATACCAGTATGAACTGATTTGAACACAGTTGTGATAAGCTGTTCCGCTGTCGTTTACGACATCAAAATGAAAATTCATTATTTTACGCGTCGTGCGTTATTGCGTCGTGGCTGGCAGCCATTTTATTCTCTCGCATTTCACACCAGCAACATCATTCAACGAGCAATTGTGAGAGTCTGGCAGCTGTCTGCCGTATTGCGTGTATTGCCATTGTTTGGAAAGTTAATGCATGTCACCATTCATGGAGCAATTATTTTCAGTATTCAAAACTATGTTTTCCTGTAGTAAATTTGAACAAAGAAGACACAAACAATAGACTGCACGATTCATTGCCTGGCATATTTCACTGCATCTCGTCAGGTACTACTGCAGAAATCACACAACACAAACTAAAGTGAAATTCTCATTTAAACCCTATAGAAATTGTGTGGGTTAAAATTAAAGGACAGGTGGCAGCTGACAATACTACAAATTGTCTGACGTCAAGATACTAACCCAGTCCGCGCTATTAAATATTGATAAAAGTTACTGGATAAAATGTGAGGACCATGTGTTGAAAGAGGTAGAGGGCTAATGGAGAAAGGATGGATTGAATTTTGTGCAAGATCTGGGCAGATCGCAGACATTAATTCACATGCACACTTACTGGGGTATTTTGCTCCTACTATTCGGACGAACTGCAGGCCCTAAACATTACAGCATCAGCATAATGTCAATGGCAACAGTTTGTATTCCACTGTGATGAATTTTCAGATCCGCAAGCCCTCAGCGGTGACAAACAACTGGTATTGAAAAAAAAAAAAAAAACACACACACACACTAAATGCATTGAATACCAATAGAAGAGTAATATTGCGGTGGAAACTGACATAGTGTGGCATTCTAAGAAACGTGAGAACAAACACGTTGTCAAATGAGGGGACAACACACGAACATACGAATCAATCTATGAACTTCAATAAAAACAGGACCAACATCTTGGTCGTTAAGAAGGAAGCCCACTATAGAGACATTCACAGCTATATTCGTCGTGCAAAACAAGTAATAATCATGTTCCGTCTCTGAACAGTAAACAGCAGAGTAGACAGTCTTTCACGAAGACTCAAAACGGTGCTGTCACCAACGTTCACGTGTGAACAAACTGCACAGACAGCTGAACAGATCCTTAAAAACAGAGACATGTGTTACACACTATATCCGTTTGGCACCGTTTGGCACTCTGTTGGCACAAGAGCTTTGATTGTTGTAAGTTCCATCCAGCGACTATGTTTTCTCTCCATTATTTCAAAGTAAACTCCGGTGTGTGGTTGTGTGCGTGTGCGCGCTCGCGTGTGTGTGTGCGTGTGTTGTAGTGTCTATGCTCGTGTGAACGCGTATGTGTTTAATTGTGTGAGTGCAAGTATGTGTGTGTGTGTGTGTGTGTGTGTGTGTGTGTGTGTGCGTGCCACTGTGTCTTTACATGCGTGCGTACGAACGTATTTAATTGTGCATGTGTGTGTGTATGTGTGTGCAGTGTGTATGTGTGTGTGTGTCCCGGTAACAAATAGAATGCAGAAGCACTAACATTCTTAAAGACGGGGGTAAACAGTAAAGTCGGTGACGTCCCCTTCCTCTGGTTGTCGATATTAGTAATGACAGTCAGGCGGCAGTAAATTGTAGTTATACGGGTACATGCTGACATAAATAAAGACACATACACTCACAGATATCAATCAATCAATCGTGTGCCATTCCACTCGATCACCAGACTCGTGGATCAGCTCAGTGATCCTGCCTTTACCACGTGGCCAAGCCATCCAGGTATTTACTTCTCGGTCTTCCCCTTGGTCTGTTCCCTTCGATCTTGCCAGTTGTCACTAAGTTCTCCAATCCATTTCTTCTCATAACATGTCCAAAAATTTTTGACTGCCTACGTCTAATTTCTCTAATCAATTTACGAGTTTCATTTGTCTCCTGTAGTACTTGGTCATTGGTTTTTCTGTCTGTCCATGGTATTCTTTGAATTTTCCCCAGAAATCACATTTCTGCAGCCATCAGATGTTTTTCAGCTAGACTGCTCATTGTCCAAGTTTCACATCCATACAAAAGAACAGGCTCAATGTAGCAACTCAACATTCTTTTTCTCGTTTCAATTGACATCTTTTTATTGGTCAGTATGTTTTTCATCTTGCTAAAGGCTACTTTCACCATGGCGATTCTTGTTCTAATCTCTTCAAGGTATCTTCCATCAGATGTTATGACTGTTCCAAGATAATTGTACCGATTCACTTGTTGAAGAATATTCCCATTTACTTGTATATTACAGTGTGGTCACAGATATATAGACACGTAAAAAGTTAGTTGCATATCCTTTACATGACGTGGCTGTCAAACGTATCATTTTATGCTGTTTGTGATCTCTTGGCAAGTTTACGTTCAGTTGTTTGCCAATACTCTCTGAACGACCAGCACCCATATCATTTCGTAACAAACCAAGGAAAAACGATCTGCTGCCAAATCGCCCGCAGCTGTGTTGCGAACCCGGTATGCGGGACTGCGAACTGCATCCATAAAGTCTTCGCCACGGAGCCGGTTTAAAGACATATAGACAAACCGATACATAGACACATAGACAAACCAATATATAGACATACAGACTAAAGAGACCGAGAAACTAAAGACACATAGAACAATAGATACATAGGCAAGCAAACACACGTGCAAACAGAATCATCTTGATACCATACCACTGTGGAGTACCGGAAAAGACAGAGCTGATCGATTGGCTAAGGAAGAAGCAAAAGAAGAACAGCCTGATGAGCCCATTACATTCCACCAATAGAAAAGAATGATCAAATCAGTCAGAAGGCCACCAAACCCTACCCAAGACGACTACCACGTTATGGACAGACCAGAACAGGTCATTATTCTGCGCCTCAAGCGTAGTCTCTATGGACCGCTGAGTGAACTAAAAAAAGACTATTAGATTCATACAAGAGACAACATTGCAGTTATAGACATATTTCAAGCGAACGAAAGAAGAAGAAGAAGAATTATGTGATTTGCCAAACGGGGTAGGCGTTCATGTACCTCCACAGATCTCGGTCTCTGGTGTTCTTGATCAAGTATATTGATGGTATTCCTCCAGGCCACCAGCTTAGGCCGTCCTACATCGTGATCAGACGGGGTCAGAGGTGGGGTCATGATGTGTGGAACAAGGATGGACACGGGGTCAGATTTGGTGTCGTGATGTGTGGAACAAGGATGGACACGGGGAACAGAGGTGGGGCTGTGATGTGTGGAAAAAGGATGGGGACAGAGGTGGGGTTGTGATGTAGGGAACAAGGATGGACACGGGTATAGAGGTGGGGTTGTGATGTAGGGAACAAAGATGGACACGGGGTCAGACGTGGAGTCGTAATGTAGGGAGCAAGGATGGACACGGGGTCAGAAACGAGGTTGTGATGTAGGGAACAAGGATGGGCACGAGGTCAGAGGTGGGGTTGTGATGTAGGGAACAAGGATGGGCACGAGGTCAGTGGTAGTGTCGTGACGTAATAAACGAGGATGGGTACAGAGTTGGAATGTGAGAATCGCCACGAGTCGGTGTGGGGGTGAATGCCGAGGACACCTGTGAGGATTGCCACGAGTCGGTGTGGGGGTGAATGCCGAGGACACTTGTGAGAATTGCCACGAGTCGGTGTGGGGGTGAATGCCGAGGACACCTGTGCGATCGGGCTGGGATCACATGTTGAAACGGAGTGAAAGAACGGACACATACACATACGTGTTTGCAGGCAGGCAGGCAGACAGACAGACAGGCGGGCAGGCAGAGAATCGAGACGTAGTCGGAGAACTTTGACACACTATGTGAACTCAAGGATGTACGTGCCGTTGCATGAAATCAAAGACGTGATATGGATATGTACAAGCCTCAGCGCCAACAGAATATTGGGTTGACATGAATTAATCAAATGTTGGACATCTTCTGACTTCTTTCAAACACAAATGCTTTGTAGAATCATCTTCTGGAGTTACAACCCTTTAACTGTTATGCGTATAAATAAAAATATTTAGTTGTAAGACGGAATAAGCGAACTTCTTTATATTTCATTTATACAAATGGGAGAACCGGATGAGTGATTACCTTTCAGTCTCAGAAGGTACACGGTTCGATCCCTGTACTGCCAGGTTTTTTCCCAGGAACCATAGTATCATTTGTGGTAACGCGACCTTTGGGGTGGAAGTGCAAGAAGAGCGAAAGTCTAAGAGGAAGAGGAAGAAGAGTGGAAGTCTAAGAGGAAGAGGAAGAAGAGTGGAAGTCTAAGAGGAAGAGGAAGAAGAGCGGAAGTCTAAGAGGAAGAGGAAGAAGAGCGGAAGTCTAAGAGGAAGAGGAAGAAGAAGAAATGCGTAATGAATGTTCGTACATAATGACCTAGTTGTATTCAACAATCACAGTCAACGACCGAGAATTACATGCGAATGATTCACTGCAGAAAAAAATACTATTGAACAGAAGCTAAATTTGACTCCTGAACGTTACCATGGAAACGGCGCCGTTTGATTATCTAACCCTTGTTTGTCCCTTAATTATTCCAGCATCAGTTGTGCATGGGTCTATTATTTATACGTTCTTTCTCCCTTCTTAGATAACCTGAATCCCCCAAAAGATGTAATTATGTTGTACTTTTTCGTCTACGTCTGTGTAATGTGGAACAATTGCGCCATCTCCATGTTGGAACTTGTCAGTTGAGATCAATGTGTGTACAGGCATAATGTTGACATCATGCAAAAATAATGAATTCTACATGTACTGGTCACGTGAACTGCGTCGCCATAGATCGTGTTTGGGGGAGCAGAACTAAAGTGTGGTGAACATACAAATGTGATGACAGATGCAGTAGACCAGAAACCGACAACAAAGAAGGTCCGTCTGTACTAACATCAGACAGCAGACAGAGATGTAGGAATGACACAGACAAGGAAAGTAGCAAGAGCAAATGGTATTAAAGTTGACACGATAGGGGCGTTAGCAGATTCTCGTGTCTGTCATCAACTTATTGCTCTGTTACCAGATTATCGTGTCTGTCATCAACTTATTGCTCTGTTACCTGATTTTCGTGTCTGACATCAAAATATTGCTCTGCTACCAGATTATCGTGTCTGACATCAAAATATTGCTCTGTTACCAGATTATCGTGTCTGACATCAAAATAATGCTCTGTTAGCAGATTCTCGTGTCTGACATCAAAATAATGCTCTGTTAGCAGATTCTCGTGTCTGACATCAAAATAATGCTCTGTTAGCAGATTCTCGTGTCTGACATCAAAATAATGCTCTGTTAGCAGATTCTCGTGTCTGACATCAAAATAATGCTCTGTTAGCAGATTCTCGTGTCTGACATCAAAATATTGCTCTGTTACCAGATTTTCGTGTCTGACATCAAAATAATGCTCTGTTAGCAGATTCTCGTGTCTGACATCAAAATATTTCTCTGTTACCAGATTATCGTGTCTGACATCAAAATATTGCTCTATTACCAGATTATTGTGTCTGACATCAAAATATTGCTCTGTTAGCAGATTCTCGTGTCTGACATTAAAATATTGCTTTGTTAGCAGATTCTCGTGTCTGACATCAACATATTGCTCTATTACCAGATTATTGTTTCTGACATCAAAATATTGCTCTGTTACCAGATTTTCGTGTCTGACATCAAAGTATTGCTCTATTACCAGATTCTCGTGTCTGACATCAAAATATTGCTTTGTTGGCAGATTCTCGTGTCTGACATCAAACTATTGCTCTATTACCAGATTATCGGATTATCGTGTCTGACATCAAAATATTGCTCTATTATCAGATTCTCGTGTCTGACATCAAAATATTGCTTTTTTAGCAGATTATCGTGTCTGACATCAAAATATTGCTCTATTTCCAAATTATCGTGTCTGACATACAAATATTGCTCTGTTAGCAGATTCTCGTGCCTGACATCAAAATATTGCTCTATTACCAGATTATCGTGTCTGACATAAAAAATATTGCTCTGTTGGCAGATTCACGTGCCTGACATCAAAATATTGCTCTGTTAGCAGATTCTCGTATCTGACATCAAAATATTACTCTATTACAAGATTATCGTGTCCCTCATCAAAATATTGCTCCTCCCCCGATGTGTCTCCACCTTGACGTGGTGGGGGAGCTTGCGTGTCCCATAGACCCCATTTGCTTGCCGATGGGTGAAAAATTACATATCGGACAGCTTATGGGATAGGGACCAGACTAAGAGAGACACAACCTGCTGCTCTGCAGGCATAGACTGAGGATAGCAGTCAAAATTTAAATGAGGTGCACAAAGGCAGAATTTCTTGGTCCGGACAAAACTCTAAAGGCTCCCTGTCGAGGGCTGTGGCTGAACGCCTCTAAGCCACAAACCCTCGGATCTTAGAGCCAGGCTGATACCCGTCTACCGGAAAATAGAAACATGATACTGAGCAAGCTACATGCTCAGGTCTGATACATGTTCGAAGGCTCCCAGCTGGGGGATATGAGAGTTTCCCGGATGAAGGGGCCTGGCCGTTTCCCGTTCACTGCTGCACGAAGGTAAGGTGCTGAGCCGGCAGCACATGTAGCCTACCTCGTGAGCGAGTACAAAAAAGTCAGAAAAGTGCCCCAGTCGAAGGGTTACGGAACCTGTCTGTATCTAACTCATAGAGAGTGTAGACAAAAGTGGAATAATGTCTCATCAACGCGAAATGGAACGCACGGCGAGCGAACCTATTGCGTGGGCTGAAGTCACAAGCAAAAGCTTACCGAGTGGATGTCACTCGCAGTCTGACCGCTCCTGGTGTGTGATTGAGCGATCAGTGGCAAGTGGGATGCCCAACACATGGAAGTGAGGAACTAAAGCAGCCATGAGCAGGACGTGGAAACTCCTTGGGTGAGCCCAGTCTCAGAGCAATATGTGCCGGCTCTGCAATTATGGAAGCCTCCTTGGATAGCGAGATAATGCCCATGGTCTGCCCCTGCCTTCCCTTGAGGGCAGACCACGATATCGTTGATCGTTCTATCTTGACCAGCTGAGATGTGGGTGACATTACAACAGTCTAACGTGTCTCGAAACCAGAGGAAGGCTAACCTCACTAAAAAATGCCCGCCGGAAGTCGGAAGTGTCGTCCTACGGGTGGCAAACTAAAAATTGACACTACGCATTTACGTCCGAGTGAAATGTCTCGTCCGAATGTCTCCCGTGCTAGGAACAGCTCTGACTACCTAGTTTCCGAATGCCGCTCTTGTTCGGAACAGCTCTGAATAGGTAGTTTTCCGAATGTCCGCCGTGCCTGGAACAGCTCTGATGGGTACAGGGACAAGCACATGTCCGAAAACTCGCTTAGTGGAAACAAACCGCAGAGCTGACTGGTTTGTGCAGGAACGGCCCAGGGCGAGCGAAATGCCCAATATATTGAAGTGAGGAATTAAAACAGCCATGAGCAGGACGTGACGATTCCCTCGGTAAACCCAGCACCAGAGCGTTATGTGCCGGCTCTGCAATTATGGAAGCCACCCAGGATGGCGGAAAATGCTATGGACTGTCCCTGCCTTCACTTGAGGGATGACCGTGTAGTCTTCGACTGTTCCAACTAGACCAGCTGAGATGTGGACGGTACCACAAAAGTGAGAGTCTCCCAGGATTGCTAACCTGGTCAAAAATGCACGCTAAAAGTCGGATGTGTTGGCCTGAGGGTTTCGACCCGAGGGTGCCTAACCAGACACACCGCAATCACATCTGAAAAAATCACTCCGGATGAACGCAAAGAAGAAGAGAAGAAAATATTGCTCTGTTACCAGATTTTCGTGTCTGACATCAAAATATTGCTCTGTTACCAGATTTGCGTGTCTCCATCTATCCATCAAGTGCCATGCCGGTAAGCGTGGGCGGTCATGTTCTGCCATCTCACTCGATCACCAGAATCGTGGATCAGCTCTGTGTTTCTGTCCCGACCATGCCACAAAGCACTATTTTCGTGTCTGACATCAAAATAATGCTCTGTTAGCAGATTCTCGTGTCTGACATCAAAATAATGCTCTGTTAGCAGATTCTCGTGTCTGACATCAAAATAATGCTCTGTTAGCAGATTCTCGTGTCTGACATCAAAATATTGCTCTGTTAGCTGATTCTCGTGTCTGACATCAAAATAATGCTCTGTTAGCAGATTCTCGTGTCAAGATATGTTCTCGGAGATCAGCATGGCTGAATGGATAAGAGTGCTTGTTCTCAAACATCCGGTGTGCTGATACCGAGGTAGCGGGTTTAACCCCTACACCGGTCAGTTGGACTAAAATGTTGGATCATGTCCTTGATTTGGGGGACGCAAATTACAAGTACATCAGAAGTCGGAGTGGGTTCGTCTGATGGCGAGGGACACTGGTAATAGGGAAAGGTAATCCACACACAAAAATCAGCCCAATGAACTAGAAGTAGTTGCATATGAAACGACTACGCTTGAGTTCAAAGCTGGGGAACGCAAAAAGAAAAACACCATAAAAATTGCCTGAGGATAATGTGTGTTCTACCTGACTACACGAACAAATGAGATAATTTTCTGCTTGATAATGCTAATAAACAAATACTTTGAAGGACATAAGGACATTTACAGCTGCTTCATATACTACAGTAACTCATTTGACAGAATGAAACACGAGCAGTTAATACAAAACCTTTAAAGATATAAATCAGGACAGTAAGGATATTAGAATATGAATGTACAAGAAGTACGGGCAGGTTTTAGACAGGGCATGAGAACCGTCTTGGAGGTATGCAGAAAGTACAATGGCGGTCTCTGTACTTGTTTCGTATACTATAAAAAGGTATTCGTGCGTCTTTCAGACCACCAGTGCAATTTCCCGCAGATTCCTGGGGGTCACCGCTGGAGTTACGGAGTTCGTGCTTTGTGTGATGCTCACGGTGGGTGGTTTGTCGTTCTGCGGAGAGAGAGAGAGAGAGAGAGAGAGAGAGAGAGAGAGAGAGAGGGAACGAGAGAGAGAGAGAGACAATGTGTGAAACCCATCGGATGAAGCCGACCCTCTCGACTTTAGTGCTTCTAACTGATAAGTGCCATGGGTTAATTAATTGTCTGACGCGACTTCCCGTATCTGCTATGGGTCTTCTATGTAATACAATAATTCCCCCTATGCAACCCATTTAATTTTATATATAATATAACGCGTTTGTCACCAGATTACCTTCCTTTACTAACCCCTGGACCCGGTGTGTCGGGGAAGTGTGAAACTGCCTTCACTAACCTCTGTACCTGGTGTTTCACGGAAGCGGGAAACTGCCTTCATTAACCCCTTGATCCGGTGTGTTGTGGAGGGAGATAATCTATTCCACGGGACGTGATAAGCCCTACTTGATGATGAGGATGAATATCGAGTTTGTCTATCCAGCTAGTTAGGACACAGTACCTCAAGAACTGTGAACTTACGGCCAACGATAATTGTCAGTAAGGACTTTAACACTATAGCTCTTTGGCAAATACGAGAACGGGTCTACAAACAAGTACAGACAACACTGTAGAACAACTGCTGCACAAAGAAAAGAGTTTCAGTTGGTGGAAGGAGTCCTTTCTTGAAATTTGGAAAAATAATACATCGTTAACTACTTGCATTTTGCATTATACTTTTGCTCAACGTAGTTGTTATTTCCTAGAACACGTGGCTCACTGGCAAACATTGGCGTGATTCGCACCAAATTATACAATAATTAATGATAAGGCTAAAGTGAAGCGCCGTGATACTAACCACTCACCCATCGTCGACTACCGACTGGAGTATACAAATAATGTTTTAGCATCACACGCTCAGTTGTAGCACCACACGCCCAGTTGCAGCATCACACGCTCAGTTGTAGCACCACACGCCCAGTTGTAGCATCACACGCTCAGTTGTAGCATCACACGCTCAGTTGTAGCATCACACGCCCAGTTGTTGCACCACACGCCCAGTTGTAGCACTACACACAAAGTTGAAACACCACACACCCAGATCGCCTTAAGGATTGTAGAAGGGCCCTTTACTATTTTGATTTACCGGAAAAGGGGGACAAAGCGGGCCGGTGGAGCTGTGTTCGAATCCTCATGGATGTTATGGGTGCCAGGGGATTTCTGTTGAATGAAAGGTGGCTTGCGTGATACTGACCACATCATCCTTTGAATGTTGACTGGTCAATTATAATAGGGGCATAGCGCCACACAATACGTCTCAAGGCATTCAGTCATTGTCATTCTATTTTAGAAATCCACTGACAATGAGAAAAATGTCATATGACAAATAGACCAGAGATTTAACAGTTCCCGGGAAGGTTAACCCGGTCAATAAATCCCAAAAAGTCGGATGTGTCGGTCGAAGGGTGCAAATATGGCAGCTCTGCTGTAAACAGAAACACCGCAATCACGTCCAAAATAACATTCGGGCGAACGCAGAAGAAGAAGAAGAATAAGAATAAGAATAAGAATAAGTAGAAGAAGAGTACTGGTCTGGATCACAACAGGACACAGTAGACTGAACGGTCACTTACATAGACTGAACGGTCACTTACATAGACTGAACGGTCACTTACATAGACAGAACGGTCACTTACATATACAGAACGGTCACTTACATAGACAGAACGGTCACTTACATAGACAGAAAGGTCACTTACATAGACAGAATGGTCACTTACATAGACAGAATGGTCACTTACATAGACAGCACGGTCACTTACATATTCAGAACGGTAACTTACATAGACAGCACGGTCACTTACATAGACAGCACGGTCACTTACATAGACAGAACGGTTCCATGCATAGACAGAACAGTTACTTACATAGAATGAACCGTAACATGCATAGACAGAACGGTTCTATGCATAGACAGAACGGTCACTTACATAGACAGAACGGTCACTTACATAGACAGAACAGTAACATGCATAGACAGAACGGTCACTTACATAGACTGAACGACGACTTACATAGACAGAACGGTAACATGCATAGACAGAACGGTCACTTACATAGACTGAACGATCACTTACATAGACCCAACGGTCACTTACATAGACTGATCGGTCACTTACAACATAGGCAGAACGGTCACGTACATAGACAGAACAGCCACTTACATAGACTGAATGGCAACATGCATAGACAGAACGGTCACTTACATAGAACGGTAACATGCATAGAGAGAACGATCACTTACATAAACCGAACAGTCACTTAAACAGACTAAAAGTCACACAGCCTGAATGCAGTTTAGTGCGGTGACTTCTGTGCAGATGTGGACAGGCAGAACAGACAATCGAACACATTCTATGAGACCACCATATGTATCGGTAGTTACGAACCGCGCTTAAGCCCACAGAGACCAACGCCCATAACAAGCTATTTGATAATCTTAAATAAAGCAATATGCTTTAAATAAAGACCGTTTTCTTGCTTAGTTATTACTAGAACAAAAGCCAACGAGAAGAAGAATAGAATAGAATAGAATAGAATAGAATAGAATAGAATAGAATAGAATAGAACAGTCGACGAAGTAGAAGAACGAACGAACGAACGAACAAACTTTATTTTCAAAGGGTTAAGAATTGGGCACGCAGGCCCGTCTAACATTCTGCCCTTCTATCACTCTCTTTCATACATTATTTCATTCACACATCATTCAAGGCTAACAAAGAACAGTAACAATATAAAAGATAAGAAGAAGAAGAGGAAGAAGAAGAAGAAGAAGAAGAAGAAGAAGAAGAAGAAGAAGAAGAAGAAGAAGAAGAAGAAGAAGAAGAAGAACTGCAACTAGAAAAAGACAGATGAAGATTAAAAATAGAGAAGAAGAATCTTACTGATTGTACAGAAGTATGAACTCGTCCGGGAGCGCTTATCTCTTCAGATAGTGTGGCCACAACACGTTGGCTGCTTCTGTCTGGTGTTTGTGATGTGTTCTCGGTATGCCTTAAACTCTGTCATAACATGTACATTGCTAAACCTTGGCAGCCCGTAAGTAGAATGGTAAATAATAGACAGATGCTAAACTCTTAATCTAAATTAAAAGAAGCAGAGTGTAAGGAAGGGAAATTCCCACGTCCTGCAGAATATTAATTATGTTAACTAGTAAATGAAAATTATCTACCACTAATGACCACTGCAATAGTGTCTATAGTGGCCCGAGGCAGACACACATATACACAAACACGCACATTATATTACAAGATGTCGGACCCCCCCCCCCCCCCTCTTTCTGTGCTGTAGTTACCCTCAATTCAACGCCTCCCCCTGTAATAAATAGCCAGCCGGCGCCCAAGGCCCCTCAGCTGAGAGCGTTGGAGAGATGGCAGAAATCGATATTTGGCAAAGAATTTTGATCCAACATTAGAGTTATTTGTAAAGAAGTCGTCTGCTGGTTCACTTCTAGTGCTGTACCGTTCGTTTTTAGAATCTTGAGCCGGACCTACCAGCTTTTCCTGAATCTAGGCAGATCCGTTGCTGTGTGTTTGCACGTGCAGGTAGCTTCGTGTATGTACTCACGACGGAGCCTTTAAGAAGGTAGTCGTTTTTCGGATTACAAATAATTGTGTGATTTCATAGAAAGCGATGCGACCATGAATAACTTGATGACGGAAAAGGTAAACAGCTCACAACGAGATGTGGCCGTTGCCGGCCCCGATGACAGGGATTATGTCTTTGGAGGTTAGTTACACTAGTCAGTTATTAACACTTAATGAAATTATCTTAATTCCGTCTGTACCAATGAACTCACTACACGGCTACTGATGCGAGTTCTTGCCTGATATCATTTCTGTGAGGCAGTGGTTTATATATTAACTGTTTGTTGTACATAATAGGCCTGATTGTGTAGTGGTTTCTGTATTGAGTTTTTGTTGTATGTAGAAGACCTGATTGTGTAGTTGTTTATGTATTGCGTATATGTTTATGTAGCAGACTTTATTGTGTGGTAGTTTCTGTATTGTTGTATGTAACAGACCTTATTGTGTGGTGATTTCTTTATTGTTGTATGTAACAGACCTTATTGTGTGGTGGTTTCTGTATTGTTGTATGTAGCAGACCTTATTGTGTGGTGGTTTCTGTATTGTTGTATGTAACAGACTTTATTGTGTGGTAGTTTCTGTATTGTTGTATGTAGCAGACCTTATTGTGTGGTGGTTTCTGTATTGTTGTATGTAGGAGACTTTATTGTGTGGTGATTTCTGTATTGTTGTGTGTAGCAGACTTTATTGTGTGGTGATTTCTGTATTGTTGTATGTAGCAGACCTTATTGTGTGGTGGTTTCTGTATTGTTGTGTGTAGCAGATTTTATTGTGCGGTGATTTCTGTATTGTTGTATGTAGCAGACCTTATTGTGTGGTGATTTCTGTATTGTTGTATGTAGCAGACATTATTGTGTGGTGGTTTCTGTATTGTTGTGTGTAGCAGATTTTATTGTGTGGTGATTTCTGTATTGTTGTATGTAGCAGACATTATTGTGTGGTGATTTCTGTATTGCTGTGTGTAGCACACCTTATTGTGTGGTGGTTTCTGTATTGTTGTATGTAGCAGACTTTATTGTGTGGTGATTTCTCGTATGTAGCATACATTATTGTGTGGTGATTTCTGTATTGCTGTGTGTAGCACACCTTATTGTGTGGTGGTTTCTGTATTGTTGTATGTAGCAGACCTTATTGTGTGGTGGTTTCTGTATTGTTGTATGTAGCAGACCTTATTGTGTGGTGGTTTCTGTATTGTTGTATGTAGCAGACTTTATTGTGTGGTGATTTCTGTATTGTTGTATGTAGCAGACCTTATTGTGTGGTGATTTCTGTATTGTTGTATCTAGCAGACTTTATTGTGTGGTAGTTTCTGTATTGTTGTATGTAACAGACCTTATTGTGTGGTGGTTTCTGTATTGTTGTATGTAGCAGACTTTATTGTGTGGTGATTTCTGTATTGTTGTGTGTAGCAGACTTTATTGTGTGGTGATTTCTGTATTGTTGTATGTAGCAGACTTTATTGTGTGGTAGTTTCTGTATTGTTGTATGTAACAGACCGTATTGTGTGGTGGTTTCTGTATTGTTGTATGTAGCAGACTTTATTGTGTGGTGATTTCTGTATTGTTGTGTGTAGCAGACTTTATTGTGTGGTGATTTCTGTATTGTTGTATGTAGCAGACTTTATTGTGTGGTGATTTCTGTATTGTTGTATGTAGCAGACCTTATTGTGTGGTGATTTCTGTATTGTTGTATGTAGCAGACTTTATTGTGTGGTGATTTTTGTATTGTTGTATGTAGCAGACCTTATTGTGTGGTGATTTCTGTATTGTTGTATCTAGCAGACTTTATTGTGTGGTAGTTTCTGTATTGTTGTATGTAACAGACCTTATTGTGTGGTGGTTTCTGTATTGTTGTATGTAGCAGACTTTATTGTGTGGTGATTTCTGTATTGTTGTATGTAGCAGACCTTATTGTGTGGTGATTTCTGTATTGTTGTATCTAGCAGACTTTATTGTGTGGTGGTTTATGTACTGTGCATCTGTTTATGTAGCAGACCTGATTGTGTGGTGGTTTATGTATTGCTGTATGTAGAAGACCTGATTTTGTGGTGGTTTATGTATTGCTGTATGTAGAAGACCTGATTGTGTGGTGGTTTATGTATTGCTGTATGTAGAAGACCTGATTGTGTGGTGGTTTATGTACTGCTGTATGTAGAAGACCTGATTGTGTGGTGGTTTATGTATTGCTGTATGTAGAAGACCTGCTTGTGTGGTGGTTTATGTACTGCGTGTCTGTTTATATAGTGACCATGTAGTGGTTTATGTACTTAGTATCTGTTTATGTAGTGTACCTGGTTCTGTAGTGGTTTGTTTATATACTGTTGTTGTACGAAGTTAATCTGATCGAGTATTGGTGTCTGTATTTGCTATCTTTCGTAAGTAGTAGACTTGCTACATTAGTGGTTTCTGTAGTTGTTCTTTGTTGTAAGCCTAGACTGGCTATGGAAGATATGATGTTGAGCCAATCCCGATGTACGGATGCGAATCATGGACAGTTAGCAGACAAGTGAGGAATTATGTGGAAGCTACGGAGATGTAGTTTTATATTATAGAAGAATGATGAGAAAACCATGGGCGGATAGAAAGAGCAATGAAGATTTCTAGAAAGAAGTTAACTCACAAAGAGAACTGGTTTCTCGCATCAAAAGGTGACAGTCCACATTGTTTGGGCACGTCATGAAAAGTGGAAAACTGGAGTATGTCGTCACATCGGGAAGGTTAGAGGGCACGAAAGAAATTGAAGACCAGGAGGATGCGGGAAAACTTGACATCATGACATGGAGGAACATCTGTAACAGAAAGGATTGGCAGCATATGAGACAAGGGCTATCGACAGGCATGATCACCAATGCCACGCGGAATGGACTAAAGAAGAGGTTGTATAGTGGCTTCTACACTTACTCTGTGTTGTACAGTGGCTTCTACACTTACCCTGTGTTGTACAGTGGCTTCTGTCTTTACCCTGTGTTGTACAGTGGTTTCTGTATTTACCATGTGTTGTGTAGTGGCTTCTGTATTTACCCTGTGTTGTACAGTGGTTTCTATATTTACCCTGTGTTGTGTAGTGGCTTCTGTATTTACCCTGTGTTGTACAGTGGCTTCTGTATTTACCCTGTGTTGTACAGTGGCTTCTGTATTTACCCTGTGTTGTAAAGTGGTTTCTGTATTTACCCTGTGTTGTAAAGTGGTTTCTGTATTTACCCTGTGTTGTACAGTGGTGTCTGTATTTACCCTGTGTTGTACAGTGGGTTCTGTATTTACCCTGTGTTGTACAGTGGCGTCTACACTTACCCTGTGTTGTACAGTGGTTTCTGTATTTACCCTGTGTTGTACAGTGGCTTCTGTATTTACCCTGTGTTGTACAGTGGTTTCTGTATTTACCCTGTGTTGTAAAGTGGTTTCTGTATTTACCCTGTGTTGTACAGTGGTGTCTGTATTTACCCTGTGTTGTACAGTGGGTTCTGTATTTACCCTGTGTTGTACAGTGGCGCCTACACTTACCCTGTGTTGTACAGTGGTTTCTGTATTTACCCTGTGTTGTACAGTGGGTTCCGTATTTACCCTGTATTGTACAGTGGGTTCTGTATTTACCCTGTGTTGTACAGTGGTTTCTGTATTTATCCTGTGTTGTACAGTGGGTTCTGTATTTACCCTGTGTTGTACAGTGGGTTCCGTATTTACCCTGTGTTGTACAGTGGTTTCTGTATTTACCCTGTGTTGTGTAGTGGTTTCTGTATTTACCCTGTGTTGTACAGTGGCTTCTGTATTTACCCTGTGTTGTACAGTGGTTTCTGTATTTACCCTGTGTTGTACAGTGGTTTCTATATTTACCATGTGTTGTACAGTGGTTTCTATATTTACCCTGTGTTGTACAGTGGCTTCTGTATTTATCCTGTGTTGTACAGTGGCTTCTGTATTTACTCTATGTTGTACAGTGGTTTCTGTATTTACCCTGTGTTGTACAGTGGCTTCTACACTTACCCTGTGTTGTACAGTGGCTTCTGTATTTACCCCATGTTGTACAGTGGCTTCTACACTTACCCTGTGTTGTACAGTGGCTTCTACACTTACCCTGTGTTGTACAGTGGCTTCTACACTTACCCTGTGTTGTACAGTGGCTTCTACACTTACCCTGTGTTGTACAGTGGCTTCTACACTTACCCTGTGTTGTACAGTGGTTTCTGTATTTACCCTGTGTTGTACAGTGGCTTCTACACTTACCCTGTGTTGTACAGTGGCTTCTGTATTTACTCTGTGTTGTACAGTGGTTTCTGTATTTACCCTGTGTTGTACAGTGGCTTCCGTATTTATCCTGTGTTGTACAGTGGCTTCTGTATTGATCATTTATTGTGTGTAGAATTCCTAGTGATGTATTGATAACTGTATTACGAATATGATGTATGTTGAAGACCTAGTGATGTATTGATAACTGTATTACTTATATGATGTATGTTGAAGACGTAGTGGTGTCTGTGTTCACTAAGAGGTAATAGTGTAGTGGTTTCTGTGTTCAGGATATGTTGTATGTAGAGAACTTATTTGTGCAGTGGTTTCTTTATGTTTCTCTAATTAGGCCTGTCTTGCAATAGTCCTGGTTTCTATCACGAGTGGTTATAAGGTTGTACTGTTCCTGAGCAGTCCGGCTATGAGAGAACGCAGCCTCTCAAATCTTTCTATACCAAACAGCATGTACTGTTAAATAATAGATACTCATTAATATGTCAGGACGGGTTAGTGTAATCATTTGGGGATTACGCTGTCGTCATATGCTGTCTCACGTATCTGCTATTTGTCCATGACTCGCTTCCGTGCATCAGGATTAACTCAAGCTATGGGACTACCTTCACTTCCAGGTTTGGAATAGTGCCTGATATTAACAGATTGCCGCTCTCCCTGGCCTAGGGGTTAACCTCTTTCTCCGTAATCCCGTACATTCTCATGAGTAACGTAACCTGCGCGAGAATCGGTAGCGGTTCTCGCCACGTTGGTAACTTAGGGGGTATGTGAGCCGGTCGCTCAGAAAGCAGTGGCAAACTACTGAGCGTAATCTTGCCTAGTACATCAACAGCAGCTGGAAAATGCTGATGTTGACTGCAACGTCCTGTAAGGGATATGCAATAGTGCCAAACAAAAAGTAGGTTTGTACTTTGAACCAAACAAAAATGGAAAGTAGAGGTGTGTCACAGCTATGACTTAAAAGTTGTTAATATGATTGTCGGGTGTATGAGATTGATGGCTCAACCCCAAAGAGAGAAAGGATACAACGTTCCTTTTCCTCAATGTGATTCTGCCCGTTATAATCAATTAAGCTAGCACTGGCTCAAATGCTTGCTTTAATATATATATATATATATATATATATATATATATATATATATATATTTATAGAGAGAGAGAGAGAGAGAGAGAGAGAGAGAGAGAGAGAGAGAGAGAGAGAGAGAGAGAGAGAGAGAGAAAGTTCGGAGAACCAAGGAATTCCTCCAGGGAACAATGTAACGTTTCCTGAAGGCCAACACTATCTTGTTGGGGTTCCTTGCCTCTCTTCTCTCCTAATTGATTAATATCTAGGGTGTGTCTTATTGAACTACTGACACGACAAGAAAATACTCAAAGGAGGAAATGACCTCTTACATAATTTATTAAAACATAAACATGGATTATGGTCATTCAATACATTAACAACAACAATTGCAGTTAGGATTATACATCAATTGGTGTTCATACAAGTACAAGAAATTTCATATCCCTGGATGCCTGAAATATACATTTTACTGACATAATTTCATTTCATTCGGGAAAGACTATCTTAACTTGCTTATCCTAGTTGTACTTCAGGGTGCCTGGAACCCTGATGTCACTAATTCTTTGAGCTGGTGTTAAGTTCTCCTAATGAGTGATAGTTGTCTCCCTGGGTATAGATAAGTGTTCCTTACACTCCAGCTAAGTTACCTCTCCTACTGGGCTAGGAAACTGTTTGTAGGTGAGTTCTGGTTGGGATACTGTCCTGCATCACTTTGTCCAGATACTTCACTCATGCATCTATTTTCGATCTCGTCTTCTGATTTGGATCTAGATTCAGTCAAGCTGCTACCTTCACCAAGTCATGCATTCAAAAGTGCTGCATTCAAACTACTACATTCCAACTATAGTCTGTTCCCCCCCCCCCCCCCAATATAAACATCCATATCTCAGTAACCAACTGAGGGAAAATAATGAGATTTAGTATATAACCTTATCATTATGTCCACCCAACAAAAAAATGTTTGTTATGGAGATTTTACAGCAGATTTCAAAGTTTGTTTATATGCGGTATATAATTTACGGGTCTGAAATGAAATTCATAATTTTAAGTGTATTACAGCGTAGCCAGACAATCAGCGCTCAATGTTGAATATTGTACGTGTTTTGAAGGGATTGGCCTTATGCCAACTCCCCGCGTTGTTCAAACTAGGACTGTTCAGAGGTGTCTCAAAATGTGGGTTATTTCATGAAACTAAATCTTATCACTTATCGCTAACATTGAAATGTGTGAATATTTTTCAATGGGATTTAATGCGAAATTGTACACTTCAAAGAATCGCTATGAAGTTGTACACATATTTTTGCCAAGAAGCTGATCGCAGGAAACTGTTTTATACTATTACAAATTCCGAAAAAAGAACAGTGCATGCATTGGGTTTGAGTAAACGGTAATTTCGTCGATGGGTGCAAGAATCTGGAATTAAACCACCACGCAATAACAAAACGGTAGGTAGAAAGATTATTGTAGACAGCTTTGACAAAGATGTCATAAGGCGAGCTATAATAAAAATGTTTTTAAAAGTCGCTTAAAATTCGACAGGGTCGACTTCATTGCACCGGGTTCTATCCCATATGGCTCGGTCTCTTTCCGCAGCGCAGAAAGCATCGCACAAATCACAAACTCCGCAGCTCTAGCGACGACCCACAGAAGTCTCCGAAAAATTTTACTCGTGAACCGAAGGATGCGGCCCGGAATCGAACCCACGACCTTTGGAGCCCGAGTCAAAAGGCTTGACCACTTTGCCACGGAGACTCCTAAAATTATAAAAATTTTGGATTTTATATCCAGGATTATCCAGCATTATAAAAATGCTGGATGCCAAAGAAACAGTGACTGTAAGAAAACTTAGGGTTTGGTTCAGAAAGAACAATAACATAGAGCTATCCAAAACAACTTTGTGGAAAATTATAAGTACATTATCTTCACTATTTGAAAGTACAAGGGAGGTAGAAATAATCTTTGCGAGCAACCGCATTTAGGAGCCATGAGAAGCAGATACCTACGTGAAATAAGGGAAATGCGCAAAGAAAATTATGGCATAGTGTGTTTGGATGAAATGTGGATCAATGCACACCACACAAGTGATAAGGAATGGCAATCAGTGGATGGACAGATAAAGCGATATGTGCCCAGTAGTATAGGACAGCTTTTGGTACCATGCTGGTAATACGCATAATGGCTTACAACAGAATACTGGGCTCGTGTTCGTATCAAAGCATACAGACAATATGGATTATCATAATAAGATGAATGGTAATGTATTTAGAGATTGGCTCGAGAATACTGTGCTTCCATCCCTAGATAGACCGTCGTGTCCAATTATGGACAATACATGATATCAATGTTGGTGCCCAAGAAGACAAAATACCTACAGCATCGAACACAAAGGAAACAATCAAGATATGACTCCTAATGGAAAACATACCATTTCCAGAAACGTATTTCTAGCTAGAATTGTTGTCCCTTGTAAAACAGACGCCAAAAGGCAAGAAATATCAAATCGACAAGTTGATAGAAGAGCATCGTCATGGGTGCTTGAGACTTCCGCCGTACCATTCTCATTTTAACCCTATAGAACTTGTGTGGGCTAAAATTATAGGACAGGTGGTAGCTGACAATACTATATTCAGATTGTCTGACGTCAGGATACTAATTCAGTCCGCGCTATTAAATATTGATAAAAGGTACTGGACAAATATGAGGACCATGTGTTGAAAGAGGAAGAGGATTATTGGAGAAAGGATGGATTGAATTTTATTCAACCGAGAGCAGTCATCAACCTAATGGAATCGTCCGACACAAATTAAAGTGTGAGTAGATCGCAGACCTTAATCCACGTGCACACCAACTGGGATATTTTGCTTCAAATATTCAGAAGAATTGCAGGCCCTAAACATTATAGCATCAGCATAATGTCAATGGCAACAGTTTGTATTCCACAGTGATGAATTTTCAATTCCGCAAGCCCTCAGCGGTGACAAACAACTGTATTGAAACACACACACACACACACACACACACACACACACACACACACACACACACACTAAACGCATTGAATACCAACAGAAGAGTAATATTGCGGTGGAAACTGACATATTGTGGCATAACAAGAAACTTTATAGCATACACGTAAAATTAGGGGACAACACACGTGCATACGAATCAATCTATAAACTTCAATGAAAAGAGGACCAACATCTTGGTCGTTAAGAAGAAAGCCCACTACAGAGACACTGACAACTATTTTCATAGTGCAAAACAGGTAATCATGTTCCGTCTCTGAACGGTAAACAGCAGAGTAGACAATCTTTCACGAAGACTCAAAGCGGATCTGTCACCCATGTGTACGTGTGAACAAACTACATAGACAGCTGAACAGATCCTTAAAAATGGAAACATGATGACTAAATTGCGGTATCATTTCTGGTCACTCCATACGCGCAATAACGCACAGCTATTTGGAAGCTTTCACGAACTCAATATAAAAAGCTAACACGAATACTTGTGTACACATTATTAACCAGCAGCTGAAGAAACAAGAAGGAAATGAAAAATAAGGTAAGAAATATATTCCTTCTACTTTCCTGTCAATTTACAAATTATTTACCCCTTGCCTCTGTAAATTCTGTGTCTTTACTAATATTACACATTGCACCCCTCTCGGGATTCTCCGTTCGGGCTCCGAAGGTTGTATGTTCGATTCCGGGCCGCGTACTTCATTTCACTTGTGCATTTTTTCGGAGACTCCCGAGGGTCGTCGCTGGAGGTACGGAGTTCGCGCTATGTGCGACGCTTTCCGCGCTGCGGAAAGAAACTGAGCCTTATGGGATAAAAACCCGGTGGAATGCAGCCGACCCTGTCGATTTTAAGCTTCTTCTTTCATTGCACCCACTCCCATACGAATCCGATCCACCTTGTGTGTCATCTGAATTGGCGGGGCATTCATTACTGTAAACATAAATTTGTTAGCGAGAAATCACTAGTTTTTCAGCAAAACATCAAAGAAATGTCACCGCTTTCGATGGTTTAAGTTGCTTTTGGACCTATCAAAGACATATTCCTTGGGTGGGGGTAAATATAAGACGGCTGGAAAAATTTCATAACGATGCAACAGACAGTTTTCAAAATAATTGATCGTGAATGAAGGCATTCTTTTCGGGACATACAATAGTCAGGTCGGGATCTAGTGGTACCAAGCCACTATCTGCATTCTCTTGAATGGCTGTAAACACTGACACTGGTTTCAGACTTTAGGACTCATCGTTGTTCAACTTCGCTGTAGGCTTCTACTTCTGTTGTCTTTCACGAATGGATTATATCATTTCGTTTGTAGATGTTGCCGACCGTCCGTCAATGCCTTATACCTCGCGTCTTTGCTCTTGTGTAAAACAGGAAGATGTTTTCGTCTGCGTCATCTTTTATATTCTTGATCCAGTCCGTTTTCCCCCCGTATTCGCTCCGATTCGCGATATGTGCAGTTTTCAATCTGGGTGGTTGAAATCGTATCTGTTGTGATTGCAGTTTATGTTCTTGTACAATGGGTTTTGATTTGAGGAGATCTTGACAGCTAGTAACGGCTTGTGAGACAGTATACCACAATGATAGCAGACGTGTTGTATTATATATAGAATTAAAGGAGGTTGCATAGGAAAAAATAACAGAATATAAGCCCATAGCAGATACGGGAAGTCGCTTAAGACGATTAATCATCCATTGTGACTTAATCAGTTAACAAGCTAAAATGTTAAATGGCGATGCTTTAGGAACAGGTCTCGCAAGACAGGAGCACACCTCCACATGGTGTAACCACAAACATAGTCTGTATCTAATGGGAATGATACTAATGGTATGGAACCGTCGTGTGTAGACCAGTGAGTTTTATTTATTCTATGTCTGGATATGCCGGCATGACTCTACACATACTCGCATACACATTGCTTGCATATTCAGCAAATTCTGGTATTTATGCGACTTCCAGGATTTATGCTAAGCATGGGATATTGTTTCATGTTTTCCACTTCTACCCTTGAAAGTTACTGGGACAAAGTGAACGCCGTGCATGCTGGACAAATTTGCATACACACGTTGACTGAGCACAATGAGCAGGTAATATTCCAAAGCACATTCTCAACGAGCGATTGGAGAATCTCAACGAGCGATTGGAGAATCTCAACGAGCAATTGGAGTTTCTCAACGAGTAATTGGAGATTCTCAACGATCAATTGGAGATTATGTACAGGCAGTTAGAGAACGGTCACAGTCAAATTCAAAAGCTGTGTTTCAAAGATGAGTGCCAGGAGACATGAAAGCATTCGGCATAGACAACTTGAGAAGTGATGCTACTGACTACAATAAGCGCAGATACGGCATCTGGAACAGTGACCATTATAATAAGTGGAAGAGACAAGAAGCCACGAAAAGGAATACACAGCAACAGGGCGGGGCTTTCATGCTTTGTGGTGCATCGAACCCAGAGAAACAGGACTGCTAACACGAATAAAGGGTGCATTAAACCCCAAAGGTGCACTAAATCCCCAAAAATGATGCATGCAACATACTTAAATTGTGCACTATATACACAGAAATGTGTCCATAAAATACAAAGAAATAGATCGTGAAACTCATTGAAATTATAAAGGGAAAAACATGGAAGGCAAAGTGCAAGAGCTAGAAAATAGCGGTAATTAGAAGAAAACATCACAAGATAGACATGAAAGGATATATTTCCACTCTCATCTCCAGACACAGAAAATGCTGCAGATCTATTGCATTCTGTTTGTTATGACGCTATCAGTTGATATTATGTGATCTTGGTTCTACAGAATATAATCCACAACGATCCTGGGTGATCCACACTGATCCACAGTGAGCAACAAATGGTCGGTGATGGTTTTGTTCTTCTTCAAACGAAACAGCTTCCAATTGAAAATACATCATGCTTCTGCAAACAATCACAGAAAAGTGTGTAAACATCAGTCTTGTAAAATGCTTATCGTCTCAACGGTTCAAGGGTAGTCGACGCAGCTACAGATCAATACAGTGCTGAGTAAATGCGCGGCTGGTGTGTGTGTGTGTGTGTGTGTGTGTGTGTGTGTGTGTGTGTGTGTGTGCGTGTGTGTGGGTGGGTGGGTCGGTGTTTGTGTGGGTGTGGGTGTGTGATGTTCAAGCGGATATAGTTGTTGAACTGTTCAGTGCTAAACAACAAGTAGATTGGGACCACACATGGTATGGTACACAATTAAATGTTTGAAAAAAAAAATATTTTAATGTAAGTTTCCGTCCACTGAACATTGAAGTTGCGGAAGATACTACGAAACAAAACAAATAACACGATGACCCTAGTATGGCGGTATATTATCCTTCTGTCCAAATGGCAGATCGCATTTGGCGATATATTATCCTTAGGCAGTGAATCAATTAATAATAGTTTTTTTTTAAAGGCATATGGTGTTAGAGCCATACTTGTATAGGCCAGTTAGCACTGGTTGGGTTAAGTGGACATTATCACACCAGTCGCCTTGACATCCCTAGACATTTCCAGGCACCCATATTAGGTCTAGTCAACCCGGGAACCCAGATCAATAAAAAAAAAATCCTCCCCAAAGCGGATTCGAACCGATGACCAGCGGGTCCCCCAGACGCTCTTCTAGCCACTACCCAACGCGGCTTCCATAATATTGTTTACCTGGATACAATTCAGTCAACTGTTGTTTATGTTATTTGAAAGGTGAAGATACAAGGGACTGGTCACCCACCTAATTATGTCGTGACCTAGAATATATGAAAGTCTACCACATCACATCCCTACAGCAATACCTGCCATGGCCACCTTTGCCTTTTTATGTTCTTCTAAAGCTTTGGGGAATGTGTTGTGCTTTGGATATTAACCCATTCAGTTTCGTGAAGTCTATTTGTACATGATCCTATCGTATCATTTGTACATACTGTCTTATACAAGCACCATCCCCGAGGGCCATGTAAAGCCTGGAATCAGACACCACGTATCAGTGAAATCATATTATACGGATGTTAATTTGGGAAGCTGAAATGTTTATTACGATCAATAATTTCAAAGAAACTTAGCTTAAGAAACTTCCAGAGACGTAGACAGCAGAAAAATAACCCATAATAATCTTTCCCCTAGTGAATTTGAATAAGGAAGACAAAAATACTAGTTTGCACAATGTATTGCCTGACTCAGAACCCGTAACCATAAGATCCGGAGTACGACAAGGTTGTGTCCTGTCCCCTCTCTTGCTCATAACCTATACAGACAACGTATTTAAAGAAACCAGTCAAGCTGAGACTGCAAGAACACCGCATGACGAGAACACGGAAGAAGAACTATCTGCAAATCTAACCATTAGAGAACTCCTCTTTGCGGATGACCAAGCACTAATAGCAAAATCAGAAGATGAATTACAAGACCACATGAATAGTCTAAATGAAATGTGTAGAGAACATCTCATCTCATCAAGTTCTTCTTATACCTTGCGGTGTCGAGGTGAAGTATAAACTTCGTGAGAGTTCCCGATTATGGGCTTCATATATCGATATTCCCATGGACTGCTATTCCCTCCGTCCAACGTTTACGTTGTCGGCCTCTTCCTCTGCTTCCCTCTGGTCTGTATATCATTACTTGTTGTGGTATGCTGTTGACTGGTAACCTGCTTGCATGGCCAAACCATTTGACTTGCTGCTTTCTGATAAAATCTAGTGCTGCTTTAACCCCCACTTTACTCCTGATTTCTTCATTTCTGATCTTATCTCTTCTTGATACGTTGAGTATTCTTTTCAGGAACCTCATTTCTGTTGTTGTGATTTTTCTTTTCTCTTTTTCTGTCATTGTCCAGATTTGGAATTAGTTAGTTAGTTATCAGTTGGGGTATCTTCGTTGCACTCCGGACATGTCCATAGGTGCTCAGATCCTCCCCCCCCCCAGCATATGCATCAGCGTCCGGTGGCTAATAGTGCCAGTTCTGTGTTGGTTGACGAGGCGCTTTGTTTTCCCGATGTACCTCTCGCGTCTGGCTGTGCCGATTCTTACTCCCAGGTCTTTCATCCTGGAAAGCGATGTGGAATCACTGGCGTCAAAATCCTCTGTTCTCGCCATATCTTTAAGGGCGTTAATAACATCGGCACGATCCATGGGCTGGCCATCTACAGGGGGTGCAGAGCCAGCCAATTTATCAGCTCGTTCATTTCCCTCGACTCCCGCATGTCCCGGGACAAAGATGAAGGTGACTTTGCGGACAACAGACTTCCGCAGCGACTCAGTCCACTGTCTACGTACAGATCCAGCTTCGACCTTCTGAATCATGCTCATTGAATCACTTAGTACACACACGTTGGTATAATGCTGTGATTCCAGCCATATGAAAGCCTGTGTAACTGCCATCACCTCCATCGTCATGCTGCTCGTGGTCATGGAGTGGGCACCACTGGATTCTTGAACGGTTCGGCCCGCTGAGCGGGCTGTAAATGCCCACGCACTTCTCTGCTGCTTTACAACAGATCCATCTGTATAGATGAGCACTTCGGGGCTATCTGAGTGATCATAGATGAGCGCGTTAACCTCTGCATTGACAGCGGCAGGGTTCTGCTCTCTGCACCGTCTGTCGAGTGTGATAATGCAGGAGAAGGTACACTTAAAAGCTGGAGGCACCGGCACCCATTCCTTGCCGGGGTTGATACTGGTAAGACTGCAGACCTGTCCGACGACATCTTCCGCCCGACCCATCCATGATTTGCCCCTCTTTAGCCTGTCACCCTTTTCTCTGAATACAGCGTCATGCAGAGGGTGCTGCACATCTGCACTTATTTTTAAGTATGCACGAGCTCTCCAGATCTTGATCCTGTGTTCCATTGTCGGGAAGTCAAGGAGGTATCTCATTGCTACACAGCTGGTGTCTCTCGTGCAGCCCAAAATGATGCGCATGGCTTCGTTTTGTACCTTTTCAAGTCTTCCAATCTGTGTAGGGCTGACAGTGAGGATGGCCAGGGCATACTCGATGCGTGAAAGCACAAGTCCTTGGAACAGAAGTAATAGCAGTCTTTGCTCGATATTGGCACTCGCCATGACTCTCATTGCTGCCAAACCTTTTCGAGCCTTCGTTATGACATAATCGACATGATCTCTGAAGGACAGGCTACGATCAAGCCTCACGCCAAGATATGTCATTGACTGGGTTCTACTCAGAATGCTCCCATCCATTCTTACTGCCGGCAGGTCTGTTTTCACAATATGGTTGTTTAGTGAGAACCATGTAACCGTTGCCTTTGCAGGGTTGACAAGGACATCGGCATCAGCACACCATGAGGAAATTCGATCTAGTTCGCCCTGCATATAGTTGGCAACCGCCTGTCTATCTCGACCCTGTCGATACACGAGGATGTCGTCAACGAATGATAGAGTCCTACCCCTCCCATCCAACTGTTTTCAGTGATCGGCACCGTATACACGTTGAATAGTACTGGTGACAGTGGTGAACCCTGCGGCAATCCTGGACATATCGTTATCGGCTCAGAAGACCAACTCCCGCATCTTAGCACCACCTTCCTTTGGAGTAGAACTGCAGCTATCCATCGTACAAGGTGAGGGCGCACTTTCAGTCTGAGGAGGGTTTGCATCAAGTGCTCGAAAGATACTCTGTTATATGCGTCCTCTAAGTCTATGGCGGCCGCACATGTCTCTTCTCTGACCTGAAATCCTTCGTAAACATCTTGAGCAAAGACCGCCGCATTCAGCCATGACTCTTTGTTGCGTCTGTATCCTCCAAGTGTGGGCGGGAAGCAGCCGAGCTGTTCCAAGTCCCAAGCAAGTCTGTGTGCTACAATTTTCTCCAGTAGCTTGCCAACAGTATTCTGCATCGTAATGATTCTGTAGCCGCTTATCTTGGAGTGGTCTTTGTTCGGTTTTGGCAGCGGCAGCAGGTAGCTGTGTAGCCATTCTTCTTTGACCTGACCCCTCTGGATACTGGTGTTGAATTCTCTGGCCAGTTCTTCCATGTCATCATCTGATATCACCATTAGGTCACCATATCGGATGCCGTCTGGGCCTGGGGCGGTGTTAGGTGATTTCTTGAGCATCGCACGCAATATGTCCACTGTGATCGTCCATTCTTCGTCTGTCCCGACCCCCTCGCACAACTGAGAGAGTGTTGTTGTGGTCCTCTGTCTGGCGGGCTCGTCTTTCTGGTCAGTCTGTTCTATGTAGCGTGCAAGAAGGGCCTTACCTTTATCCGCATCCGACTTTTTCCATGCGAGGTCTGTGCCTTGAAAGTCTGGAATACCCCTACGTTGTGCAGCACCGTTCATGCTCTTGTGGAGGCGCCAGAATGTCGTAAGAGATTGCTCGGAGCACACCTTCCTGCAGAACTCGTCCCATTTGTCGGCCTTGGCCTGTTTGGCGCAGGATTTGAATAAAGTCGCTGTCCTAACGACCTCAGTCTTCAGGTTCGCCAACTCAACCTGTGGCATGTTAGCCTTTCTGGCCTTTTGCCAGTCTTTGACAGCCTGCCTCTTTCCCAGCCACACCTTCTCGACCTCTCCATTCCACCATGGTGGCTGCAGCCATCTTTCTTGTCTCCTACGGGAGGAAGTTAGTTTCCTTCTTCTGATCTTGCTTATGGCGTCTTGACCAGTGGTGTCGTACGGGAAGGCATTGGTCTTGTTTCTTTGACTCATGGCCCCGTCTTTCTTGATCAGGATGACACAAGGGTAGTGGTCACTATCGTGGTATCCCAGTGTGCCCCACCGGCACCTTGGTGCGATGGTGGGCGACACCAGAGCCAAGTCAATGATGCTGTCAGAGTCGCCTGGTCGAGTGGCCATTCTAGTGACCTTCCCATCATTCAGACAGATTAGGGCAGCAGATGCCAGGGCGTCCTCCAAATCTTCTCCCTGTCTATTGGTGATGCAATTCCCCCATTGACTGCCTCTGGCATTGAAGTCCCCGCAGTAGATGATATGCCTTTCATCCATATCGAACAAACTCTGCCATTGTCGCACGTCGACCTTCCCATTTCGCGCATAGACGTTAACGATTACAAGCTGCACTGGTGTCATTATTCTTAATGCCTGCACTTGCAGGGCATCGCTGTTCCAAGCGGACATATCGATCTCAGACACTAGTATGTTGTCGCGGACCAGAATGGCCTGTCCGAGGTGCCGCCTGTTAAGGAAACCCTGAAATCCCGCCACATTGACTGTTCCGTCGGTGAGGTGTGTTTCTTGCAAGACTACAATATCGTTTCCGTAGAGTAGTTTTTCAAGAATGGGTCGGCGTTGACTAAATGATGCACAGTTCCAGTACAGTACTCGAACATTTCCGATACCCAATCTGTCACATTTTAAGCGCCTTCTGCGCGCGCCCGCCCTCTTACCACGTTGTGTCCTAGCTGGTCGTCTGGCCGTCATGTTAGGCTTAACTATCGCCACCGGGCGCCGATGATACACCGAAAGAAGACCGGACGCGCGTGCACGAACTCCGTTGCACGATTTGGAATTGGTAGCATAGAGTTGGCAGGAGGATTGTGTTGTAAAGTGCTTTCTTAGTAGTTATTGATACATGTTTGTTCTTTAGTATTGGTGCCATTTGTCCAATGAGTTGATTTGCCTTATTGCACCTATTTTCGATCTCGTCTTCTGATCTGCCATTTGATGATATTATACTTCCTAAGTACTTGAAACTCTTTACTTGTTTCAAGGGATGTTCGTTTAGGTGAATTGTTGTTGTTTGTTCTTCTTTAGTTATAGTCATTACCTCTGTTTTGCTTGTGCTAATTTTCATGTTATGTTCCCTACATATTTTGTTTAGACTATTCATGTGGTCTTGTAATTCAGCTTCGGATTTTGCTATTAGTGCTTGGTCATCCGCAAACAGGAGTTCTCTAATGGTTAGATTTGCAGATAGTTCTTCTTCTGTGTTCTCGTCATGCGGTATTCTTGCTGTCTCTGCTTGGCTGGTTTCTTTAAATATGTTGTCTATATATGTTATGAACAAGAGAGGGGACAGGACACAACCTTGTCGTACTCCAGATCTTATGGTGAAGGGTTCTGAGTGTCCTCCAGTTGCTCTCACTATGCATTCACTGTTGTTGTATAAACTTCTACATAGGTTTGTTAGATGTGTACTCACTCCATATTGTTTATGGATTTCCCACAGCTTGTTTCTATCTACTCTATCGAATGCGTTTTCTTGGGCGACAAAGGCTAAGTAGAGTGTTTCATTGAATTCGATTAATTTTTCTATAAGTTGTCTAAGAGCAAAAATGGCATCTGTGCATCCTTTGTTTTTCCTAAATCCAAGCTGTGTTTCGCTTAGCTGGGGTTCTAAAGTAGTTCGTAATCTTTTTTCTAGAATTTTGCAAAATATTTTCCCAGTATGACTCAACAGTGAAATGCCTCTGTATTGTGTGCAGTCTCTTTTGCTGCCTTTGTTTTTCAAAATTGGGATAATTATGGCGTTTCCCCAGTCTCGTGGTGTCTGTTGTTCTACCCAAACATGGTTGAATAGTCTAAGTAGCCAAGCTGTTCCTACTTCTTTTGCTGCTTTAATTAGTTCATTTGGTATTTCATCCTGTCCCGGTGATTTGTTCAATGGGGCTAATCTGATGGCTTCTATAATTTCTTCTTTTAGTATGTCTGGTTGGAGTTCTTCGGTGACATCTGTGTAGGTCTCTTGAATTCCTATTACATCTGATGGGATGTTGAGAATTTGTTCGAAATACTGCTTCCATCTTATTAAGATTTGTTTTTGTTCACTTATTGGTTCTCCATTTTCGCTGTTAATTATTTCAGTTGGGTCAAAGGGTTCTCCTCTGGTTCTCATTGCACCTATGTTTTTGTAGAAGTTTCTAGTTGCCCCCTTGTAGTTTTTATTTAGGGTTTCATCATACTCTTCCCAGTCTTTTTGTTTTCCCCTCTTTACTATTCTATTCACATGTTTTCTCGCTATTCTATATTCTATGTAATCACATTCCTGTTTGCTTTTCAGCCACTTTTTATATTTTTCCTTTTTGTCTTTTACCGCTTCCTTTACTTCTGCGTTCCACCAACTTGTTATTTTCTTTATCCGTGTTTTGCGTTTTTTCGTGGTTCCACATGTTATTTTTGCAGTATTTAAAATGCTTGATTTGAACATCTCCCATTCTTCTTCCACTGTTTTTCTTTCTGTAGGTAATTTTTCAAAGAGTTCAGTTAGTTCTTTCTCATAATTTTCCCTTACTGCCTCGTCTTTAAGGTTTTTTAAGTTTACTGATTCGCATGGCATGGATTTTCCTGCTCTTTGTTTTCTTCTTCTGATTGTTCCTATTGTAGCAATGACTGCTTTATGATCTGTGTTTATACTGAAATTGGGCACTGCCCTTGCATCTAATATCTTTCTCTTTCTGTTGTTTCTTGTTAATATAAAATTTGGCTTTTAGTATCTAGATCGTTCCATTTATACTAGGTGTCTACTTGTGAATCCTTATGTTTATAGAATGTGTTTGTTATATAGAGGTCGTGTTGGCTGCAAAGCTCTAATAGTCTACTTCCGTTATCATTCCTTTCATTTTGCTGATCTCCAAATGCTCCCATATGTTTTTCTATGCCCACTCTGTTATGTCCTAGTCTTGCATTGAAGTCTCCCATAACTATGACGTTGTCCTGCTTATCTATTTTATTTAGCACATCATGTATGTCTTCGTAGAAGTCCTCGCATTCTTGCTCATTATTGTTTGCATTACATGGTGCCTATATTTTACATATGTTGTAGTTGTTTGTTCTTTTATTCTCACTGTTATGATTCTTTCTGATATATATTTTATTTATAGTATTCCTCTTGCTAGCCGTGGTTCGATGACTATTCCCATACCGTGTCTTGCCCTTTCTTGCTGTTCTACTTCAGAGTAAACAAACGTGTAACTGTGGTGAAGCTCCTTGCATCCTTTCCCCTTTGTTCTGGTGTCCGCTATTCCCATCAGTCCAATTTTCCTCTCTTCCATTGTTTCTATGAGCTCTTCTTCTTTACTATTGAAACCACAGACGTTCATTGTGCCTATTTTTTGAATCGCTGATCTATCTCGTAGTCCATTAACATTGCCGGGTCGATATCCGTTTGAATCAGTCCGTTTATACTTTTTAGTTTTTCTACGAGCAGTATGAAGATCCCCTGCCGGCTTGCTAGGCCAGTCGCAGGTTTAGGACACTAATCTGACCATAGGGAGTCCATCCCCTATGGCGAGCCATAGCCCCGTTAGCCCATGACCTCGCGGTCATGGTTGCCCGGTCTGCACCACGCGGAGGTGGGGTTGACTTGTGTAGTCTGCGGTTCATAGGCAGGCTACTAATTTTCGCTCTTCACCCCTCCTGGGAGAGGCTAGCCGATCCTAACCCTGCTGGCTGCAGGGCCAGGCGCATTCCACACCTTGTGTAGGGAACATAAGATGAAAATTAGCACAAGCAAAACAGAGGTAATGACTATAACTAAAGAAGAAATAACAACAACTATTCACCTAAGCGAACATCCCCTGAAACAAGTAAAGAGTTTCAAATACCTAGGAAGTATAATAAATGGCAAATCAGAAGACGAGATCGAAAATAGATGCATTAAGGCAAACCAACTCATTGGACAAATGCCACCAATACTAAAGAACAAACATGTATCAATAGTTACTAAGAAATCACTTTACAACATAATCTTCCTACCAACTCTATGCTACCAATGCGAAACCTGGACAATGACAGAAAAAGAGAAAAGAAAAATCAAAACTACAGAAATGAGATTCCTGAGAAGAATACTCAGTATATCAAGAAGAGAGAGAATCAGAAATGAAGAAATCAGAACTAAAGTAGGGGTTATAGCAGCGCTAGATTTTATTAGAAAGCAGCAAGTTAAATTATTTGGCCATGCACGTAAGTTACTAACCAACAGTATACCACAACAAGCAATGATGTACAGACCAGATGGAACCAGAAGAAGAGGCCGACCACGTAAACGATGGACGGAGGGGAATATTGATACGTGACGCCCATAGGCAGGCACTCTCCCGCTGTTTATACTTCACCTAGTCACCGCAAGGTACAAGAGGAACATGATGAGATGAGATGAGATTGCCTGTTATATTACTCTGCATCTATCATGTGAATTATACAACAGTGACTCAACATAAAACGAAGCAAAATAATGAATACTTCAAGCCTAACTATTCAACACACATATTCCCAGTCATTTAAAGTGACAACCACGATAATTTTACACGGAGAGTCAGGTTTTTTTCTTTACACAATAATGGCTTGGCGATACGGATGGCAGCTGCTTCAGTAAATGTTAACATCAGTCCATTTTATGTGTTAAATAATGCACGAAACGCATTGTCTCTATCAATCATGTGACCGAACTCCAGCAGTTGGCATGCTACTGCGGAAGTGGGTAGTTTTCTGCCTGTAGATTTTATTGAGACTAAAACAAGACTTTTAAGAGCATGCATCTTTCCCATTGCAACCTACGCCTGTGAGACCTGGACACTTACTAAACAAGCTGAACAGCGCACAAATGCCTTTGAATATAAATGTTACAGACGGGTTCTAAGAATATCTTAGGTAAAGAAAAGAACAACTGCATCCATACTTCAAGAGCTGAATATTAAAGAGGGTTGGCTATTAAAGGCGATAAAACAAAGAAAATTGATATATTTTGGTCACTTGAAATATCATGAGAGTTTGGAACGAACAATAATGGAGGGGTATATGCCTGGGAAGAGTTGAAGAGGAAGGCCAAAGAGAAGATGGGTGCAAGATGTGGCGGATGATCTCCAGATGGGTGTATCGGACGCGGGACATCTTTCCTGTGATCGAGAAGTTGTCTGGAAGGTTGTTATGGGAGCTAGGTTCTGCGAAGGACATGCTACTGAATGAATGAATGAATGAATGAATGAATGAATGAGGTTTAACTGGGTTACCAAAATCTTCTTTGTTTATTATTCTATCTATGAAATTGTATGTGTTCAACCGCCTCTCTATTCTACAAATATAGACATGCACCTAATTTGAAGTTATAAACGCAATTAGATTTGGCGTACAGAGAAATAGGTTCTCTCACTGCTGTTGTGGGGATAGGAGTTATTTTGAATTTAATAACCGGGGATGCATCACAAAACGTTCGACCAACTGCGCCAAGAAGATATGCACCAAAGATGCAACAAGGCAGATATTTACAGCTCTCAAGAAAACATTATATCTTAATAGTTAGCCTACTGGATTTATAAAGCTCCATGGTCATCCGCTGAAACCAACCCCTAGAGAAACAGCCGACAATCTTAAGACGTTTATTCAACTAACTTTTCGAGGGGTTGCGGTAACAAAGACAGATTCCTGACAGCAAACACTTCTATTGTACGCTCATATCTTTGATTCTTCCCGCCACACCCGGAATCTTTACTCGCCGCATCTCGAGCAGCAAATGTCGGATTCAAACGAAAACAACAGGCGAGATATTCCTTCCTGGGGTATTGATCCAGTGTCGTCCGTCGTGATGTGCAAATACGGCCGAGAGAGAGAGAGAGAGAGAGAGAGAGAGAGAGAGAGAGAGAGAGAGAGAGAGAGAGAGAGAGGCAGAGAGAAAGAGGAGAGAGGCAGAGAGAGGGAGAAGGAGAAAAGGAGAGGAGAGTGAAAGAGAGAGAAAGGGAAGGAGAGGGAAGGAGAGAGAGAGTGATAGATTGATAGATAAAGAGAGAGAGAGAGAGAGAGAGAGAGAGAGAGAGGCATATATAGAGAGAGAGACTAGAAAGCGTGAAAGTCATAAGGACATAACGAGAGACATACCGAGGTAATGAGAAAGACAGATAGGGCCGGACAGATGAAACCCGTTCATTTGGATTAAAAGAGTGAAAGACAAGAGGATCGACATCATTGCGCCGGGTTCTACCCCATATGGCTCGGCCTGCTGTCTGTAGAGCAATCTGAGAACACATCCCACAGAGCATGAACTCCATAGAGCGGCCTGAGAACACATCCCACAGAGCATGAACTCCGTAGAGCAATCTGAGAACACATCCCACAGAGCATAAACTCCGTAGAGCGGCCTGAGAACACATCCCACAGAGCAGGAACTCCGTAGCTTCAGCGACCACCCCAAGGGGACTAAACAAAGGTGGTATTCCGAATGTCGGAGTCCGACCAAACCATGACCTGGGTGTGTCTTCTGACCACGTGGTCAAGGAGACCCTTTGGATTCAAACCTAAACTGGAAAAATCTAAATGATGTTTACAAAGTAAAGGACATTTTCCACGTCTCTGGGCATATTGGTTATATGATGTTAACCCCATATCTGTGCATACCAATCGGTACTCAAAGGGTAGGGTGGCCAATATCAGATCGGCTGCTATTACGTCCCACATCATTTGCTGGTACTTATTTTAGGCTAGGTCGATCAGGCGGCCTAAACTATTAAAAATAAATCTCAGCCTCTAAGGGGGTTGGAATACATGACCACTGGGATGTTAGGCAAGTGTGCTAGTCACTGCGCCACCACGGCTGCTCCCTGGATGCTGTGTACCTGAAATACGTGCAGTTAAAGTCGTGCACACTGATCCGTGAATCTCATAGGCACAGGGGTGCACAGTTCGGTTTGGCGCAACACTTTCAGTGAAGATTCAGCTTTCAGGTATAATAAGATGTCAGGATTGGATGTTTTAGGCTAATCAATACATGGTTTTCTGAGACCAACAACAAGATCTTCATATGTTCTCGTCCATGATAAACTACACGGTGATCTATCTAATAGATCTAATTCCCTCACAGCGTGTGTGTACCTGAATCTGGATAGAGACATTTGAGAAAGAACGCAAGAAGACGATGACGACGCTGACAGCGAGAAGGAGAAGTAGAAGAAGAAGAAGAAGAAGAAGAAGAAGAAGAAGAAGAAGAAGAAGAAGAAGAAGAAGAAGAAGAAGAAGAAGAAGAAGAAGAAGAAGAAGGACAAAGGGGGAATTCTTTAAGAGACAGGAAGAGACGTAAAGAGAGAAAAAGAGATAGAGGGAGATACAGAAAGAGAGAGACAGAAAGAGAGAGAGAGAGACCATATAGAGGCACGGAAACAGGCAGAGACAGAGAGAAACAGAGAGGCAGTGAGAAAGAAAATGAGAGATAGAAAAAGAAAAAAGAGAGAGAAAGAGTCAGTGAGACACACCGACAATGATAGAGTCAAACATACACATACACACACAAAGTGAGAGACATCCAGACAGAGAAATATATAGACATAGAGAAACAGAAAGACACAAAGACAGAGAGAAAGTGAGAAAGGAAGAGAGAGAGAGAGAGAGAGAGAGAGAGAGAGAGAGAGAGACAAACATACACACACAAAGTGAGAGACATCGAGACAGAGAAAGATATAGACAGAGAGAGAAACAGAAAGACAGAGAGAGAGAGAGAAATATAGAGATAGAGAGATAGAGAGAGCGAAAGAGAGAGAGAGAGAGAGAGAGAGAGAGAGAGAGAGAGTTCAACAACTCCATCATGTGCCATGCCAATAAGCGTGGGCGGTCATGTTTTGCCATCTCACTCGATCACCAGAGTCGTGGATCAGCTCAGTGTCCTGTCTCGACCATGCCACGTGGCCAAGCGATCCAGGTATTTGATTCTAGGTCTTCCCCTTGGTCTGTTCCCTTCGATCTTACCAGTTGTCACCAAGTTCTCTAATTCATTTCTTCTCATAACATGCCCAAAAAGTTTGTCTGTCTGCGTCTAATGACTTTAATCAATTTACGATTTTCATTTGTCTCCTGTAGTACTTGGTCATTGGTTTTTCTGTCTGTCCATGGTATTCTTTGCATTTCCATCAGAAACCACATTTCCACAGCCATCAGCTGTTTTTCAGCTTGTCTGCTCATTGTCCACGCTTCAAATTCATACAAAAGTACAGGTTTCTATTAGCACTTCAACACCCTTTTTCTCGTTTCAATTGATATCTTTTTGTTGGTCAGTATGTTTTGCATCTGCAAAAGGCTACCTTCTCAATGGCAATTCCTGTTCTAATTTCTTCAAGGCATCTCCCATCATATATTATGACTGTTCCGAGATAATTGTATCGATTCACTTGTTTAAGAATATGCCCATTTACTCGTATATCACAGTGTGGTTTTTCCTTCTTCTTAAAAACGGTGTTGTTTGTCTCCAGCAGTTGTTGTTTCACTCCAGCAGTTGCTGTTTCACTCCAGCAGTTGTTGTTTGACTCCAGCAGTTGTTGTTTGTCTCCAACAGTTGTTGTTTGCCTCCAGCAGTTGTTGTTTGTCTCAAACAGTTGTTGTTTGCCTCCAGCAGTTGTTGTTTGTCTCCAGCAGTTGTTGTTTGTCTCCAGTAGTTGTTGTTTGACTCCAGCGGTTGTTGTTTGTCTGAAGCAGTTGTTGTTTGTCTCAAACAGTTGTTGTTTGTCTCCAACAGTTGTTGTTTGTCTCAAACTGTTGTTGCTTGTCTCCAGCAGTTGTTGTTTGACTCCAGCGGTTGTTGTTTGTCTCCAACAGTTGTTGGTCTCCAACAGTTGTTTTTTGTCTCCAGTAGTTGTTGTTTGATTCCAGCGGTTGTTGTTTGTCTCCAGCAGTTGTTGTTTGTCTCCAACAGTTATTGTTTGTCTCCAGCAGTTGTTGTTTGTCTCAAACTGTTGTTGTTTGTCTCCAGCAGTTGTTGTTTGACTCTAGCAGTTGTTGTTTGCCTCCAACAGTTGTTGCTTGCCTCCAACAGTTTTTGTTTGACTCCAGCAGCTGTTGTTTGTCTCAAACTGTTGTTGTTTGCATCCAACAGTTGTTGTTTGACTCTAGCAGTTGTTGTTTGTCTCCAACAGTTGTTGTTTGTCTCCAACAGTTGTTGTTTGACTCCAACAGTTGTTGTTTGCCTCCAACAGTTATTGTTTGCCTCCAACAGTTGTCAAACAACAACCGTTGGAGACAAACAACAACTGTTTGAGACAAACAACAACTGTTGGAGGCAAGCAACAACTGCTGGAGTGAAACAACAACTGCTGGAGTGAAACAACAACTGCTGGAGACAAACAACAACAGTTTGAGATAAACAACAACTGTTGGAGACAAACAACAACTGTTTGAGACAAACAACAACTGCTTCAGACAAACAACAACCGCTGGAGTCAAACAACAACTGCTGGAGACAAACAACAACTGCTGGAGGCAAACAACAACTGCTGGAGACAAACAACAACTGCTGGAGTCAAGCAACAACTGTTGGAGACAAACAACAACTACTGGAGTCAAACAACAACTGCTGGAGTCAAACAACAACTGCTTGAGTCAAACAACAACTGTTGGAGGCAAACAACAACTGCTGGAGTCAAACAACAACTGTTAGAGGCAAACAACAACTGTTGGAGGCAAACAACAACTGTTGGAGGCAAACAACAACTGTTGGAGACAAACAACAACTGCTGGAGTCAAACAACAACTGTTGGAGGCAAACAACAACTGTTGGAGACAAACAACAACTGTTGGAGACAAACAACTACTGCTGGAGTCAAACAACAACTGTTAGAGGCAAACAACAACTGTTGGAGGCAAACAACAACTGTTGGAGGCAAACAACAACTGTTGGAGGCAAACAACAACTGTTGGAGTCAAACAACAACTGTTGGAGACAAACAACAACTGTTGGAGACAAACAACAACTACTAGAGTCAAACAACAACTGTTGGAGGCAAACAACAACAGTTTGAGACAAACAACAGCTGCTGGAGTCAAACAAAAACTGTTGGAGGCAAACAACAACTGTTTGAGACAAACAACAGCTGCTGGAGTCAAACAAAAACTTTTGGAGTCAAACAACAACTGTTGGAGACAAACAACAACTGCTGGAGACAAACAACAACTGCTGGAGGCAAACAACAACTGCTGGAGTGAAACAACAACTGTTGGAGGCAAACAACAACTGTTGGAGACAAACAACAACTGTTTGAGACAAACAACAGCTGCTGGAGTCAAACAAAAACTTTTGGAGTCAAACAACAACTGTTGGAGGCAAACAACAACTGCTGGGGACAAACAACAACTGCTGGAGTCAAACAACAACTGCTGGAGTGAAACAACAACTGTTGGAGGCAAACAACAACTGTTGGAGACAAACAACAACTGTTTGAGACAAACAACAACTGCTGGAGACAAACAACAACTGTTGGAGGCAAACATCAACTGCTGGAGACAAACAACAACTGCTGGAGTGAAACATCAACTGCTGGAGACAAACAACAACTGCTGGAGTGAAACATCAACTGCTGGAGACAAACAACAACTGCTGGAGTGAAACATCAACTGCTGGAGACAAACAACAACTGCTGGAGACAAACAACAACTGCTGGAGGCAAACAACAACTGCTGGAGACAAACAACAACTGCTGGAGACAAACAACAACTGTTGGAGGCAAACAACAACTGCTGGAGTGAAACATCAACTGTTGGAGATAAACAACAACTGCTGGAGACAAACAACAGCTGCTGGAGACAAACAACAACTGCTGGAGTCAAACAACAACTGTTTGAGACAAACAACAACTGTTGGAGGCAAACAACAACTGCTGGAGACAAAAAAACAACAACTGCTGGAGTCAAACAACAACTGCTGGAGTCAAACAACAACTGCTGGAGACAAACAACAACTGTTGGAGACAAACAACAACTGTTGGAGGCAAACAACAACTGCTGGAGACAAACAACAACTGTTGGAGGCAAACAACAACTGCTGGAGACAAACAACAACTGTTGGATGCAAACATCAACTGCTGGAGACAAACAACAACTGCTGGAGTGAAACATCAACTGCTGGAGACAAACAACAACTGCTGGAGTGAAACATCAACTGCTGGAGACAAACAACAACTGTTGGAGACAAACAACAACTGTTGGAGGCAAACAAAAATTGTTGGAGGCAAACAACAACTGCTGGAGACAAACAACAACTGTTGGATGCAAACATCAACTGCTGGAGACAAACAACAACTGCTGGAGTGAAACATCAACTGCTGGAGACAAACAACAACTGCTGGAGTGAAACATCAACTGCTGGAGACAAACAACAACTGCTGGAGACAAACAACAACTGTTGGAGGCAAACAACAACTGCTGGAGTCAAACAACAACTGCTGGAGGCAAACAACAAATGTTGGAGGCAAACAACAACTGTTGGAGGCAAACAACAACTGTTTGAGACAAACAACAACTGTTGGAGGCAAACAACAACTGCTAAAGTCAAACAACAACTATTGGAGACAAACAACAACTGTTGGGTTCAAACAACAACTGTTGGGGTCAAACAACAACTGTTGGAGGGAAATAGTAATTGTCAAACTGTTGTGGCTCAGGGGTAGCAAACTCAGATTCACAATCTCGACTTACCGGGTTCGATGTTAGTCGCAGTTTATTAGAGAGCAGACCGCTTTGCGTTGATTTTCATGATGCTATAAGCGACAGCGAATTGGAAAGCAATGACAAACTTTAGAAACATGACATATCCATTGCAGGACCTTGCACTCAACCTCAGTACCTAGTTGATTGTCTAGGCAAGTTTACGTTAAGTAGCTTGCCATTGCTCCCTGAATGGAAAGACAACTTTGAAGTCCAAATGACCGGTGTTGGGAACCGTCCCCGTACCCAGCCGTCAGCGCACCGGGAGTTCAAGCGCACTATACCCCGTGGTCATAGAGACTGCCAAACTACTGAACGCACAATTGCCTAGGAAATCACAAACAGCCAACAGATGCTGGGGTTGAATACAACGTTCTAAAAAATATTTTTTTTTTTTACTGTTCTAAAAATGACATGTAACTAACTTGTGTTTGTTCTAAAACGTACAAACACAGTTGCCACCTCCAACAGAGAATGGAGATTTGTTTCCGGTTGTGCGCGACTGTGGGATAGAAACATGGTTGCCGTCGTGTCTTATCTGTCCATTAGAGAACTGAAGGCAGCTGGTTTATTTTCTCCTCATTTCAATTCCTGGAGTGTATTGTGGAGTTTTGCTCTCTCCGGTATAACAGACAGGTACCATCTGGCAAGGACAGGAAGCGAAGAAAGTAGCTGCTAGTTTAATCTCACGGTGACTTAATATAATATAGCAATAGTCTCTCTCTCTCTCTCTCTCTCTCTCTCTCTCTCTCTCTCTCTCTCTCTCTCTCTCTTCTCTCGCTCCTTCTCTCTCGCATTATCTCTTTCCTTCTCTTTCGCATTATTTCTTTCCTTCTCTCTCTCTCTCTCTCTCTCTCTCTCTCTCTCTCTCTCTCTCTCTCTCTCTCTCTCTCTGTGCCTCTTTCTCCCCTTCGACTTCTGCCTTTCATCTCCCGAATGGCGCATAGATACAAGCCCAGTGTAGACTTGACCATGATTTGCTGAATTTCGCAGCTGTAGTTTCTTCAATATGAACCTCGTGCCAACCCGTTTTTGTCACCCCATACGTCATGCATACAGTGTGACAACTCTGTGCTTCCTTTATAGACCCCGGTAAAACACAGGCGAATGTATTAACAGTGCTTTAATTTAACTCATTGAGACAATCATGTCTATCTTGTGATTGCTTATACACGAGTGGATTGTTGTGTGGTGCTTGCAGACTTCGGGTAGTACGAAGCCGTTGATTGTGGACACAACTAGCGATTGTCAAAACGCAAGAGGTAAACATCAACAGGCATTTCTGTGACTATACATTGGTGAATGACAACGGTATCACTTCATCTACAATGAGGGGCAAGTGTGCTTCGACACTGTTATCCACATTACCCGACGTGTACTTACTTCTACAGCGATGCCATGGAGTTATTTGAAGATGACCAATCTAAATAAGTTGTGCCTATGTTCTTCATGTCTAGTGTGTCTTCTACGGGCCTGTTTTCCCCAGTTTTACTTCGATGGATGTCAACAAATTTGCCAAGCTAATTAGGAGCAGACCAGGTTCGTCTCATTGTTCTGATTGTTGGGTCTGTACAAAAATAAGAAAACAAAGGAAGGGTTGCCTTACCCTCGGGTAGTGTATTAGACATATAGCCTTCACGGACAAGGGTGAACATCTCTGAGAGTCCTCATGCATGTTTCTCATGTTAAAAATCTCTTGACCGCTTGAGATGGAAAGGACCCGGCCGAATAAACCGCCGCCTAGGCAGCATGTCCATAATAGAAATGTCACTCACAACAAATTATAGCATGCGTGACATGTTGGTATACACACATTTTGATCCCCGCCGGTGCAAAGGATGTTGTGCAATGTATTGAAATGCTCCTTGTGTATTCTGTAGAAGGAGACTGGATCACTTATGGAGATATCAGTATGTAATGAAAGTGATCATTTACAAACCTGGGCAAACAAATAGACCCAGCCGATAAAATTTTAGTCGAAGAGGGAAGCTCAAACAACAAATAACAAAGCTTGATTGACATAATGATTAAAATGCCAACTACAACCCATGGTTTGATTGTAGGTATGAAGGTTATCCTCTAAAAACACATCCTGAGAGAGAGAGAGAGAGAGAGAGAGAGAGAGAGAGAGAGAGAGAGAGAGAGAGAGAGAGAGAGAGAGAGAGAGAGAGAGAGAGAGAAGTGCTGTGGAGAGATTTAGCGGTGGGGAAAATGGTAAACATTACATTTATTTCCAGTTGTCTATTAAAACATGTCCCGCATGGCACATGAAAATAATATGAACTATTATCTGAGAGGAATACATGGGCACACACTCCAGGTTTATATAATTTAGAATAAGATTACATTACCCAAAGCATAAGCAATGTGTACAGTTTCCATATGAATGACGGTGAATGACGAACACTATACACGTGTTTACCACGTAGAATTGAGCTTATGAAACAATATGTTGCTCTACAGTCGCTGAAGGTGTGGGAGTGAGATCCCAACACTTGGCAACACACGGTGACACTCAAGAATAAGCTAATATAGTTAGCCAATCAGCAACCCCTGCAGGGAAGTCGATCATCATCCACTGGAGACCATATAATTGCTACATTGGTTCGCAACTCTACCCAAAGTGTGATCGGTAGAAGAATTAACTACCGAAGGCATATTCCAGCTGAGGATAGATAAGCTTCAGAGTTTGAGTATGTGCAAATTGTAAAGATCGCATAGATAATCTACAATGGTAGTTTTACGAATTCCTCTTAATCCATCCATCATGTACCATGCCGATAAGCGTGGGCGGTCATGTTCTGCCATCTCACTCGATCACCAGAGTCGTGGATCAGCCCCGTTTTTCTGTCTCGACCATGCCACATGGCCAAGCCATCCAGGTATTTACTTCTTGGTCTTCCCCTTGGTCTCTTCCCTTCGATCTTGCCAGTTGTCACCAAGTTCTAGAATTCATTTCTTCTCATAACATGCCCAAAAAAATTTTGACTGTCTGCGTCTAATGTCTCTAATCAGTTTACGATCTTCATTTGTTCCTTGTAGGACTTGTTCATTGATTTTTCTGTCTGTCCATGATATTCTTTGCATTTTCCTAAGAAACCACATTTCCAGAGCCACTAGGCGTTTTTTTCAGCTTGTCTGCTCATTGTCCACACTTCACATCCACACAAAAGTACAGGTTCTATGTAGCACTTTAACACTCTTTTTCTTGTTTCAGTTCATATCTTTTTATTGGTCAGTATGTTTTTCATCTTGCAAAAAACTACCTTTGCAATTGCAATTCTTGTTCTAATCCAGTGGTTCTCAACCTTTTTTGGCCCATGCCCCCGTTTACAATATGTTCATAACGTCATCACTCCCCCCCCCCCTTTCGAATTTCCTCCCTGTAAATCCCCCCTCCCCACCCTTACAGAGTATACATAAAAATGGAAGCTAACTTTAATAACACATACTAGAACAAGTCTAGACATCTACATAAAACGTGATTTGCGGGTCTACTTACGTTATAAAACGAATTTTATTAGGGCGAGAAGTACAGAACCGTAAAATTTAGAGGGAAAAACAATATCAAACAATTGATTCCTGTATTAATGCGATCTTGAAATAATCTTAATTCCCTCCTTGGAAACCCTAAAATTCCCCCCTGGGGAGGAATTCCCCACCTGTTGAGAACCACTGTTCTAATCTCTTCAAGGCATCTTCCATCAGATGTTATGACTGTTTCGAGATAGGTGTACCGATTCACTTGTTTAAGAATATGCCCATTTACTTGTATATTACATTGTGGTATTTCTTCCTTCCTAGTGACGACCATAATCTGTGTTTTCTTGCAATTCAGTTCTAACCCTAATTGTTCACTGTTTGCAACAACCGCTACTAAATGTCGCAGGTCCTGTTCATTGTCTGCCATCAAGACTGTATCATCTGCATATCTAATGTTATTGATGTATCGTTCCCCAATGTTGATTCCTTCCATATCTTCTATATTTCTGAAAATAATTTCCTCTTAATTTTTTTGTGCCAGATTGTTTTGCAACAACATATTTCCTTTACGTGATAATTTAGCAGCGAGGTCTGTTATAATTATGTGACATCCTTGTCTTGATTACGTAAATCTATATATATATAAAATACAATGTATGTCCGTATGAATGTTATTTATGCGTTAGCGAACGGTCCATCCGACTGAGATGAAATTTTCTACACGTGTTCTTCTCATTCCCATGCTGCCAACTGGCATGGTTTGTTAGTTTACAAACATATATTTACATAATAAAATTAAATTTTTTAATTACATTATAATTTATATATAGCAAGGGGACTTAACTTAAGAAAAGTTATATCAAGGGACATAACTTTAGTAGCTTTGCTATATATGTAATTTAAATAATTGTTGCATTTCGCTCAAAGCTATATAAAATGTTTATCTACAGTTATCTACAGTTATCTACAGGCATATGTATTATAATATATAATGATAAAATCTTTAAGGCATTTTCAAAGTTTTCATAAAAATAATGCATCTATTTTAAATACGTGAACATTTTCTAACTCATCTTTTTATTTCTCTTCGTCATCTATACAGTCATCCCAGCATTTATTGGGTTTTCGTGATATCAGTAGTTTCAGATTGCCCTATTTAGTTATTGGGATGAAGATTGTTCTCTTCCAATCTGTTCGCCATATTTCCGGGAACGGGAGCTTATATGACTACTAATATGAATTAAATGAGACGGTCCCCACTAGGGACTGGGCGAAGCCGGGCCGGGTCGTCTTTTTTTGGGGAACGGGAACGGGAGCAGGGGCCGTATATGAATTAAATGAAACGCTCCCTGCCAGGAGTGAGCAAAGCCGGACCGGGCTTCTTTTTTGGGAACGGGAACGGGAGCAGGGGCCGAATATGAATTAAATGAGACGCTCCCCGCCAGGAGCTGGGTCAAGCCGGGCCGGGTCGTATTTTTTGGGAACAGGAACGGGGGCAGGGGCCGTATATGAATTAAATGAGACGCTCCCCGCCAGGAACTGGGCGAAGCCGGGCCGGGTCGTCTAGTATTATATAAAACGGAGAGGTAATTGATGTCGTGGGGCAAATATGATGTAATTCTTTCGACTCAAACTCTTACCTACTAACAGAGAGAACATTACTCTATGTGAAAAACCTTTCCCTAGAGAGGGGAAGGGCGGAGGTGTCATTGTCATTAATTGGCTGTCAGAAAAAGTTCAGGTAGTTTTATAATGAACTTACGTTGCGTACTGGTACCTGTTGCATGCGCAAACCAGATAACATGGCGATCTGGATCATACAGAGAATATGGGAAGGCGTGAATGTTATTAGATCTTAGACCAATTTCTGACCAAGACTTAGGGCGCTGGTCTACTATGACATTTAGTCTTTAGGTTGCATTTCCTCTCACAAGGATAAGCCTTGTACCCTCCTTGCATCAATTCATGTACTGACACCCTTCCGTGCCATGACACAAGACTTTGAAGAATTTTCTCTCGTTGTCATACTCTATCTCTCTTTCTGAAAAAATCTTTCCAGTTGTCACTAGTTGTTGTATTCTCATAATATCGTTAAAAAATGATGAGTGCCTCTTTCTGATGTTTGTGATAAGTTGTCCTTGTATCTCAGCCTCCCTCACAACGTTTAAATTGCTCGTTTTGACCATCCAAGAATTTTCTGCATTCCTCTACAAAACCACGTCTCCAAGGCTTCTAAGCATATTTTGCTTGTTTATTATTTGTCAAGGATTGGCTGCCAACCGTTTGAGAAAGAGAGAGAGAGAGAGAGAGAGAGAGAGAGAGAGAGAGAGAGAGAGAGAGAGAGGGAGAGAAAACCAGACAGATAAAGACAGAACGACGCAGTGAGATATGCAGAGACAGAAATAGAGAGACCAGATACACACACACAGAGAGAGAGAGAGAGAGAGAGAGAGAGAGAGAGAGAGAGAGAGAGAGAGAGAGGTGTAGAAATTGATAGTTTCTGAGGCAAAGAGAAACAGAGAGGTGCAAATACACACATACACACAACACACACACACACATACACTCACAGAGAGAGAGAGAGAGAGAGAGAGAGAGAGAGAGAGACGCATACAGGCGCGCAAATAAAGAGAGATACGCAGACTTAAAAACGCAGAGAGCTGTAAATGGGAGTCACAGAGACAGAATGAAAGACACACAGAGAAACAACACAAAATTCAAATAACGTTGAGTAGATGAAACCACTTAAGTCACAGAAATCCATCTAGACGGAGTGAGTATGCACACACGCTTCGGAGAGATCAGAATGGACGGATGTGGCGTGAATGGCTGGCACTTGTGGGGGTCACAAACCTGTGGATCTCTGGTCCATGCCATGAAGAGATGCACGGAAACGAGACGGATGATACGATTAGACTCAAACTCACCTATCACAGGGGCATTGAAGATGGACAGCGGAGATATAGTATTGGCAATAAATGGCAGCTTGGTTCACGATGATACATCTCATGAATGAATGTTCCCCATTGCGGCGATTGGAGTAGGATATAGAGTGGGCTATAGAGTGGGCTATAGAGTATGAAACTGACCGCAATGACCGCAGGAGAGGACGATTCAGACATTTAGCTAACCACCTCGCAATATGGACCGACAACATATGTCTGTCTGACCGTCTTTGTATATGTATGTGTATTATATGCGGATGTCTGCATGTGTGTAATGTATGCGTGCATCTAGAGTGGCGGGGAAGTTGATGTTTCAGTTAGCAATACAGTAAGACCTGATCATATTGTATTTACTTTATTAGGTTGTCTTTTTATGCCGGGTGTACCCAAACCAACAGCTGGTGTACCGAAAGCGTTCCCCAGACAGATATGACCAGACGTCCCACTTCGGTAATTCCAATATTCACTGTCTGGTCTGCTGTATTTCCGGTCGTGCTGTCTGCTGTTTACTGTGCCTCTGTGACTATTTATGGAAACGCCCTAACGAACATTGCATATGACACTTCCGGTGTCCGCTTCGAGGCAGGGTACATAATCATTGGCGTAATTGTACAATTTGCCGCGACGACTACACGTGGCATGTGTTCGTCTTTGTATATCTAGATTACTCCGAATAATTCTCTCTCTCTCTCTCTCTCTCTCTCTCTCTCTCTCTCTCTCTCTCTCTCTCTCTCCCTGTCTCCTCTCTCTCTCTCTCTCTCTCTCTCTCTCGCTATACCAATATGATTGTGTGCGCACTTGTATGTGTGTGTGCGAGTGAGTAAGTGAGAGAAAGAGAGAGAGAGAGAGAGAGAGAAGACAAAACAAGACAACACAATACAAGACAAGACAAGACAAGACATGACAAGACAAGACAAGACAAGGGATAATGACAAATAGTTCTTAGAGAGATTACATAAAGCCAATTATGATCTGTGGAAGTGAGTCGTGGACAACTAACTATCAGAATGTGAGAATAATTGAGAGGCTGTGAGATGTGATTGTTTAGAAGAATCTCGAGAACTCACTGAACAGAGAACATGACAAACGACAGCGCCATGACAGCAGTTTTAAATAGTTGATTGCATGTCCCTCACAAGACGGCACAGTCAACCCAAGTATGTATTGGCTGTTCGTGATTTACTAGGCAATTTTACTTTCAGTGGTGTGCATTTGCTTTATGAACAGCCGACCCTCAAATTATCGAATTAACGTAATGAAATGATTATTCGAATTCTTCTTAGTCTTGTTCGTTCGCACTTAACGTCGCTAATACTAGCAGTAGTTTCCTGATCAGGGCATCCCCCCAGCTTTAGGTGGAATGGAGTTAGATAATAACCCACCTGGTTACCTTCAACGTTGTAAGGGCTTTATAAGGTGAAAGACCTGTCATGGAGAGATTGCCATACACAGACCACGCCAAAAAAAAAACTATTTCTTGGAATGTTATTTCAATAAGTTATTCTCCTGTTCGTTTCAACGTTTCTGCTTAATGCATTTAATTGTTCATAGCCTACTTAAGCTATTTGAACTAAGGTAAACATCTTCTCGTTCATATAATCGCTAAGAAGTTACAGTGATAAAGGTATAAACAAGTAAAGGTTCAGGAGTTTAAACTCCAGGCAGCAGAGGCAAAAAGTATGTCAGAATGGAACAGTAGGAACAGTTTATAAATGAAGTCGGCGGGGATGTGACATTGGGTACATTCCGGAAGCTGCACCGGCAGTTGAACAGACAGGTAATGTCTGGTACACATGATACCGTTTATGATGATATCAACCGACCTATGACAATTTGTGTTAATAACGAATGGGGACTTGGAGTAGATGGCTCTTTTTATCTTTTTTCACCCTAAGCATGAATACGGCGGAAATACCCCAGGACTGGCTGCAGCTACCTGGCCTCACTTCCAAAGCCAGGTAAGGATAAACCCAGACTTGATGGATACCATGCACAACACCTTTGGCAAAGTCTTCGAAAAGATAGTAGTCCACAGGCTCCAGCGACATTTGGAAAGTAGTAATCTGCTCGAGATTTATCGGCCTGGGAAGGACATCTGGGACAATGTGGCTACTATAGCATTTGATGTCATGAGGGCTTCCTGGATAAACAACAGACAGTGGCGGTAGCTCTTGACCTGGGGGATGCGTATAACAGGGTTAGGTATGATCGGTTGATATACACTCTGTTGGACATGGAGTCTGCCATTGCCTTGTCAGATGGGTTGCGAAAGTCCTTTATGAGCGTAAGGGTTCCTGGCCTTCTGATCCCTGTACGATTACACCTGGGTTGCCAGGTCTGCCTTGTCCCCAGTGCTCTTTAATGTCTACACCCGCAAAGTCACAGCTATTGAGGCACCAGGTGTTGGTAGAATCTTGACATTTGCAGATGATGTGTTGGTAGAATCTTGACATTTGCAGATGATGTGTTGGTGTACACGCAGGGCAGAGATAGAGGAAGTTTTTCTGCAGATTTACATGTGGCAGTAAACAGGGTGACAGAGTTGTGCAGGGACGCAGGGGCCGTTATAAACCCAGTTAAGGCATCGCTTGTATGTCTTTTAAAGATCATGTGGAGGCTTTGGTGGTGAAAGCTGGCAGGGGACTTAATGATTTGATGGCGATTGCAGCAACCGGGGTAGAGCAGAGGATGCTTTACAGGCTCTTTAAGCAGTTAATAATTTATGTCACTGAGTATGGTTTGGAGCTCCTGACAGTATCAAAGAGCCAGCTTGAAAGGTTGGAGCGGATACAGAATGGGGCTCTGTGGATGATTCTGGGGTACACAAAGGACACACTAATTATATGCATGAGGCACATCCTGGCGCTACCAACAATGGCGGATAGGCATAGGGTCCTTCAGACCAAATGGTACCTGAGGGTTGCTGCAGATAGGGATCACCCGCTGCATAAAGCCATGGATATGGTCAATGGTCACAGACTAAGACGAGGCAGGTCCTGGATGGCACAGGCGGAAATATATATATATATATACATCAGGTATGTGATCTAGAGACCACCAATCGTGAAAAAGAGTGGGCTGAAGTGCCTGCAGAAAGGACGGACAGCCACAATGTAATAGTAACACTGGGTCGTGAGTGCATAGAATGGGCAGCGGGTCGCACAGAGTTTGAGGTGCAACAACATATCCAGAGTAATACACATCAAGGTGACATAGTAATCTATATTGATGGGTCAGTAGTGAGAAACGTAAAACGGGTGAAAGATGTGGAAGCAATAAGGATGTCATGACTTATCGCATGCACAACTGTCTCTTTTCTTTAACCAACAAATTTGAGTAATAACATATAGATTAACTTCTTCTGTCTAAGCTGTTTCATATATCAAACTATCTAACCTGTTCTGTCTAGGTGTTCTCCTATATCAAACTATCTAACCTATTTTGTCTAAGCTGTTTCATATATCAAACTATCTAACCTGTTCTGTCTAGGTTTTCTCCTATATCAAACTGTCTAACCCAGTGGTTCTCAACCGGTGGGGAATTCCCCCTAGGGGGGCATTTTTGAGTTTCCAGGGGGGGAATGAAGATTATTTCAAGATTGTATTAATACAAGAACCGATTACTTGATCTTGTTTTTCCCTTCATACTTTACGGTTTTGTACGTCTAACCCTTCTAAAATTCATTTTATAAAGTAAGTAGACCCACAAATCACGTTTTATGTGGAAGTCTACACTTGTTTTAGTATGTGCTTTTAAATTTAGCTTCAATTATTACGTATACTGTGTAGGGGCATCATCATCAAGTGCCGTGCCGGCTGGCGTTGGCGTTCATGGCTCTCCATAGATCTCGGTCTTTGGTTTTCTGGATCAACTCTGGTGCTGATATTCCTCCATGCCACCGTCTCAATCCATCCAGCATCACTTCTCTTGGTCTACCTCTGCCTCTATTCCCCTCGATCTTTCCAGTTGTTACGATGTTCTCCAATGCCTCTCTTCTCATCACGTGACCGAAGAAAGATGTTTGTCTCTGTCTTATTGTTGTATATAATGTTCTAGTTTCATTAGCCTGTTTCAGGCAGTCGTCGTTAGTTGGCAGTCCAAGGAATTCGCAACATTCGTCTCAGGAACCACATCTCTGTTGCTTCTAATTTCTTCTTAATTTGTTCATTTACGTTCCAAGATTCACTGCCATACAGCAAAACTGGTTCTACATAGCATTTCAGCACTCTCTTTCTTACATTCAGTGATAGTGACTTATTGCATAAGATACTCTTCATTTTCTGAAAACCTAATCTCTGTTGTACATCTTCCATCTGATGTTATAAATGCCCCTAGGTATCTAAAATTATCAACTTGGTTAAGGATTTTCCCTTCTATTTCTATGTCACATTTTGGTGTCACCATTTTCTTTGATATTACCATTGTTACTGTTTTCTTGATATTCAAGGAGAGTCCTTTCCTTGCACTCTCTGTTACTACAACGTCTAATAATTGTTGTAGGTCTGTTGAATTATCCGCCACCAATACTGTGTCATCTGCATAGCGTATATTATTTATATTATAACCTCCAACTAGTATTCCTGACATCTCTTTGATCTCTCTCATTATTACTTAGCTATACAGGGAGAAAAGATCTGGTGACAAGACACACCCTTGTCGTACTCCTAGCTTTATCTGTTCGTAACTACCCTCTTTATTTCCCATTTTAATTGCTGCTACTTGGTTCCAGTAAACATTCTTTATTATTCTTAAATCTTTTCCATCAATGTTGATATCTTCCAACATTTTAATCAGTTCATCATGTTTTACTTTATCAAATGCCTTAGTATAATCTATGAAGCACAAATATAGGGGTAGTGTAGGTGCAGGGGGAAATTTTTAGGGAGGAAATACGAAAGGGGGGAATGACGTTCTAAAAATATGGTGAAGGGGGGCACGGGCCACAAAAGGTTGAGAACCACTGGCTAACCTATTCTGTCTAAGCTGTTTCATATATCAAACTACCCAACCTCTTCTGTCTAGGTTTTCTCCTATATCAAACTTTCTAACCTCTTCTGTTGTCTTAACTGCAGCTGGTTACATTCAACATTTGGTATCTTCTCTTCTCTGTTACAAGAATTAAGTCGAGAGTTATTCTGCTTTTAAAACGAATTCCTTGTCCCGTAAATTTAACAACACATACTAGAAGAAGTCTAGACGTCTACGTGATTTGCGGGTCTAATTACGTTATAAAAGGAATTTCTGAAGGGCGAGAAGTATAGAACCGTAAACTATGAAGGGGAAAACAATATCAAGTAGTCGGTTCTTGTATTAATGCGATCTTGAAATAATCTTAATCTCCTCCACCCCGGAGACCCTAAATCCCCCCCCCCCCCCTGGAATTCCCCATCGGTTGAGAACCACTGTTCTAGAGCATCGTTGATTGTAACATCTCTCCAGCCTCGTTGGAAACATCTAGAGTCCTCATAGCCTCACTGAATCAGAGCAGATAGCCAGCATTCCTGGGTTCCCTAGCTCGTCCTGAGTTGGGAACTATTTGTTTTATTTAGCAAGAATTAGAACGGTTCTATATTTGTATAGCTAGATACATATTAAATACTGCACACAATGATACGTGTGAAATACTGCTCACAATGATATATGTGAAATACTGCACACAATGACACGTGTGGAATACTGAACACAATGATACTTGTGGAATACTGAACACAATGATATATGTGAAATACACTATACAAAAGTACACGTGAAATACCATATACCAAGATGTATGTGAAATGCACCACACAAACACGTGCGTGAACTACGTCACACAAGGATATATGTGTCAAATGTTCCGCACTAAAATGTATGTCATTGGTAATGGAAAGAAGACAGGGACACACAGGCAGGAGAGAGAGAGAGAGAGAGAGAGAGAGAGAGAGAGAGAGAGAGAGAGAGAGAGAGAGAGAGAGAGAGAGAGAGAGAGCGAGAGAGAGCGAGAGAGAGCGAGAGAGAGTGGGCGGGGACAGCAATGTCAGAAATTTTTTTTCAAATTTTAGTGTTATTCCTCCTTCTCTACCAGCTCTTCCTCCTCCTCCTCCTCCTCCTCCTCCTCCTTCTCTTCCTCCTCCTCCTCCTCCTCCTCCTTCTGCTGCGAGTGCCTGGTGTAGGGCAGACGCTGGCGATGATGACCTCTCATATCCCCTGGGTCATGATATATTTTTATGTTGTTTGTATATTTGAATAACGAAGACACAAACAATAGATTACACGATTTATTGCCTGGCATATTTCGCTGCATCTCGTCAGGCACATACTGCAGAATTCACACAACATAAAGTAAATTAATTAGATAAATCCTTCAGGGAAAACGGGGAAACGTTGTTTGTATGATTATTTCTGACCTGTCTGTTGAAGATTTCTGTACACACCTTTCTCTGTCGTCCTCTGCCTGGCCTAGGTAAGTGAAGGACCCTTTTAACATGCATTGATGCATAGGGGGTTATATGGTGCTAGCCTCATATATCTATAATATACCAACCAGCACTCGAGAATTATGTGGTCAATACCACACCAGTCGCCTTTACTTGCGAAGACATTTTCTGGTAGCCATCTATAGGATTGGTCCACCTGTCAGCCAAGGTCAGTTTTAAAACATCCTGCACGATATGAATTCGAACCCGAGACCGTCGGACCGACAGACAGATGTGCTAGTCACGGCGCTAACTAACATAATGTGTATTTCACTATTCCGCCGCTTCTGTTGATAGGCCCGTCACTTCGTTTATCCGTTGATAGGGTCAGCGCTTCATTTATCCGTTGATAGATGCCATTATTTCATGTGTCTTTTTATAGGCATATATACTTATATACTTGTTATAGGCATATCCACTTCATTTGTCAGTTGATAGGCTCCATAACTTCATTTATCTATTGATAGGCTCATCACTTCATTTGTCTGTTGATGATGGTTTTGATGAGTGATGGAGTAGGGACCCTCCATGGTGCAGCGGTTACGCCGCCTGTCTAGCGGTTGTGGGTTCGATTCCGGGCTACGTCGTTCGGTTCACGAGTGTAATTTTATTGAGGGCGCTTGGGGGTCGTCGCTGGAGCTACATAGTTCGTCCTTCGTGCGACGCTTTCCGCAAGTTGCCTGCAGAAGGAGACCGAGCCTTTTGGGATTAAACCCGGTGCAATGAAATCGAACTTCTTAAAACCGCGTATTTTTAAATGAGTGACGGGATGACGCCTGCAGCTGTCAATACCTCGGCTTTTGATTCCTTTTCTAACACTCAATATACACCCCCACTCAATTTCCCATCGTTTGTACAATTTCATTTCTCATTGTCCAGCACTAACATCCATGTAAAGGTGTAAATTAGCCATTGTTGTCGCCAGTACAGATCTCGTGTTGTTGGGTGTAACCTCGAAGCAGTGGCGGACTGGGTCTAACAATATTGATCGCCAGGAGACAGAGCTACTAACAGGTCAACAATATTGTAACATATTGTCCCATGTTTCGGGGACCCACTTCATCAGGGACCCACAAGGCTCACTTGTTATCATGTAGGCTGACGCCCTGACTAACTCGTCACTGCCTTGTAGTGGACTAACTCGTCACTGCCTTGTAGTGGACTAACTCGTCACTGCCTTGTAGTGGACTAACTCGTCACTGCCTTGTAGTGGACTAACTCGTCACTGCCTTGTAGTGGACTAACTCGTCACTGCCTTGTAGTGGACTAACTCGTCACTGCCTTGTAGTGGACTAACTCGTCACTGCCTTGTAGTGGACTAACTCGTCACTGCCTTGTAGTGGACTAACTCGTCACTGCCTTGTAGTGGACTAACTCGTCACTGCCTTGTAGTGGACTAACTCGTCACTGCCTTGTAGTGGACTAACTCGTCACTGCCTTGTAGTGGACTAACTCGTCACTGCCTTGTAGTGGACTAACTCGTCACTGCCTTGTAGTGGACTAACTCGTCACTGCCTTGTAGTGGACTAACTCGTCACTGCCTTGTAGTGGACTAACTCGTCACTGCCTTGTAGTGGACTAACTCGTCACTGCCTTGTAGTGGACTAACTCGTCACTGCCTTGTAGTGGACTAACTCGTCACTGCCTTGTAGTGGACTAACTCGTCACTGCCTTGTAGTGGACTAACTCGTCACTGCCTTGTAGTGGACTAACTCGTCACTGCCTTGTAGTGGACTAACTCGTCACTGCCTTGTAGTGGACTAACTCGTCACTGCCTTGTAGTGGACTAACTCGTCACTGCCTTGTAGTGGACTAACTCGTCACTGCCTTGTAGTGGACTAACTCGTCACTGCCTTGTAGTGGACTAACTCGTCACTGCCTTGTAGTGGACTAACTCGTCACTGCCTTGTAGTGGACTAACTCGTCACTGCCTTGTAGTGGACTAACTCGTCACTGCCTTGTAGTGGACTAACTCGTCACTGCCTTGTAGTGGACTAACTCGTCACTGCCTTGTAGTGGACTAACTCGTCACTGCCTTGTAGTGGACTAACTCGTCCCTGCCTTGTAGTGGACTAACTCGTCACTGCCTTGTAGTGGACTAACTCGTCCCTGCCTTGTAGTGGACTAACTCGTCACTGCCTTGTAGTGGACTAACTCGTCCCTGCCTTGTAGTGGACTAACTCGTCACTGCCTTGTAGTGGACTAACTCGTCCCTGCCTTGTAGTGGACTAACTCGTCACTGCCTTGTAGTGGACTAACTCGTCCCTGCCTTGTAGTGGACTAACTCGTCACTGCCTTGTAGTGGACTAACTCGTCACTGCCTTGTAGTGGACTAACTCGTCACTGCCTTGTAGTGGACTAACTCGTCACTGCCTTGTAGTGGACTAACTCGTCACTGCCTTGTAGTGGACTAACTCGTCACTGCCTTGTAGTGGACTAACTCGTCACTGCCTTGTAGTGGACTAACTCGTCACTGCCTTGTAGTGGACTAACTCGTCACTGCCTTGTAGTGGACTAACTCGTCACTGCCTTGTAGTGGACTAACTCGTCACTGCCTTGTAGTGGACTAACTCGTCACTGCCTTGTAGTGGACTAACTCGTCACTGCCTTGTAGTGGACTAACTCGTCACTGCCTTGTAGTGGACTAACTCGTCACTGCCTTGTAGTGGACTAACTCGTCACTGCCTTGTAGTGGACTAACTCGTCACTGCCTTGTAGTGGACTAACTCGTCACTGCCTTGTAGTGGACTAACTCGTCACTGCCTTGTAGTGGACTAACTCGTCACTGCCTTGTAGTGGACTAACTCGTCACTGCCTTGTAGTGGACTAACTCGTCACTGCCTTGTAGTGGACTAACTCGTCACTGCCTTGTAGTGGACTAACTCGTCACTGCCTTGTAGTGGACTAACTCGTCACTGCCTTGTGGTGCTGGCTGCTACATCTTCCATGTATTATCTACATTAGTATGTGATAATGATATGTGTGATATTACTGTGTTCCGTCCCCACACCTCCCTGTTAGTTAGTTAATTAGTTAGTCGACAAATCATCTTCACTGCACATCGAACCATTGAGTCCATAAGTGCTCGGATCCCCTTCTCAGTAAATTCCGCAGCGTGTAGCGGCTAACGACTCCAGTTCTGTTTGTTTATTAATCTTATTTGGCTTCATGCGTAATGTTCTTGTCTGGCCACACCTCTTTTAACCTGTTATTCTCGCAGTCTGATCATGGTTGTAGATTCAGTCATCACGTGGTTCTCGCAAACGACTTACTTCTCGTAGAGCATTCAGTATATCAGCTCGATCCATGGCTCGTCCGTCCTCCACAATAGCCTTACCAGCAAGCCTGTCAGCCTGGTCATTTCTTTGGACACCCTCATGCCTTGGCACGAAAATGAAATTAATCTTTGCCAGTCGTGACCGCTCCAGAGGCAACAACCACTGTCTTCGGACCGACACCTACATCCATCCAATATGTGTCATGCCGATAAGCGTGGGCGGTCATGTACTGCCATGTCACTCGATCACCAGAGTCGGGGATCAGCTCTGTGTTCCTGTCTCGACCATGCCACGTGGCCAAGCTATTCAGGTATTTACTTTTCGGTCTTCCCCTTGGTCTCTTCCCTTCGATCTTGCCAGTCGTCACCACGTTCTCCAATCCCTTCCCTTTTAATGTATCAATCTTCTGAACTTTCATGTTAATACGCCGACCACATACATATAATATTTTATGAACTGAGTAAACCTAACTTTCATGATCACATACAGACACACTGAAAACATTATATACTGAACTGAGTCAGATAAATGCATACGTTAATATACCGACAAACTTAAAGACATGATATACTGCATTTTTCTTTTAAAGTTATATCCCTTACTGGATGTTGCAGTCAACACCAGCATTTTCAGCTGCTGTTGATGTTCTTGGCAAGATTACTATCAGTAGTTTGCCATTGCTTTCTCATTGCGGATCACATACCCCGCAAGTAACCAACGCGACGCGATCCGCTGCCGAATCTAGCGCAGCTGTGTTCCTCACGTGGATATAGGGATTACGGAGAAAGTCGTTAACCCCTTCGCCAGAGACCGGCTTATACTGAATTCAGCAAGCTAAATTTGTACACTTAAAGACATATACATAACTGAGTAAGCTAAATTTGTACGTCAATACACTTAAAGAATTATATACTGAACTGAATAAGATAACCTTGTACGTTAATATACCTACGCCACACTTAAAGACATTATATACTGAACTGAATAAGATAACTTTGAACGTTAATATGCCTACGCCACACTTAAAGACATTATATACTGAACTGAATAAGATAACTTTGTACGTTAATATACCTACGCCACACTTAAAGACAACATACAAGTATACTGAACTGAGTAAGATCAATGTGTGCGTTAACATACCTACGCCACACTTAAAGACTACATACAAGTATACTGAACTGAGTAAGATCAATGTGTACGTTAATATACCTACGCCACACTTAAAGACAACATACAAGTATACTGAACTGAGTAAGATCAATGTGTGCGTTAACATACCTACGCCACACTTAAAGACTACATACAAGTATACTGAACTGAGTAAGCTCAATGTGTACGTTAATATACCTACGCCACACTTAAAGACAACATACAAGTATACTGAACTGAGTAAGATCAATGTGTGCGTTAATATACCTACGCCACACTTAAAGACTACATACAAGTATACTGAACTGAGTAAGCTCAATGTGTACGTTAATATACCTACGCCACACTTAAAGACAACATACAAGTATACTGAACTGAGTAAGATCAATGTGTGCGTTAATATACCTACGCCACACTTAAAGACTACATACAAGTATACTGAACTGAGTAAGATCAATGTGTGCGTTAATATACCTACGCCACACTTAAAGACTACATACAAGTATACTGAACTGAGTAAGCTCAATGTGTACGTTAATATACCTACGCCACACTTAAAGACAACATACAAGTATACTGAACTGAGTAAGATCAATGTGTGCGTTAATATACCTACGCCACACTTAAAGACAACATACAAGTATACTAAACTGAGTAAGATCAATGTGTACGTTAATATACCTACGACACACTGAAGGAAAACGGGAGTCACGGTAGCATGGTGTATACACCCGCATGCCGATCCCGAGGTCAGGGGTTCAGTCCAGACGGGGGCTGGCAGGTCGACCCAGCCTAGAATAGCCACTCAGAAATGTCTTGGGAAGTAAAGACAGCCGGCGTAATACCGCCCACATCGCCCGACGAGTGCTGATTGGTCCATACAATATTGGTCTAGTGCGCCTTGAGGCGAGTTAAAGTGTCTTTGCTTAAATCACTTACGTGCTTGAAGAGTGAATGTATTACAGTGTTTACACATCTTCCTTATCTTCTAGGCATGGTCGATTTCCCTAATGTACTCCCTTGTAAATGAAACAAATATCAATCAAGCATACCTATTTTTTAAACCAATATTTGCTCATGCATTTTGATGTTGTTTCAATGCTTGTTGAACGACCTGTGTGGGTGTGTGTGTACGTGTGTGTGTGTGTGTGTGTGTGTGTGTGTGAGCGTGTGTGTGTACATGTGTGTGTGTGTGTGTGTGTGTGTGTGAGCGCACGCGCGTGCGTGGGCACCATTAATCGATCAGTAGCGCTGGCTTGTACGCACCATTGAGCACTTTGATGTCAGCATCAAGTTTTTATGCTTTCTTCTCTTATCAGTTTGCGGAGCTCACACTGGACAGAATCATGCATTACCGGTGTGTTTGTTTGTCTGTTTGCTTTGTTCTTTACAATGTTTGTGGAGTTCATATTTATCAACACAATACATTTACGGAGTATTTGTTTGTTTGTTCTGTTGTAAAATCAGTTTGTGGAGCTTACATTCTCTAGAATCATACCAGGGGGCTTCAAATGAAAACCTTAAACCTCTCAATGACTCTTTGAGTTCCCCAAACAGGTGGAAATCACTTGGGGCTAGGTCTTGTGAGTACGGGGGATCTGGTACACAATAAAAGTGGAGGTCTTCGATGGTTTATGGTTTCAACCGTTGCACGGGCAGTATGGGTTCTAGCACTGTCATGTTGCAAAACGACACACCTTTACTCAAAGTCCACGTCGTTTAGATGTTATTGCGGGTCGAAACTTCCTACTCCACTCATACACGTGTTAGACTGACAGGCATGCATTACCATACTGGCCCTTCATTCGCCGATAAATGTCTGTAGGTTTCACACATTCTCTGATCAAATCACGGATAACAGAACGCTGCTCCTCTTTGGTGCATGTCAAAAGTGGAGTGGCCATCTTTAAATTGTCCTTATGACGTCACCGAGTTCGCCATACTGTGATGTCACGTTCTTAACACTCTTGACATCTTTAACAAGAATATTGCCAGGTTACAAGACAATGGCGTGGTTTCTGTAATTTTTATCACAATTTTAAGGTTTTCATTTGAAGCCTCCTCGTACATTACCAGAGTGTTTGTTTGTTTTGTTCTCATATCAGTGTATAGAGTTCATATTCATCAACAAAATACATTAATAGAGTGTTTGTTTGTCATGTTCTCAAATCAGTTTGTAGAGTTCATATTTGCCTGTATCATACATTAACAGAGTGTTTGTCATGTTCTCAAATCAGTTTGTAGAGTTCATATTTACCTGTATCATACATTAACAGAGTGTTTGTCATGTTCTCAAATCAGTTTGTAGAGTTCATATTTACCTGTATCATACATGAACAGAGTGTTTGTTATGTTCTATAATTAGTTTGTAGAGTTCACATATACCTGTGTTATACAATAATGGAGTGTTGTTATTGCTTTCAACAGCGGACAACAGCCCCCAAGAGAACGGATTCTGCGCCATCATCTTGACGGCCTTGTCGTACATTCTAGTGATCATGTTTTTTCCCTTCTCTTTGTGTGCAACCATCAAGGTAATACCCTCTGTTTGAGACAGGTTATACTTCTCCCTGTGTGCAACCATTAAGGTAATACCCTCTGTTTGAGACATGTTATACTTCTCCCTGTGTGCAACCATCAAGGTAATACCCTCTGTTTGAGACATGTTATACTTCTCCCTGTGTGCAACCATTAAGGTAATACCCTCTGTTTGAGAATGTTATACTTCTCGTCGCTGTGTGCAACCATCAAGGTAATACCCTCTGTTTGAGACATGTTATAATTCTCGTCACTGTGTGCAACCATCAAGGTAATACCCTCTGTTTGAGACATGTTATACTTCTCCCTGTGTGCAACCATCAAGGTAATACCCTCTGTTTGAGACATGTTATACTTCTCGTCGCTGTGTGCAACCATCAAGGTAATACCCTCTGATTGAGACATGTTATACTTCTAGTCGCTGTGTGCAACCAACAAGGTAATACCCTCTGTTTGAGACATGTTATCTGTGTGCAACCATCAAGGTAATACCCTCTGTTTGAGACATGTTATACTTCTCGTCGCTGTGTGCAACCATCAAGGTAATACTCTCTGTTTGAGACATGTTATACTTCTCCCTGTGTGCAACCATCAAGGTAATACCCTCTGTTTGAGACATGTTATACTTCTCGTCGCTGTGTGCAACCATCAAGGTAATACTCTCTGTTTGAGACATGTTATACTTCTCCCTGTGTGCAACCATCAAGGTAATACCCTCTGTTTGAGACATGTTATACTTCTCGTCGCTGTGTGCAACCATCAAGGTAATACTCTCTGTTTGAGACATGTTATACTTCTCCCTGTGTGCAACCATCAAGGTAATACTCTCTGTTTGAGACATGTTATACTTCTCCCTGTGTGCAACCATCAAGGTAATACCCTCTGTTTGAGACAGGTTATACTTCTCCCTGTGTGCAACCATTAAGGTAATACCCTCTGTTTGAGACATGTTATACTTCTCCCTGTGTGCAACCATCAAGGTAATACCCTCTGTTTGAGACATGTTATACTTCTCCCTGTGTGCAACCATTAAGGTAATACCCTCTGTTTGAGAATGTTATACTTCTCGTCGCTGTGTGCAACCATCAAGGTAATACCCTCTGTTTGAGACATGTTATAATTCTCGTCACTGTGTGCAACCATCAAGGTAATACCCTCTGTTTGAGACATGTTATACTTCTCCCTGTGTGCAACCATCAAGGTAATACCCTCTGTTTGAGACATGTTATACTTCTCGTCGCTGTGTGCAACCATCAAGGTAATACCCTCTGATTGAGACATGTTATACTTCTAGTCGCTGTGTGCAACCAACAAGGTAATACCCTCTGTTTGAGACATGTTATCTGTGTGCAACCATCAAGGTAATACCCTCTGTTTGAGACATGTTATACTTCTCGTCGCTGTGTGCAACCATCAAGGTAATACTCTCTGTTTGAGACATGTTATACTTCTCCCTGTGTGCAACCATCAAGGTAATACCCTCTGTTTGAGACATGTTATACTTCTCGTCGCTGTGTGCAACCATCAAGGTAATACTCTCTGTTTGAGACATGTTATACTTCTCCCTGTGTGCAACCATCAAGGTAATACTCTCTGTTTGAGACAATTTATACTTCTCCCTGTGTGCAACCATCAAGGTAATACTCTCTGTTTGAGACATGTTATACTTCTCCTTGTGTGCAACCATCAAGGTAATACCCTCTGTTTGAGACATTTTATACTTCTCCCTGTGTGCAACCATCAAGGTAATACCCTCTGTTTGAGAATGTTATACTTCTCGTCGCTGTGTGCAACCATCAAGGTAATACCCTCTGTTTGAGACATGTTATATTTCTCCTTGTGTGCAACCATCAAGGTAATACCCTCTGTTTGAGACATGTTATACTTCTCCCTGTGTGCAACCATCAAGGTAATACCCTCTGTTTGAGAATGTTATACTTCTCCTTGTGTGCAACCATCAAGGTAATACCCTCTGTTTGAGACATGTTATACTTCTCGTCACTGTGTGCAACCATCAAGGTAATACACTTCTCGCTGTTTGCAATCATCAGCGTAAGACTGTCTGGCTGAGTCTCATTACATTTCTCACTGTGTGCAACCACCAAGGAAAGACAGTCTTATGGGACATGTTATGCTTCTCTTACACATTTTTAGCGACTAAAACCACGTCATTAGCAAATCGCATATTATTTACATTGTACTCACCGACTCATAAATGTGATATGTCATATGTGTATTTCATTACTATTTAATGTGCTAACAACGTATCTTTATAGACCAGTCGCACTCGATTGAATACGGTCTCAATGTCACACCAGTCGCTTGTACTCTTCAGGGCATTTGCTGGTACCTATTTCAGACTGAGTTGACATGGGAACCCAATTAAATTTAAAACAAAAAAATCATTGACAATTCAAAACCATGACCATCTCTTGAATGTCCTAGCCAGTCAGCTTTCTGTCAAGCATCTTCTCCATGCTTCTGGGCTGACAACTGGAAGGAGCTCCATCAGATCCATCAACCATGAAGGATGACATTCTTCAAACATCTTTATTTTTCACCTCTGGCCGGTTCATGTTTCCATGTGTTTGCTTGATTGGCGAGGAGTGGGTCACTGGTAGTTAGAACCCCGTGGCAAACTAAGAGGTGTTTTGCGGAGGTGAAATAAAATCTGGCCCGTACACTGCGTGGCGACAGTTGGGACAGGCCTTCTTGATCTTGCTGCCCGGAAAATAACAATGCAGACACAATATGCAGCAGCGCTGTAACGAGGAAGCAGTAATGTTAAGTGTTAGTTGTATAGTTTCGCTGTATTTTTTTTCAGCTGTATAGTTTAAGCTATATAGTTTTAGTTGTATAGCTTTATCTGTATAGCTTCAGCTGAATATAGTTTCAGCGGTATAGTTTAGCTGCATCGTTTCCAGTGTATAGTTTCAACTGTATAGCTTAAGCTATATTGGTGCAGTTGTATAGTTTTATTTGTATAACTCCAGCTGTATGATTTCATTTTCATAGTTTCAACTGTATAGTTTCAGCGGTATATTCCAGTTATGTGTAGTTTCAGCGGTATATTCCAGTTGTGTCAATTCAAATGTACAGTTTCAGTGTTAGGAGCTGCTAGCATCTGTTGTTGACACAATACTTGTCCATGTTTCTCAGGTGGTCCAGGAGTATGAGAGAGCTGTCATATTCAGGCTGGGCAGGTTGTTGCCCGGGGGAGCCAAAGGACCTGGTGAGTAGTTGGCTTGTGTGCACGTGTGTGTGTGTGTGTGTGTGTGTGTATGTGTGTGTGTGTGTGTGTTAGTGAGTTGGGTGTATGCATTCACACATGTCTCAGGCATGAGTTAGGAATAGAACGGAGCACTTATGGGTTACACCCGTGTGCCGTGATGTTGATCCATCGACTAAACTAAACTAAACTAAACATAGGCACACGTATATTTCTCTAATCAATTTATGGCGTTCACGTGTTCATAGATTGCCTTAACATTCATAGATTGTCTTAGCTTTATATCCTTGCCAATCGTGAGTATACCAACCACGGGCAATCGTGGAGCCAGCAAATCCGCTGATCAGATCAGTGTGCTCAAACTTGTTAGAGTGTATATCTTGTTTTTTAATCGAAAACAATAGAGATGGTCAAACGAGTCTAGGGATTAACTGACCACAGCAATGCAGAGATTTAATTGTTTGTTGTTGTTGTTGTTGTTGTTGTTTTTTTTTAAAATTGTTTTTTGGCATGCATGCATGCATCCGCCCCCCCCCGCCCGTCCGTCCGTCCGTTCGCCTGCCTGCTTGCCTGCCTGCCTGCCTGTCTGTCTGTTCGTGCGTGCGTGGACGGGTGGGCGTGTGCGCGTGTGCACGCCTGCGCGCGCGTGTGTGTATGTATTTGTGTATGTGTGTGGTGGTGTGGTTGGGTGCTTGGGTGGATGGATGGATGATGGACGTTTGTGTGTGTGTGTGTGCGGGACAAGCAGGTGCACGCGCCTGCCTGCCTGCCTGCCTGCCTGCCTGCCTGCCTGCCTGCCTATATGTCTGCCATTATGTCTGTGTGTCTGTCCGCATATGCGTGTAAACTTGTGATAGCTGTATAAGTGCGTGTATTGATGTGCGTACGTCTCCAGCATCACTGACCATATACAACTCTCCTCCAGGTATATTCTTTGTGATGCCATGTATAGAAGAGTATTCAAAAGTCGATCTGAGGACTGTTTCCTTTGATGTACCGCCACAGGAGGTAAGTGTATCCTGTGTTTTTGTTGTTGCCTCGAGTTACCGACGCGTCGGAGTAAACATGCTTTGATTTACTGATTCCAGCCTGTAGGATACGCATAGCCTAAAGTAGTTGTTTCCGTGGTGGTTAATATCGTGATTATTGTAATGTTTAGTGTAGTGTTTATTGTCGTGATTGGTGTAGATATTATTGTAGTCTTTAGTGTCATTGTTAATGTAGTGATTATTGTATTGGTTAGTGTTGTGTTTAGTGTTGTGTTTAGTGTCAAGAATAAAGTAGAGATTAATGTTGTAATTGGTGTCCAGGCTAATATAGGGACTTTTGTAATGTTTAGTGTATTGTTTAGTGTCACGAGTAGTGTAGAGAATAACGTAGTATTTAGTTTCCAGGCTATTGTAGTGATTATTATAATGTTTAGTGTAGTGTTTAGTGTAGTCTTTAGTGTCATGAGTAGTGTGGAGATAATGTAGTGTTTGGTATAGTGTTGTGTTTAGTGTTGTGTTTGACGTAGTGTTAGTGTAGTGTTTAATAAAGTGTTTGATTTATTGTTTAGTGTCATAAGTATATAGATTATTGTAGTATTTGTTTAGTCTTTGACTTTGTGTTTAATTTAGTGTTTTGTGTCATGAGATAGTGTAGAGATTAATGTAGTGTGTATTGTAGTGTTTTGTGTAGTGTTTGACTCACTGTGTGATGTAGTTTTTGTGGTAATTGACTTAGTATTTAATTTAATGTGTAGTGTAGTGTTTGACTTAGTGTGTAGTGTAGTGTTTAGTGTCGTGGTTAGTGTAGTGTTTAGTGTCGTGGTTAGTATAGTGGTTAGTGTTGTGGTTAGTGTAATGTTTAGAGTGGTGTCAATTGTAGATGTTAATATAATTGTTAATATTGTGTTTAATGTAGTGGCTAGTGTAGTGTTTAGTATAGTGATTAGCGGTATAGTCTTTCTAAGCATTGGTTAGGGGTTGATTACTCGCCACCACTACACTACAGACTTTTTGACTTTTTTTTGCCCCAGGTGTTGTTGTAGCGTGTCCCCCCCCCCCAGCCCACACCCCACCGCCCCACTACAGACTATTGTCTAGCCCCAGGTGATGTTGCAGCGTGTCCCCCCCCTCCAGCCCACACCCCACCGCCCCACTACAGACTGTTGTCTAGCCCCAGGTGATGTTGCAGCGTGTCCCCCCCCCCCTCCAGCCCACACCCCACCGCCCCACTACAGACTGTTGTCTAGCCCCAGGTGATGTTGCAGCGTGTCCCCCCCCTCCAGCCCACACCCCACCGCCCCACTACAGACTGTTGTCTAGCCCCAGGTGATGTTGCAGCGTGTCCCCCCCCTCCAGCCCACACCCCACCGCCCCACTACAGACTGTTGTCTAGCCCCAGGTGATGTTGCAGCGTGTCCCCCCCTCCAGCCCACACCCCACCGCCCCACTACAGACTGTTGTCTAGCCCCAGGTGATGTTGCAGCGTGTCCCCCCCCCCCCCCTCCAGCCCACACCCCACCGCCCCACTACAGACTGTTGTCTAGCCCCAGGTGATGTTGCAGCGTGTCCCCCCCCCCCTCCAGCCCACACCCCACCGCCCCACTACAGACTGTTGTCTAGCCCCAGGTGATGTTGCAGCGTGTCCCCCCCCCCTCCAGCCCACACCCCACCGCCCCACTACAGACTGTTGTCCAGCCCCAGGTGATGTTGCAGCGTGTCCCAATCTACATTATCCATTAAGTAAAGGTTGAGTCATGTGTTCGAATCCCCTTCGAAGCCCTCTCCCCCACCCCACCCCAATAATCTGAGATCCTAGGTCGACCTAACCTAAAATAAGTACCAGGAAATGTCAGGACACTCTGGGTTGTCTGTTATAGTATTGATCACGCCACTCGTCGCTCGTCTATAAACATGTGAGACACTCGCCGTATACCCATTACGCCCAGTGTGTGGCACAATTCATATACTTTCTTTATACCTTATAAAGAACGTCTGGTCGACTGGCTAGAACGCCGGTCTCTCATTCAGTAAGGTGATGGAATTTTTTTTTCTATCAGGGACAAATAGAAAACCTTAACCTGCATAGTTCACGACGACTGCACTAGCCAGGCGGGCTTAATTCCCCGGGCTCAATAACGCCCTGTCCAGCCCCACAAGGTATTATAGGCAGTAATGCCAGTTTGCTATATAGTATAAAGTTTGGACAGTCAAAGCTTGCGTCCCAAGGCCAGATGTATTGCCCTGGTTGTGGCGTATCCGCATTTGGTTAGTTTACCATTGAAGCTGTCCATCCTTCGTTGTCGTGGTCTTCATCTATCCCTGCATCCAGATGTCTGCGGTTGTATGCTCCTAATGGCCGGTGCGCCGTCGATAACGAACCGCACTAGTATGTCTTGAGCTCGGTCGGACGCGAGTCCGACGCCTAGGTTCGTAGCTTTACCAAAGCGAATGAAAGATTGGCCAGCTAGTCCTCCTTGCTCTCAGACCTACACTATGCGACGGCGCTATCACATCACAGGCCCATAGCAAGAAACTGCGTCGAGAATATGTATTATTATTTCATTATGCTCTTATTGGTATTTAACACAGGTTCATTCTCACACGATGTCCATGTCACCGTGGTTGTTGTCTCTTAATGCCCTTGTCACCGTGGTTGTTGTCTCTTGATGTCTATGTCACCGTGGTTGTTGTCTCTTGATGTCTATGTCACCGTGGTTGTTGTCTCTTGATGTCTATGTCACCGTGTATGGTGTCTCTTGATGAATTCAATGCACGATTGTGTGCCTGTCATATTTCTGACGTCGTCATTTCACATTGAGTAATTTCTGGAAACCCCACTGACAGTTTCAAAACAGAATTCACCTCACAATTACCTCACATTCACTTCACATTTACACCACGTTCACTTCACATTACCTCACATTCACATCACATTCACCTCACGTTCGCTGACGTTCACCTCACATTCACCTCACGTTCGCTCACATTCACCTCACATTCACATCACATTCATCTCACGTTCGCTCACATTCATCTCACATTAACATCACATTCATCTCACGTTCGCTCACATTCACATCAAATTCACCTCACATTCACCTCACGTTCGCTCACATTCACCTCACATTCACATCACATTCGACTCACGTTCGCTCACATTCACATCACATTCGCCTCACATTTACCTAACATTCACATCACATTCACCTCACTTTCGCTCAAATTCATCTCACATTCACCTCACGTTCGCTCACATTCACCTCACATTTATCTCACATTCACCTCACATTCACCTCACAGTTATCTCACATTCACCTCACATTCACATCACATTCACCTCACATTCACATCACGTTCAACTCACATTCACCTCTCGTGTGCCGATGAGCTTTCTCTCTAGTGGGATGATGATAAGGACCTAGCTTTTAGTGATCATCATCATGTGCCATGCTGATAAGCGTGGCCAGTCCTGTTTCGCCATCTTTACACGATCACCAGAGTCGTGGATCAGCTCCTTGTTCTTCTCTCGACAATGTCCCGTTGCCAAGCCATCTAGATATTTACATATCTACTTTCCCCTTGTTCTTTTTCCCTAAATCTTGACAGTTGTCATCAAGTCCTCTAGTTTATTTCTTCTCATAATGTGTCCAATAATTTTTCAATGTCTACGTCTAATTTCCCTGATAATGTTACAGTTCTCATTTGTTTCTTTAGGACTTGGTCATTGGTTTTTCTGTCTGTCCGTGTTATTCTTGGCATTTCCTTCAGAAATGACATTTCCACAGCTATCATATGTTTTTCAGCTTGTCTGCTCATTGTCCATGCTTCACATCTATACAAAAGTACAGGTTCTATGTAGCACTTTAACACTCTTTTCTCGTTGCAGCAGACATCTTTGTATAGGTCAGTATGTTTTTCATCTTGCTAAAGGCTACTTTCGCCATGGCGATTCTTGTTCTAATCTCTTCAAGGTATCTCCCATCAGATGTTATGACTGTTCCGAGATAACTGTACCGATTCACTTGTTTAAAAATATTTCCATTTACTTGTATATTACATTGTGGTATTTCCTTCTTCCTTGTGGCGACCATAATCGGTGTCTTCTTGAAATTTAATTCTAACCCTAGTTGTTCACTGTGTACAACAACCGCATCTACTAAATGTTGCAGGTCCTGTTCATTGTCTGCAATCAAGACTGTATCATTTGCATACCTAATGTTATTGATGTTACGTCCCTCAATGGTGACTAATCTCATATCTTCTAAATTTCTAAAATATTTCCACTGTATAGGGGAAAAAGATCTGGAAACATTACACACCCCTGTTGCACACTTCTCTTAATAGGCTGATATTGACCTAATTCATTATTAATCTTTATGGTAGCTTGTTTCCAATATATGTTGTTTACATGTCTAAGGTCTTTCCCATTACTTGTAGATCTGCAAGCATCTTCATTATGTTGACATGTCTTATTTTATCAAAAACCTTTGTGTAGCCAATAAAGCGAAGATGTAGGTCTTTGTTTACTTCTGTAGAACGTTTAATTAATGTTCTCAGCATAGAAACATCATTTACTGTACCCTTGCCTTCTACGAATCCACATTGTTCTTCTCCTATTTCGGGTTGTGTTTTCTTCCTAACTTCTGTGATCACTGTAACAAGTCTGCATTTGGAACTGTTTTTGCAACTGTTAACGTATTTCGAAACGGTCTATTAATCAGGATGTAATCAACCTGGTTTATAATCCTGCTGTCTGGACTCCTCCATGTCCATAATCTTCTTGCTTAAACAAGGTTGTTTCGACAATCAATTCATGCTCTTTTGTCAATTCTACAAGTCTCATTTCCTTCTCCCAAGTCATGTATTACCTACTGTGCACCAATCGCCTTAATTTCCTACTTTAGCGTTGTAGTCAGTCATTATGATGTTTATTTCTGAATTTGTAGATTTATTCAAAGTATTCTCGATGTATTATATTATATTATATTATATTATATTATATTATATTATATTATATTATATTATATTATATTATGTTATGTTATGTTATGTTATGTTATGTTATGTTATGTTGTGTTGTGTTGTGTTGTGTTGTGTTGTGTTGTGTTTTTGTATATTGTATTGTATTTTATTCTGTGCTGTATTGTATTATAATCTAGCATCATTTCTCCTGGTCTGCCTCTTTGCCGTTGAGCCGTCCAGTTTTCATGATAATATGACATAATATGATATAATATTAATGAATGTATACAAATACTAGAATGGACGCCCAAATAATGTGAGCATTCGAACACATGACTGCCACTCTGGCAGGCGAGCCTCTAAGCCACTTTGCTACCGGAGATCCATACTAAGAAATAACTGACCATAAGCATGTAACTACGCATGAACATCCAAAGAATACATACGCCGGAGCCTAACAGGACAATTCCGACGCCCTGTAAGAGTTAACACAAACAGACACAATGAAACCACGCAAGAGAATATAAATGTAATTACAACACTGAGGCTGGAAAATGACTGGCTATCTGTCGGATAATGGCCGCCTTGCGCCGGACATCGACACACGCGTCTCCTGTTGCTGAAATTACAGGGCGATGGCGAGATTTATGTTTTCGTGTTAGCACCACATCAACTTGTAAGACATGAAATAAACAACACGCACGTAACGTACACGCAGTAGTAGTAGTAGTAGCAGTAGCAGCAGCAACATCAAAGGAGTACCAGTTTTAGTAGCAGTAGCAGCAGAAGTAGTAGCAGCAACAGTAGCTCGGTAGCAGCAGCCCCGTAGCAGTAGCCGCAGCAGCAGTAGTAGCAGCAGTAGCAGCAGTAGTAGTGGTAGCAGCAGCAGCGCAATAGCAGTAGCTGCAGGAACAGCTTAGTAGCAGCAGCTTAATAGCAGCAGCAGCAGCAGTAGCAGCAACAGCAGTAGTAGCAGTAGTAGCTATTTCTTCTGCAGGCTAACTAGACCGTTCATCGCCGGTTAGCTCCAGTAATGGTGGCGATGCAGTCACGGCAGGATTCAGTGTTTCACCTTCTCCAATGACTTACTAACGGCACTACTTTAATTCTAGCTGCCGTGGCATACTGGCTTATTAAGACAGTGGTCAAAGTTCACATCCAAACAGAGGCAGGTTTATTTTCTCCGATTAACACGGCTCTTGGGTCGACCCAGGCTCACAAAACTGGGTACCAGACGATTTTCAGAATTGTCCGGAAATTGCTGTGATATGAAAAGCGACGAGTAAAGGAACTGAGCATCCGTCCTCGTATGTCGCGACCGAGAATATATGAAGGGCTACCACTTCACCTTCCAAAAGCATATTTACTATGCGACTACCGTCACCACTCTAACGATTTCTCGCGGACTACGTCGTTGAGATCACGAGGACATTTATTTCCGGAGACTCCTAGGGGGTCATGGCGGGAGCCAGGGAATGAGGGCCGTGTGCGATGCTCTCGGCCAGCGGCTTAAAGACTCTTAAATTAAGAGTTCATATGTGAAAGTTACTGTTGTCTGTGGAATTCGATTCGCAAGTCTGCATGCCGCGTTCGAAATCAGATGCAGGCCATTTGGAAGCAGACCGCCTGCGTTGATTTTTAGTAATTGTATGAACAGAAATGTGGTTTCTGAGGAAAATGCAAAGAATACCATGGACAGACAGAAAAACCAATGACCAAGTACTACAGGAGACAAATGAAAATCGTAAATTGATTAGAGAAATTAGACCTAGACAGTCAAAATTGTTTGAACATGTTATGAGAAGAAATGGTTTGGAGAACTTAGTGACAACTGGCAAGATCGAAGGGAACAGACCAAGAGGAAGACCGAGAGGAAAATACTTGGATGGCTTGGCCACATGGCATGGACGAGACAGGAACACTGAACTGATAGCGACGCTGGTGATCGAGTGAATTGGCGAGTCATGACCGCTCACGCTTTCCGGCATGACACATGATTGATTGATTGATGAGCGTCGTTCCTTCAGAAAGCTATGGCAACTACTGAACATAACCTTGTTTAGTAAAACACAAACAGCCATAACATGCCGGGATTGTTTAAGTTAGTTGCATGCTTCGCAACCACCTCCATAATTCTTTGCCTATTTATGAATTTTTCGGCAGCTTTATGGAAGTTTGCCATTGCTTTATGAACGGCCGACGCTCATACCATTGTAGAAATATGCTATCTGCTCCCACATTACCAGCTGTTGACTTTAATCTGCTCCCACATTGCCAGCTGTTGACTTTAATCTGCTCCCACATTGCCGGCTGTTGACTTTAATCCGGTATGTGAGGATTGTAAAATGCGTTCACTACCCCTACAGCACCAAGACCGACCACACATGTCTGCCTGTTCAAATATAACACGAACATGTGTAATACCGCCTCGCGCTCACCAAGTGCTATTATATACTCTTTGTGTGCACACAGGATGAGAACACCGTGGACGGATAGAAAGAGCAATGAAGATATCTTGGAACACGTTAGCTTAGGAAGAGAACTGGGTACTCGCATCAGAAGAAGATATCTTGAAACACGTTAGCTTAGGAAGAGAACTGGGTACTCGCATCAGAAGAAGATATCTTGGAATACGTTAGCTTAGGAAGAGAACTGGGTACTCGCATCAGAAGAAGATATTTTGGAACACGTTAGTTTAGGAAGAGAACTGGGTACTCGCATCAGAAGAAGATATCTTGGAACACGTTAGCTTAAGAAGAGAACTGGCAACTCGAATCAGAAGAAGATATCTTGGAACACTTTAGTTTAGAAAGAGAACTGGGTACTCGCATCAGAAGAAGATATCTTGGAACACGTTAGCTTAGGAAGAGAACTATCAACTCGCACCAGAAGAAGATATCTTGGAACACGTTAGCTTAGGAAGAGAACTGGCAACTCGCATCAGAAGAAGATATCTTTTAACACGTTAGCTTAGGAAGAGAACTGGGTACTCGCATCAGAAGAAGATATCTTGAAACACGTTAGCTTAGGAAGAGAACAGGCAACTCGCATCAGAAGAAGATATTTTGGAACACGTTAGCTTAGGAAGAGAACTGGCACCTCGCATCAGAAGAATATATCGCGGAACACGTTAGCTTAGGAAGGGAACTGGATACTCGCATCAGAAGAAGATATTTTGGAACACGTTAGCTTCTTAGGAAGAGAACTGGCAACTCGCATCAGAAGAAATTTTCTGAGCTACCGTATAACAGTAGACGGTACTACCTGGTTTCTGTTAGCGCCGAACGTTGGGCGGCGCTTACCAAACCCGACACCCCACATTGTGCCAACGGCTTCGGGCGGAAGAGCGCAATTGGGAGGGTACAAGCCTTACCCTGGTGCGAGGAAATGCAAGCTAAAGACAAAATTGTCATGGCAGGGCAGACCAGGCCCTAAGCCTTGGTTGGCGACTGGTCTAGGATCGAAGCTCCGACAGGCGGACAGTTAGAGCATTGCTTTACTGATCCGGCAGCTTCTGCAGCTTGTCTTGTTCCAGATGTAGGGGTGTTACCTTTCCTCTGGAGTGAACTAGGCAGGCCGAGAGAGGGATCATGCTGCATGGGCAACACATGATCTCTATATTTTAGCCCAGGCTTTGTGCTATGGAGAGGCAATAACTCCATCCCTGGTCTTAACTGGTCACGGAATCAAAGCGAGAGGCAATTGTTACGGGTTATAAGTCCTTGTCAGTTGGCGTAGACATGGGGCGCCACGCGTTGCCTCTGACGGTGGGAGACACCTATAGGTGTCACTGATCAGCTACCGCCCGCCTCAAGCTGGGCAGCCCCCAGTCAATTGGGTGCTGATCCGCCACAGCCTGCCTGCTTCAATGGGTGCTTGGGGCTAGGACAAAATCTGGATCGCAGGCTGTAAAACCAATGCACCAGGTACAAACAAAAATATAAATAGAAACCTCAAGCTACGGCTTGCAACCTGGAACGTGAGAACCATGTGTCCAGGATTTTCCACTGACTTGACCAATATTGACGATGTGAGAAAAACGGCTGTGATTGATGCCGAACTCAATCGTCTTAACATAGATATTGCTGGCCTGCAGGAGACTCGCCTCGCTGAGGAAGGGTCACTCAGGGAAAACAACTACACCTTTTTCTGGAAGGGTAAAGGGCAGGCAGAAAAAAGGCAACTCGGTGTGGGCTTTGCAGTGAAGAATTCGCTACTGGGAATGATTGAAATTCCAGCAGGAGGAAATGAAAGACTATTATCCCTGCGCTTGGCAACCTTTTGTGGGTTTGCCACCATTATTACTGCATATGCACCGACACTCGATTCCTCTGATGATGTGAAGGATTTGTTCTAAGAGGAGTTAGACTCTGTGATCAAGGCAGTTCCAAAATCCGACTACATTTATATGCTCGGTGATTTCAATGCTCGTGTGGGCAAGGACTCGAGTTCATGGCCAGTGTGCCTTGGAAAATACAACATCGGTCGCATGAATGAAAATGGGCAAAGGCTGCTGGAGCATTGCACCAGTAATGACCTATGTATTACAAACTCTTTTTTTAAAACAAAAGAGATGCATAAGGTCACATGGAAACATCCAAGATCCGGCCATTGGCACCAGCTGGACTTCATCATCACACGGAGACAACATCTGAACCATATATCATTGACTCGTAGATACCACAGTGCTGACTGTGATACGGATCATTCTTTGGTTGTTGCAAGGGTTAGACTGAGACCAAAGAGAATCTACACAGCTAAACACAAATCTAGCCCCAGGATTAATATTATTAACACTCATGATCCTGAAAAGTGCTTTCAGTTTCAACAGCAACTTGAAGACGCTTTCACTGATACACCAGAAAATTGTACAGTAAATGATAAATGGAATAAACTTAAGGAAACTCTTTGTAAAACTGCCGTAAAGGTTTACGGCACTGTGGATCATAAGAGGCAGGACTGGTTTGCGGCCAACAGCGAGACTCTGCAGCCCTTGATTGATAAGAAGAAGAAAGCTCTCTTAAGAAACAAGGAAAGACCAACGCGTAACACTCTGAGTGAGCTAAGGCAAGCTAGGAAGGATGTGCAAAAGGCTGCCAGGCAGTGTGCAAATGATTATTGGATCAAGTTATGTGAGTCCATTCAAATCGCAAGTGATAAGGGAGACATAAGAAGCATGTATGAAGGAATAAAGAAAGCCTGTGGCCCAGTGATCAAAAGAAGTGCACCATTGAAAACCTTGACTGGAGAAGTCATCACTGATAAGAAACAGCAGATGGACAGATGGGTAGAGCACTATTTGGAGCTTTACTCAAGTGAGACCAAACTAGCGGATAATGCCCTCAACGCCATAGAGGCTCTACCAACTCTTGACCACCTGGACACACTTCCCACCATAACAGAAGTTAAGTGTGCTATAAATGAACTTGCATCTGGCAAGGCTCCAGGTAAGGATGGGATTCCAATAGAGGTTATCAGGAGTGGGCAAGACACACTCACTATACAGATCCACCAGCTAATAGAGCTATGCTGGCGTGAAGGACAAGTCCCACAGGATTTCAAAGATTCAAGCATCATAACACTGTACAAGAACAAGGGCGATCGGAGCGACTGCAACAACTATAGGGGTATCTCACTTCTGTGTATTGTTGGAAAAGTATTTGCCAGAATTGTTCTGCGCAGACTTCAAGTCCTAGGAGATCAAGTCTACCCCGAATCACAGTGTGGCTTTCGACAGAACCGGTCTACCACTGATATGATATTCTCATTGCGACAAATGCAAGAAAAATGCCGTGAACAGAATCAACCACTGTTTATTGCCTTCATCGACCTCACAAAGGCATTTGATTTGGTCAGTCGTGAGGGTCTGTTCAAGGCACTAAAGAAGATTGGCTGCCCACCAACTCTTCTGTCCATTGTGGAATCGTTCCACACAGGCATGAAGGGTATAATCAAGTTTGATGGTGCAACTTCTGAAGAATTTGAAATCAAGAGTGGAGTTAAGCAAGGTTGTGTACTAGCTCCCACCCTCTTTGGAATATACTTTTCACTTCTACTGAAATATGCATTTCGTGATCAGGATGGTGGTATATACATTCACTCACGCTCAGATGGCGGCCTCTACAATGCTCAGAGATTGAAGGCTAAGACCAAAATTAGGAGGGTACTGATCAGAGAGTTGCTTTTTGCAGATGATGCTGCAGTTACGACCCACTCTGAGGAAGAATTGCAATGCCTACTATCTGCATTCTCCAATGCTTGTTCTGAATTTGGTTTAACAATTAGCAAAAAGAAGACACAGATTATGTCACAAGGTGCACATGGGGTACCATCAATCTTTATTGACGACGCCGAACTAGAGATAGTAGACCATTTTACATATCTAGGATCGGTGGTAAATAGCAAATTATCCCTAGATCAGGAAATCAACATCCGGATTGGTAAGGCAGCAACAACAATGAACAGGTTAAGAAAAAGAGTCTGGGAGAACAGGAAGCTTAATGCCAAAACAAAAGTCCTTGTCTATCAAGCCTGTGTCCTTAGTACTCATCTCTATGTCAGTGAAACCTGGACAACTTACTCACACCAAGAGAACAATTTAAACAGCTTTCATATGCGGTGTCTGCGAAGAATTCTTGGTATTAAGTGGCAAGACAAAATCACAAATACTGAAGTATTGGAAAGATCAGGTTGTGTGACAGTTTATTCCATGCTCAGTCTTCGTAGACTTAGATGGATAGGACATCTTAGGCGGATGGATAATGGTAGAATACCAAAGGATATCTTTTTTGGTGAATTACAGATGGGTAAGAGATCTCAGGGTCGGCCTCTACTACGATACAAAGATGTGTGTAAACGGGACATGATTGATACAGGCATTGATAATGCACATTGGGAGCAAGTCGCCGCTGAACGTGTTGCATGGAGGGCAAATATCAGAAATGGAATAAAGTCAAAGGAGAAAATTATTGCAGAAAAGTCACACACCAAGCGTTTGAGACGTAAGATGGTGCATGATGGTGGAAATGACTACGTGTTCACATGCACCCACTGTGAACGGACATTTACAGCGCAAATTGGCCTTATCAGTCACACTCGCTACCGCCATAGTTAAAAGTTATTATGCCTTTTTAAAGCACAAACTATCGTCTGTCAAGACGGCAAGGTGCCAATGTGTGTAGTTTAGGAAGAGAACTGGCAACTCGCATCAGAAAAAATATATCTTTCAATACGTTAGTTTAGGAAGAGAACTGGGTACTCGCATCAGAAGAAGATATCTTTCAACACGTTAGTTTAGGAAGAGAACTGGCAACTCGCATCAGAAGAATATATCGTGGAACACGTTAGCTTAGGAAGGGAACTGGATACTCGCATCAGAAGAAGATATTTTGGAACGCGTTAGTTTAGGAAGAGAACTTGGTACTCGCATCAGAAGAATATATCGTGGAACACGTTAGCTTAGGAAGAGAACTGGCAACTCGCATCAGAAGAATATATCGTGGAACACGTTAGCTTAGGAAGAGAACTGGGTACTCGCATCAGAAGAATATATCGTGGAACACGTTAGCTTAGGAAGAGAACTGGGTACTCGCATCAGAAGAAGATATCTTGGAACACGTTAGCTTAGGAAGAGAACTGGGTACTCGCATCAGAAGAAGATATCTTGGAACACGTTAGCTTAATAAGAGAACTGGGTACTCGCATCAGAAGAAGATATCTTGGAACACGTTAGCTTAGGAAGAGAACTGGGTACTCGCATCAGAAGAAGATATCTTGGAACACGTTAGCTTAATAAGAGAACTGGGTACTCGCATCAGAAGAAGATATCTTGGAACACGTTAGCTTAGGAAGAGAACTGGGTACTCGCATCAGAAGTAGATATCTTGGAACACGTTAGCTTAGGAAGAGAACTGGCAACTCGCATCAGAAGAAGATATCCCCCATTCTTTGGGGGTGTCATGAGAAGGAGAAAGCTGAAATATGTCGTTACAGTGGGAATATTGGAGGAGAGGAGAGGCAGGGGAGACCAAGAGAGACGATTCTGGACCGTTTGACATATGGCATGAAGGAACGTCGGTATCAGAAATGATTAGCAGCACAAGAAACAGAAGGCTGTGGGCAGACATGATCACCAACGCCCGACGGCACGGACTGTAAGAATGATTAAAATATATGTTACTTAGAGTGCTGCAAGGGTACCAACAGATGACAAAATGTTAAGTACAAGTCGGGAGATACATGCAGGTGACAAAATGTTAAGTACAAGTCGGGAGATACATGCAGGTGACAAAATGTTAAGTATAAGTCGGGAGATACATGCAGGTGACAAAATGTTAAGTACAAGTCGGGAGATACAAGCAGGTGACAAAATGTTAAGTACAAGTCGGGAGATACATGCAGGTGACAAAATGTTAAGTACAAGTCGGGAGATACAAGCAGGTGACAAAATGTTAAGTACAAGTCGGGAGATACATGCAGGTGATAAAATGTTAAGTACAAGTCGGGAGATACATGCAGTTGATAAAATGTTAAGTACAAGTCGGGAGATACAAGCAGGTGACAAAATGTTAAGTACAAGTCGGGAGATACAAGCAGGTGACAAAATAAGTACAAGTCGGGAATTAATCGAAGCCGATAACTTCAAGATGATGTCAGATGTTCAATCCTTTCTTCAGATCTTGGTGCGAAAGAAAACCGTCAATAAAATGTTTATGGACAATCGATTTCTGAGCGGCAATGATTTTTGAGTACATAAAGCCACCGAGCGGTTCTGCTGTTACATTCATTAATTTGCTTAGATTTCTATGCTGCTGTTTGGGTGGGTCATTCATTTCTCACTCTTTACTGAAAGTTAAAACAAACAGAGAGACTAGTAAGCAGATAAATAAACATAACCTATCAGAGTAAACTGCTGTTAAGTTAAAATTCCGTAGGCAAAAACTTAAAGAGAGAGAGAGAGAGAGAGAGAGAGAGAGAGAGAGAGAGAGAGAGAATGAGAGAGAGAGAGAAAGAGAGAGAGAGAGAGAGAGAGAGAGAGAGAGAGAGAGAGAGAGAGAGAGAGAGAGAGAGATTAAAAAATGAAACATTTAAACTGATTTAAACATTTAAACCTAGAGTAGCAGGATCATGAAAGAAGGCACCACATATCTATCTGCCAGTCTGTCTGTTCTCAACCAGACATTCCTATTTCCCCCTATCATCTAATCTTTAATGTACGTGAATTATACGTACTGTTGGCCAATCATAAGTATTTGAGGTTTCGGTTACATTAATGAATCAACACTGTAGAACACGTCTAGGGGATTAATCCCTTATATATAGATCATAGGCTCAGTGGCGAAGGATTAACAGGCGCAGTTCGTACTGTCGTATACCCGTGTTCGAAACGCAGCTGCGTGCGATTTGGCAGCAGATCGTCTTGTGTCCCTACTATCTATACAACTGAACATGGAACATCCTACTTCCTGCCTTGGTTGATCAAGACCTATACAATAAATATTTTAAAACACATTAACTTGACAAGTGACACATAAAAGGATTGAACCACACATGTTGAAATTACAGAAACAGTTTATATTATACTGAATACGTGTGGGAGTTATTGGAGGCAGACATATATGATAGTTTTCACATAAACTCATGCAAGAAAGTGTACACTAGAGAATATAACAACATTCACAGAAAATATATAGAAAATGATACTAGTCTTGGATCGTGATGATGATCAACCATATAGTAGAAAAATGCAGAGCTCGCTGGATCCACGCTGCGAGATTTTCAAAGGTTTCCCCTAGTATGCTGAGGAATGGGTTTCCATTCTTAGATGCAGAATGGCATATTAAAACTGTGTAGTTCAATTGACATCAAGATGATCGTAAACAGTTAACATCATTATTGGTTAGCTCTAAGGATTTAGTCCCATCCGTATCCATTCTTGGACTGATAGATGGCACCATTTTTTTCTTCGACCACGATGGACAAACAATGCTACAATATGTGGAAATATAAACACACATGTATAAATAGATGAGTAAACACAGTTAAGCATAATCAACACCTGTGAGATTAGATGCTTGAGGAGAGCATCCAACATAATTACACGAGACCGAATAAGAAATGATGTTATCAGACAGACAGTGGAATCAACGCCTTGTGCCACATTTATTGAAAGACAGAAGATCCAATGGTTTGGCCATCTCGTTAACACCATAAACTACCAGCACTGGCCCTACGTCAAAGAACAACTGCTACGAGAGCAAGAGGACGCCCCAGAACAAAATGGATTGACGATATCAAAGACATTCTACAATCACACGGAATGACACTATCCAGTGTCACCCATTGGACGCTGAAACGCCAGTTGCTCTTCCCCACGTCACTTGACGGCAAAAGTGGAAGATGATGATGATGATGAGTAAATAGGAGTGTCATTGTCATCAGGCACGAGGCCGATCATCATGGGTGATCACGGTTCACCATCTCCCACGGTCGTCAGTCTCCAATCAGGTCTGTTTTCTTGTTCCGATTGTGCTATGTAGCCGAGCCATCCGGGTATTCATCTCTGTTTCTTCCTCTTGCTCTTTCCCCATCAAGTTTGTCAGTTGCCATTAAGTTTTCAACTTCTTTTACTCCTTATGAAATGCCCGAGCAATCTTAAATTTCATCTCATCTCATCAGGTTCCTCTTGTACCTTGCGGTGTCGAGGTGAAGTATAAACAGCGGGAGAATGCCCGCTTATGGGCTTCATGTATCGATATTTCCATGGACTCTGCTATTCCATCCATCAATCGTTTACTTCGACGGCCTCTTCCTCTGCTTTCATTTCGTCTGTATATCATTGCTTGTTGTGGTATACAGTTATAGTGTTTTTTGTTGTTGTTGTTGCCTCAATATAAAATTCAATATCTCAGTAACCAACTGAGGGAAAATGATGAGATTTAGTATATAACCTTATCATTATGTCCACCCAACAACAAAATTTTTGTTCTGGAGATTTTACAGCACATTTCAAAGTTAGTTTATATGCGGTATATTAATTACGCCTTAGAGATTACGTCCATGATTTTAACAGTATTACATTACAGCTTCACCAAGACACGTCCCCGCATTTTTAAAAATTTTCACGTGATTTTCGTTTTGAAACAAACAGCGCGAAGATTCAGAGGTGTCTCCAAATAGGGGTTCTTTCATGAAACGTGATTATATAAATAAACTAGCTGACAAGGCCCGGCTTCTGGCGGGGATCTATCTATCTATCTATCTATCTATCTATCTATCTATCTATCTATCTATCTATCTATCTATCTATCTATCTATCTGTCTGTCTGTCTGTCTGTCTGTCTGTCTGTCTGTCTGTCTGTCTGTCTGTCTGTCTGTCTGTCTGTCTGTCTGTCTGTCTGTCTGTCTGTCTGTCTGTCTGTCTGTCTGTCTGTCTGTCTGTCTGTCTGTCTGTCTGTCTGTCTGTCTGTCTGTCTGTCTGTCTGTCTGTCTGTCTGTCTGTCTGTCTGTCTGTCTGTCTGTCTGTCTGTCTGTCTGTCTGTCTGTCTGTCTGTCTGTCTGTCTGTCTGTCTGTCTGTCTGTCTGTCTGTCTGTCTGTCTGTCTGTCTGTCTGTCTGTCTGTCTGTCTGTCTGTCTGTCTGTCTGTCTGTCTGTCTGTCTGTCTGTCTGTCTGTCTGTCTGTCTGTCTGTCTGTCTGTCTGTCTGTCTGTCTGTCTGTCTGTCTGTCTGTCTGTCTGTCTGTCTGTCTGTCTGTCTGTCTGTCTGTCTGTCTGTCTGTCTGTCTGTCTGTCTGTCTGTCTGTCTGTCTGTCTGTCTGTCTGTCTGTCTGTCTGTCTGTCTGTCTGTCTGTCTGTCTGTCTGTCTGTCTGTCTGTCTGTCTGTCTGTCTGTCTGTCTGTCTGTCTGTCTGTCTGTCTGTCTGTCTGTCTGTCTGTCTGTCTGTCTGTCTGTCTGTCTGTCTGTCTGCCTGCCAACCTGCCGGCCGACCCACCCACCCACCCACCGACCGACCGACCGACCCACCGACCAACCCACCGATCGACCGACCGACCGACCGACCGACCCACCCACCCACCCAGTCAGCCAGCCATCCACGCACCCACCCACCCACCTACCTTTCTGCCTACCTACCTACCTACCTTTCTGTCTGTCTGTCTGTCTGTCTGTCTGTCTGTCTGTCTGTCTGTCTGTCTGTCTGTCTGTCTGTCTGTCTGTCTGTCTTGTCTGTCTGTCTGTCTGTCTGTCCGCGCTATTAAATATTGATAAAAGTTACTGGAAAAAAACGTCAGCACCATGTGTTGAAAGAGGAAGAGGACTATTGGAGAAAGGATGGATTGAATTTTATGCAACCGAGAGCAATCATCAACCTACTGGAATCGTCCGACACAGATTAAGGTCTGAGCAGATCGCAGACCTTAATCTACGTACACACTTACTGGGATATTTTGCTCCAACTATTCAGGCGAATTGCAGGCCATAAACATTACAGCATCAGCATCAGCTGAAGAAACAAGAAGGAAATGAAAAATAAGGTAAGAAATATATTCCTTCTACTTTCCTGTTAATTTACAAATTATTTACCCCGTGCCTATAAATTCTCTGTCTTTACTAATATTACACATTGCACCCCTCTCGGGAATCTCCGTGGTGAAGTGGTCAAGCCGTCTGACTCGGGCTCCGAAGGTTGTATGTTCGATTCCTGGCCGCGTCCTTCATTTCACGAGTGCATTTTTTCGGAGACTCCCGAGGGTCGTCGCTGGAACTACGGAGTTCGTGCTTTGTGCGACGCTTTCTGCGCTGCGGAAAGAAACTGAGCGATATGGGATAAAAACCCGGTGCAATGCAGCCGACCCTGTCGATTTTAAGCTAGTTCTTTCATTGCACCCACTCCCATACGAATCCGGATACGCCTTTGTGTGTCATCAGAATTGACAGGTCTCCTATTACCGTAAGAATAACTTTGTTAACGAGAAATCACTAGTTGTTCAGCAAAACATCAAAGGAATATCGCCGCTTTCAATGATTTAAGTTGTTTTTGGACCTATCAAAGACATATTCCTTGGGTGGGGGTAAATATAAGACGGCTGGAAAAATTTCATAACGATGCAACAGACAGTTTTCAAAATAATTGATCGTGAATGAAGGCAAACAAATGTGGACATACCTTTTTTTATAGTTGGTAACCTTCTTGCATGGCCAGACTTGCTGCCTTCTAATAAGATCTTAAATGTCTGCGTCTAACTACTCTAACCAATATACGCTTTCAAACCTCTTCTGGATCGACTCATTATTCTGTTTACCCATGGCATTATTTGTATTTTCCCTAGAAACCACACCTCTGCTACTATCATGTTTCTTGCCTGTCTGCTGAATGTCCACGTCTTACTGTAAACAACAGAATACGCTCTATATCTTCTTTGGCCCTTTATTTCCCATTGTGGCATGCTCCCCCAACCAACTCTCTGAAGTCTTCCTATCCTTAGCTATCCCGAGCAGCTCCATCTGTCCTCCCTATATTATTAATTGTTATCCTTACTTCTCTTCTACATGCGTTTCATGGGTCTTCCTCTATTTCTTTTGTCTTGTGGATTCCAGACAAAGACCTTTCTTGTTGTACTATTCTCAGGGTGCTCAATGTGTGTCATTTCCAGCACCAGCGTATTTTCTCACCTCTTGGTATTTCTCTAGTTCTCTCCATGAGCTCCACATTGATGATGCTTTTATACCATTTTAATTCTTCTATTATGCGCAAATCACAACTTATATCGTCACATAGCAAAAACAAAGAGAAAACATACAGATAAAACTAATATGGAGAAAGAAATATATGTTGATGTGGAAAAATTGGAGGTAGTGAAAAATTATGAATATCTTGGGTCATTAATTACCAACACTATATCCAGTGCCACCCATCGGGTGCTGAAACGCCAATTATTCCTCCCCACGACGCTTGACAGCAAAAGTGGGAGATAATGATGGTGGTGATGATGATGATGATGATGATGATGATGACGATGATGATGATGATGATGATGATGATGATGATGATGATGATGATGATGATGATGATGATGATGATGATGATGATGATGATGACTAATTACCAACAAAGGTGACACAATGAAGGAAATTAAAATTCGAATATCAATTGCTCTTCAAAAACTAAAACACCTGAATACATTGTGGAGAGTGACACACAGAACTATAACAATTCGATTTCTAAGAGCATGCATCTTTCCTATTGCAACATACCCCTGTGAGACCTAGACACTTACAAAGCAAACTGAACAGAACATAAAAGCCGTTAAATATAAATGTTACAGACGGGTTCTAAAAATATCTTGGTTACAGACAAGAACAAAATACGACAAGATCTGAATATTGAAGAAAGTTGACTAATAAAGACAGTAACAAAAAGAAAATTTGGTCATTTGAAACGTCATGAAAGTTTGAAGAGAACAATAATGGAGGGGAAAAGAATAAGCCGGGAAAAGAATAAGCGGAAGGCCACAGAGAAGATATGTGCAGGATGTGGCAGGTGATCTCCAGATGGGTGTATCGATCGCAGGACATTTTGCTTTTGACCGAGAAGTTCTCCAGACGGTTGTTATGGGAGCGAAGTTCTGCAAGGACATGCTACTGAATGAATGAATTTTGTGCAGGCAACAATTAATGAATGTTTGCAGTTTATTTTAATCGTGTTAGTAGTTGTCCGTATTTCTGATGCACACCACAACATCGATTTGACGTTATAACTGATTGTTCTATAGGCTCTATTTCCCACATAATATATGCGTTTGGGTAGGCAAGACTGTACGCATATTATTGGATTCGATCGTTGTAAGAATTCATTTGGGGAAAGGATATGAATAAATAAGTAAATTATTCGAGACAGAGAGAAGAAAGGAGCGCGAAGTGAGAGAGAGAGAGAGAGAGAGAGAGAGAGAGAGAGAGAGAGAGAGAGATTACGAAATGAATTCAATTGAATTAAATAAATAGAATCCATCAATCGCATCCCACCCACTCTGTCCCGGAAATGAAGGTAGACAGGCTTGAATCTGGCATCAAGTCGTCCCTCGTAGACACGGTTGTTGCTCATTGATTTTATGAGCCAACTTGAGTTGGATCTTTCACATAAGTTAACTCTGGCTCTGTGCAGTCTTTGGTCTGTCCGTGTTTGTTGGGTCTTTCACATAATTTAATCTAGCTCTGTGCAGTTGCTGATTTGTTCATGTTTGGTTTCTCCAGCTCACGAGCCGTTTTAATTCAGGGACAATTTACGTTTCACGGAGACTTTGGCGGAAACATGACTATCGTGTTCGTTGAAGATTGTTATTTCTTGTTATAGAGGATGCACGAAAGAGAGAGAGAGAGAGAGAGAGAGAGAGAGAGAGAGAGAGAGAGAGAGAGAGAGACAGACAGACAGACAGACAGACAGACAGTCAGACAGTCAGACAAGAAGAAGAGAGAGAGAGAGAGATAATATCAGACATTGAGATAGAGATAGATAGAGAGACAGAGACAGAGAATCAGATGTTAAGAGAGAGACAGAGAATCAGACAACGAGAGACAGACAGAGTACCAGACAGCGAGAGACAGACAAAGTACCAGACAACGAGAGACAGACAGAGTACCAGACAACGAGAGACAGACAGAGAATCAGACAACAAGAGACAGACAGAGTACCAGACAACGAGAGACAGAATATCAGACAACGAAAGACAGACACAGTACCAGACAACGAGAGACAGACAGAGTATCAGACAACGAGAGACAGACAGAGTACCAAACAACGAGAGACAGAATATCAGACAACGAGAGACAGACAGAATATCATACAACGAGACACACTGAGACACAGAATCAAACAGACAGACAGGCAGGCAGGCAGGCAGGCAGGCAGAGAAAGAGACATCGAGAGAGAGAGACTCAGAGAGGTAGAGAACGAGAGGTGAGCGAGAGAGAGAGAGAGACAGAGAGAGAGAGAGAGAGAGAGAGAGAGAGAGAGAGAGAGAACATTTTTGAAGAACAACACAGTGAAGTAATTAATGCAGAATAAAACACTCTGTTCACTAATTAAAAAGAAACGCAAATGCTGAAACAGAATAAACGACCTATATGAAACAATAAGACATATATGAAAACAAATGTAGTTAGTCTGGATCAAACATAAGCTGCATATCGGAAAAGAAAGATATCATTTAAGCAACTGTCATATATACAGTGAAAATATTTTCAGAAATGTAGAAGATATGAAAGGAATCACCATTGGATGACATAACATCAATAACATTAGATATGCGGAGGATACAGTATTGATTGCAGACAATGAGCAGGATCTGCAACATTTAGTAAATGTGGTTGTTGCACACAGTGAAAAACTAAGGTTAGAATTTAAAAAATTGTAAGAAGACACAGATTAAAGTCATCACTAGGAAGAAAGAAATGTAATATACAAGTAAATGGTTATATTCTCAAACAAGTGTTCGTTGTAACTACCTCGGAACGGTCATATCATCTGATGGGAGATGCTTTGAAGAGATTAGAACAAGAATGGCCATGACGAAGGTAGCCTTTTGCAAGATGGAAAAAATATTGACAAATAAAACGATGTAAATTTGCAACGAGAAAAAGAGTGTTGAAGTGCTACATAGAACCTGTGCTTTTGTATGGACGTAAAGCATGGACAATGAGCGGACAAGCTGAAAAATATCTGATGGCTGCTGAAATGTGGTTTCTGAGGGAAATGCAAAGAATACAATGGACAGACAGAAAAATAACAACCAAGTCCTGCAAGAAACAAATGAAAATGGTACACTGGTTAGACGTAGTCAGTCAACATTTTTTGGTCACGTTATGAGAAGAAATAAGTTGGGGAACTTGGTGACTACTGGCAAGAATGAGGGGAAAAGAATAAAAGTTAAGCAGAGAAGTAAATACCTCGATGGCTTGGCCACGTGGTATGGTCGAGACAAGAACACAGAGCTGATCCACGACTCTGGTTATCATGTGAGATGGCGAAACATGACCGCCCACGCTTATCGGCAAGGCACATGACGATGATGAGATAAGAAAAGGATATAATATTTCTCAAAAAGCGACATCTCCAAACTTTTATCACGCAATAAGATCAATGACAAATCATAATAATTGTACTAAGAGCAAAGAAAGAATTTTTACTTGTGTGGCATCACAGTTGCTACCCGCAAAAAGAACATCTTCATCTGTTTCTGCCATCCACGATAGTGGCTTCAATCTTCATTACTGGCCATCTATAAAACCACGTCCGTGTTATCCCACCTCGTTTATGATCAACTTGTCTTTGTATCATATATTTGCAGAGTGATGATCTCAATTTTTGGGCATGCCGTCGTTATAGAGTACTCACGTGCCTGCTCGACTGTCCGTGACTTTTATATCCTCAAAAATTTTGTCTTGCATCTTCATTACTGGTCATCTATAAAATTACTTCCGTGTCATTTCCCCTTGTTTATGATCATATTGTCTATCTATCATATATTTTATAGAACGGTGATTTATTTTATTTGAGCGGACTTTCATTACAGAGTATGCTCTCTCTCTCTCTCTCTCTCTCTCTCTCTCTCTCTCTCTCTCTCTCTCTCTCTCTCTCTCTCTCTCTCTTCTGTACTCATTCATAGTGTCTTCAATCCTCGCTGCCAAACACCTATAACATTATTTTCCTATTATCTACTCTTTATGATAAACCCCCACCCCCTTGTCTTGCAACCTATGTTTACACAGTACGTGCATGCACAAAGTTTGGTGCCATGGACTTCACGAATCTATTTTTAAAAAATATAGCTCTCAGTGCCAAGCTCCGTAAGAACTACTTTTCTGTATTTCAACGCTTCTTCGTAGAGTGTGTTTGCGTGATCAAGTGTAGATGCGACTCCGGCCTTTGAACTTTAAAATTGCTAGAGAAACCATCTTGTGATTTATAGCTCGTCATGGGAGACATCGTTCTGGATTTTCCATTATCTTGGAAAAGCATATCAGCAGAATAAATTATACACATAACAAATAAAACGTTTGGGGGATATAAGTAGTGTCATGTCCTTGACATAGTTCGCACTCTTTACAACAACATGTTTCATGTCCTTGACATAGTTCGCACTCTTTACAACAACATGTTTCATGTCCTTGACACCTAGCACACTCCTCGGTAAGGTGTGGGATTTTTTTTTCTCTCTGGGGCAAAAATAAAATCTTACCTGCACAGTTCGCGGCGGTTCACTAGCCAGGCGGCCTTAATTCCTCCATAATATTTCTAATAACATAAATAACATACACAATTGCTTCACGTTCTGAGCTAATTCTTCACAGTCGAAAAGAAAATCGGTCCTGGAATATTTGGCTTACATATCTATTGCGATATTTGTGAACATTCCTTTGTCAGAAACATTCACTGACAGACGATAGTTTGTTACACTGTGCTTCTAACGAGGCATAACAATTACAACCACTGGCTGTAGCGAACACCTCTCCATAGCACAAAGCCTGGGCTTAATTGTAGAGACCATGTGTTGCCCCTCACTCGGCCTGCTTAGAGTTTACCCCAGAGAATCAATACATTTGGAACAAAACCAGCCGCAGAAGCTGCTCTGTCTGTCCACCTCTCGGAGCTTCAATCCTAGATCAGTTGCCGACCAAGGCTTAGTGCCTGGTCTGTCCTGCCATGACAGTGAATTTTTAGGCTGCATTTCCTCGCTCTAGGATAAATCTGCCGGCTCCGCCACAAAGGTCTTACGGACGAGATTCATAAGCCCGCTTACCCACGTTAGAAACACAGCGCCGACCGATTTGGCAGCAGACAGCAATGCGCTGGAATTACACGAATTGGTATGGGAGCTGGTCGTTCAGAAAGCAATGTCAAATTACTGAACGTAAAACTTGCCAAGACACAAATAACATCAGAAACTGCTGGTGTTGACAGCTAGGTCATGTAAATATGATATGAAAAAAAAGAAAAGATTTCTGCCAAAAACACTAAACTTATAGTTTTGCATACTGTATTCAACCCATTTCGGAGGAAATTGTTCATTGACAACAGGTGTTGGCTCAACAGAGCTGCCATTGTGTATGTGTTATTGTTGTGCCACGTGACTACCCCCTGTTGGTTATTGACGTTGGCAGTCTCCGGGGCGAAGTGATTACATCGCCTGTCTCGCGCTACGAAGGTCGTGCGTTCGACTCTGGGCTACATCGTTCAATTAACGAGTGCAGTTTTCTCGGGGACTCATGGGTATCGTCGCTGGAGCTACGGATTTCGTGCTTAGTGCGACGCTTTTAGCTGGTTGCCCCGAGAAAAGAGACCAAGCCATAAGTGATATAACCCGGTGCAATGAATTTGATCTTCTTGTCCTTTAAAACCCGTGTTGTTTTGTGATTGACTTGTGTAACGATGGCATGTGCTGGTCTGCAGGTATTGACACGTGACAGTGTGACAGTCTCGGTAGATGCCGTGGTGTATTACCGCATCTCCAGCCCCACTGTCTCCGTGGCCAATGTGGAGAACGCCGCAAACTCCACTCAGCTCCTGGCGCAGACCACGCTTCGCAATGTCCTCGGCACCCAGAACTTATCGGAGATTTTGTCCAACAGGGAACACATCTCTGAACAGATGCAGGTGAGTTCTTCTAGAGAATTCTAGATAAGCTGTTCTGAACAGATGCAGGTAACCTGTTCTGAACAGATGTAGGTGAGTTATTCTAAACAGATGTAGGCGAGTTGTTCTAAACAAATGCAGGTTAGTTCTTCTGAACAAATGTAGGTGAGTTGTTCTACACAGTTCTAGATGAGCTGCTTTGAACAGATGCAGGTGAATTCTTCTGAGCAGATTAAGGTGAGTTCTTCTGAATATATGTAGGTGAGTTCTTCTGAACAGATTTAAGTGAGTTCATCTGAACAGATTTAGGTGAGTTCTTCTGAACAGATGTGGGGGGGGGGGGGGGGGGGGGTTAATTCTAGAGAGTTCTAGATGAGCTAATCTGTACAGATGTAGGTGAATTCTTCTGAACAGATGAAGATGAATTCTTCTGAACAGATGCAGGTGAATTCTTCTGAACAGATGCAGGTGAATTCTCTGACCAAATAAATATAGATGAGTTATTCTAGAGATTTCTCGATGAGATGCCACGAGCAGATGCAGTTGAGCTTTTCTGGTGTGCACATAACCAAGATTAGAATATCATCATCATCATGTACTCTGTATAGTGGCACAGACATTCATGTCCCCTCGCGTATCTCTGACCGTGATTTTCTGGAGCTCACATTCCCCTATATGTCTCCTCGCGTATCTCTATCTCTGTCTCTTCTACCGCTAGTCTTTCCATTTGACACTATATTTTCATATGTTTTTTCCTCATTAAAGTATCAAAGAATATTTACCAGGGGAAGTCAATAAGTAAGTCACAAATTGCTGTAGAAAAATAACTAAATATGATAACAACTTGAAACCAGTTTTGTCCCTTTATTTCTCAACATAATTTCCACCAACATTGATGCACTTATCCCATCGTTTTATCAGCCCTTTTAAACCGGCTGCATAGAACTGCGTGCACTGTTTTCTAAGCCACGTTTTCACTTTACATTCAACTTCGGCGTCATTCGCGAAATGTCTCCCGCACACTTTCTTAAATTTCAATCGATCATGCAGTATGCTGTATGCTGAACCATGTGAGCACCCTATTGTAGATGCTACAGAGTCTTTCGTTACTCGCCTGTCACCTCTAATCATCTCCTCCACCCGCTGTTCGGATGCTTCTGTTGCAATTTCAACAGGACGACCAGATCGGATTTCATCAACAATTTTAGAGCGTAGTTGAGAACATTTTTCTATCCAGCTATGCACTGCTTTACGGAACAAACATTTGTCAGCATAAACAGAAATAATTTCCTTGGGAATGTCCTTTGCAGGCAGCCCTTTTGCCAACAAAAACGCACAACAGCAAGTTGCTCTTTGGTTGTACACTACGTAAGTACAGTCGCCATTTTGTTTATGTGCTGCGCATGCGCATGAGACACATATAGCCACCTGACGAACGGGAATATAAAGTTCGATGTTGCTGTCACCGAATGACGCCTGTAGAAAACAGCAACTACATTTACCTGCCATCCCACATAACTGTGTGACTTACTTATTGACTCGCCCTCGTATCACTTTCTGATTAAGTTTAATCTTCTACTTTCATTAGCCGCATTCAAGCAATTGTTGTTAATTACTCTGGTTATTCAGGGTATTCGTACCATACGTCTGAGGAATACTTCAGCTTTTTCCCAACCTCTTCCTAGTTTGTTGGTTCCAACATTTTCTGCCATACAACAGAACAGGTTCAATATAGCATTTCAGTTCTCTCTTTCTGACTGATTCAATGAAAGTGACTGATTACATAAGATAACTTTCATCTTCTGAAATGCAGAATTTTCTTGGCCTAATCTGCATTTAATCAGTGTGACGTATCTTACATGTGGATGTTCTATGGTAATATCATATGTTGGTGCATTGCCATTCATTGATATGAACATTGTTTCATTTGTCTTGATATTCTAGGAAAGTTCTTTCTTTGTAATGTTCAACATTTGTTGCAGATAGTTTGCGTTTTCAGCTGTCAATAATATACGTATCATGAGAATAATGCAGACTATTTATAACCCCATAGCTCGTATTCCAGGACTCTCTTTGGTCTTTCTCATTATGACTTCGCTCTGGGTAAAGCTGGGGCGACCATCCCCGAAACAGCGCCTCCACTGGTGGCGGATCGTGGAACGGCCTCTAGATATAGAGGTTAGCTGTGAATACCGAATAAGCAGCCGCGGACCAACTGGCGGTGGGCACAGAGGGCGAGGCGGGATCTCAGGGTGGGATCTGAGTTTCTTAGAAAATACCTCATATTCTCGGAGACGTGCCTCCCAAGCGAGTCGGGGCGCTCTAACCCCTTCCCCGAGTAGGTGGAACCCGTTAGCTTTGGACAGCAATCCATCTAGGAGACGGAAAACTCCAAATATAAACCCCCAAGTTCAAGGTGGACCAGCGTGCTGAGGAACTGAATGGCCATGGGTTAACTGGTCGTGAACGTTGAACGTCTGACAGGCGTGCGGGGTGGCACCAGGCGTATGGACTCCTGCGGGACATCCCCTTCCTCTTCCCTAGCAAGCAGGCAATGCTAGGGTGACCATTTATTTCCTGCAATATCCAAACTTTGCCTATGGATTTATTTAAACACGGGAATCGTCGCCGGAGCTACGGAGCACGTGTTCTGCGCTTGACACGTCCCTCAGAGGTTAGCGAAGAGAGAGAGAGTGAGGAGGAGAAGACGAGGAAATGGTGTGAGAAGACGGCATAGAAATAGGAGGGCAGGCGCCAGGAGAACAAGACGAAAAGTGGAGAGACTAGGTTTCAACTATGTAAGAGTTGGATACTGGAATTGTCGCAGTGCCAGACAGAGAGGTCCTGTATTGGAGAGCTAATATATGATTTTGATGTCCTCATGCTCTGCGAGCTAAATACAGACAAATACCATTGCCCTAGGTACGCCAGTTATATAAACCCTACTGGGCAGAAGAGACATGGACAAGGTCTGCTGGTGAAGGAAGGAGTGAAGCATGTGGTACTTGACTTGAGCCAGCGGAATCACAGTGCAAGAAAGGTCCTCTGTGGCGAAGTTGTCAAGCCGTTTGACTCGTGTTCCGAAGGTTGTTGGTTCGATTCCGGGCCGCGCCCTTCGGTTTACGAGTTAAATGTTTCGGAGGCTCCTGTGGGTCGTTTGTTAAAATTTATTATATCATATGTCTGTATCAGTCCAATCCACTAGAATTAATAACATGTGTATGGAATACCCTTGAGTTTAAAGCAAGAGACCGCAAAAATATATGTATGCTTCTCATCATCCCTTTGTATCATTATTGCATAAGTTAAATTGATGACGTCAAAACAAGTTCTATGAAGACCTGCACAACGTATTAACATCTGTTCCCAAAGGAGACACACTTATACTCCTTGGGGACTTCAATGCCAGAGTAGGCAAGGGCATCGCCTATTGGAGTGGCATCATTGGAAAGTAAGGAGTCGGAAGTTGTAACAGCAATGGGCTCCTCCTCCTTCAGACCTGTGCCGAACACGATCTCCAGATCACCAACACAATTTTCCGTCTTCCCACGAGAAATAGGACATCATGGATGCACCCTCGCTCGAAACACTGGCATCTCATTGACTATATCATCGTTAGGAGGCGTGACAGACAAGACGTTCGGGTGACAAAATCCATGTGTGGTGCCGAATGTTAGACATACCATCGTCTCATTATCTCGAAAATAAACATACACATCAAACCACCACGGTGTCCTCAAGGGGTAAAACTGCAAAAAAAAAAAAAAAAAAAAAAAAATAAATAAATTTAATATCACCCGCCTGAACAGCAAAAATATGCAGCTGTCATTTGAAAACATGCTGGAAGACCTCCTCAAGCCAAATGCTGCAGTTAGACAGGATGCGGAAACAGAGTGGAGAGCCCTAAATGACATAATTTACAACACTGCTATGGAAATCCTGGGTCCAGCCAGGAAAAACTTCTACGACTCACTGAAAGCGGTCTAAGGTCCTCCATCACCTGGCATAGTTCCCTTCCTCAGTGCAGATGGAGGAACATTGGTCACCGATAAGAAAGAAATCCTTCAACACTGGGCAGATCATTTCGGCAACATCTTAAATGCAACTTCCTTCTTCTATGATGAAACCATCAACTGCCTTCCTCAAGTTCCCATCAATGATACACGTGATCTCCCCCGATGTGTCTCCACCTTGCCGTGGTGGGGGAGCTTGCGTGTCCCATCGACCCCATGTGCTTGCCGATGGGTAAAAAACTACATATCGGACAGCATATGGGATAGGGACCAGACTAAGAGAGACACAACCTGCTGCTCTGCAGGTGAGACTGAGGATAGCAGTCCAAAATTTAAATCAGGCGCACGAAAGCAGAAGTTCTTGGTCCGGACAAAACACTAAAGGCTCCCTGTCGAGGGCTGTGGCTGAACGCCTCTAAGCCACAAACCCTCGGACCTGAGAGCCGGGTCGATAGCCACCTCTCGAAAAATAAAGGCGTGATACTGAGCAAGCTACATGCTCAGGTCTGATAGAAGTTCGAAGGCTCTCAGCTGGGGGATATGAGAGATTCCCGGATGAGAGGCCAGGCCGTTTCTCGTTCACTGCTGCACGAAGGTAAGGTGCTGATCCGGCAGCACAAGTAGCCTACCTCGTGAGCGAGTACAAAAAGTCCAAAAGTGCCCCAGTCGAAGAAAGTGGCTGCGAAAACTGTATCTATCTCATAGAGAGTGTAGACAAAAGTGGAAGAACGTCTCAATGCCGCAAAATGGAACGCACGGCGAGCGAACCTATTGCGTGGTCCGAAGTCAAAAGCGTGGGTGTCGCTTGCAGTCTGACCGTCCCTGGTGTGTGCGTGAGCGATCAGTGGCAAACGAGTTGCCCAACACATGGAAGTGAGGAACTAAAGCAGCCATGAGCAGGACGTGGCAACTCCTCGGGTGAGCCCAGTCACAGAGCAATATGTGCCGGCTCTGCAATTATGGAAGCCTCCTGGGATAGCGAGGGAATGCTCATGGTCTGCCCCTGCCTTCCCTTGAGGGCCGACCACGTTGTCGTTCGTCGTTCTATCTTGACCAGCTGAGATGTTAGCGACATCACAACAGTCCAACGTGCCTCGAAACCAGAAGATGGCTAACCTCATTAAAAAATGCCCGCTGGAAGTCGGGAGTGTCGTCCTACGGGTGGCAAACTAAAAATTGACACTACGCAATTACGTCCGAGTGAAATGTCTCGTCCGAATGTCTCTCGTGCTAGGAACAGCTCTGACTACCTAGTTTCCGAATGCCGCTCTTGTTCGGAACAGCTCTGACTAGGTAGTTTTCCGAATGTCTGTTGAGCCTGGAAAAGCTCTGATGGGCGCAACGACAAGCACATGTCCGAAAACTCGCTGAGTGGATGCCGTCTGCAAACCTGTCTGGTTTGTGCGGGAATGACCCGGGGAAACGATATGACCAATATATTGAAGTGAGGATTTAAAGCAGCCATGAGCAGGACGTGACGATCTCCCTCGGTGAGCCCAGATCCAGGGCGTTATGTGTCGGCCCTGCAACTATGGAAGCAACCTTGGATGGCGGAAAATGCTATGGACTGTCCCTGCCTTCCTTTGAGGGATGACCGTTGTCTTCGACCGTTCCACCTTGGCCAGCATGGTTGCAGATGGCGCCACAAAAGTGAGAGTCTCCCAGGAATGCTACCTGGTCAAAAATGCACGCTAAAGTCGATGTGTTGGCCTACGGGTTTCGGCCCAAGGGCGCATAACAGACACATCGCAATCACATCTGAAAAAACACTCCGGATGAACGAAAAGAAGAAGAAGAAGATACACGTGATGACCTGCCACCATCGTGGAAGTAAACAAAGCCATCCAGCAACTCTCCAGCGGCAAGGCACCTGGTCCGGACTCCATCCCAGCAGAGATATACAAGGCAGGTGGGCCGGTCTTAATAGAGCAGCTTCCCCAAGTCTTTACAAACATATGGGTGAACGAGACCATGCCACAAGATTTCAAGGACACACCAATAGTCCACCTTTACAAACGTAAAAGAAACCGCCCAATATTGTGACAACCACCGAGGCATCTCCTTGCTCTCAATCGCAGGGAAGATACTCACCAGAATTATTCTCAATCGCCTCACGGCCCATCTCGATCAAGGTCTTCTTCCTGAGAGTCAATGTGGCTTCAGAAAAGAACGAGGAACTGTTGATATGATTTTCGCTGCAAGGCAGCTGCAAGTAAAATATCAGGAACAGAACTCTGAAATGTTCTCCACTTTCATTGACCTTACCAAGGCTTTTGATACAGTCAGCAGAGAAGGACTGTGGAAGATTATGGCGAAATATGGCTGTCCACAAAAGTTTGTCCAAATAGTGCGGCTATTTCATGATGGCATGCAGGTAAGAGTACAGGAAAATTGTGAACTGTCTGAGCCCTTTCCTGTCACCAATGGAGTGAAACAAGGATGTGTCCTGGCACCAACACTGTTTAGCCTCATGTTTTCAGCTATGTTGACGAATACCTTCGAGAACAATGACTTTGGAATAGACATCAACTACCGCATGGATGGAAAGTTGTTCAACCTCAGAAGGCTGAAAGCTACATCCAAAACTAACAGCGAGACCGTCAGAGAACTGCTGTTTGCTGATGACCGCGCTCTATATGCCAACTCAGAGGCAGACATGCAACATAATGTTTCAGCTTTCTCATATGCCTGTGCCAACTTTGGGCTCAATATCAACTTGGAGAAGATTGTAGTTATGTACCAGCCAGCTCCAGGGAATAATCACACTGTGCCGAATATCAAGGTGAATGGTCATAGACTAAATGTTGTGGACAAATTCATCTATCTTGGCAGCTCTATGTCACAAGCTGCAACAATTGATGACGAAGTGAATGCAAGAATCTCCAAGGCCAGCGCGGCCTTTGGCAGACTGTACAAGAATGTATGGGACAGAAATGGAATAAGCCTGCCAACAAAGCTGAAAGTCTACAAAGCAGTTGTATTATCCACGCTGCTATATGCTTGTGAAACATGGACTGTTTATCAGCGACATGCTAAGAAATTAAACCACTTCCACACAGTCTTCCTTAGGGAGCTATTGAAGATTAAATGGCAAGACAAGATCCCAGACACTGAAGTTCTAGAAAAAGCGTCCTTGCCCAGTATCCACAGTCTACTAATGAAAAATCAGATTCGCTGGGCTGGTCACTTAACTCGTATGCCAGATCACAGGCTCCCTAAACAATTTTTTGTACCGCGAGCTGCGTTGTGGTAAACGCTCCCATGGCGGCCAGAGGAAACGCTTTAAAGACACTCTGAAAATCTCACTGAAAGCTTTTGGAATTCATCATGACACCTGGGAGACTGCTGCCAAAGACTGAAATTTGTGGCATACATCATTAGGCAAGGGTGCAGTCACTTGTGAAGCAACCAGGACTGCAAGAGCTGTGAAGAAAAGGCTGGACAGAAAAACCACTACAGGAGATCTTCCTCCTAAAACATCAAGCATTCTTTGCCCACATTGTCAAAGAACATTTCGAGCCAAAATAGGCCTTATCAGCCATCTTAGAACTCAGGGCTCCATACTTTCAACCTCACTGGATGAAATGAATGGTCACAATCATTCTTGATGGACAAACAACATGAGGATAAGTTATGTGAATTTATTACCACGGGTTAACCGCTGCCACTCTCCACATGACATGCAGTCTTCATATGACACATCTGACAATCTCAGTTCTCGACTTTGAATTCTGCACTCGATCGCAGTACATCTGACACCGAGACATAAACAAAATTACTGTCTTGGACCAAAGTCTGAGTTAGAAATATGCGCTTGTGTACCAACTGACTGGGACCGGCGTAGTTCAGTAACAATGACCGAGACCTGTTGTAAACCTATATTGACATTCACGTGACAAAAGTAGTATGAAAAGGGCAATAAGTGTCACTTGTCTAGAGCCGGATCTGTGGCGAAGCGTTTAAGGACGCAATTCGTAATCCCGCATACCGAGATCGAAACACAACTGCGAGCGATTTGGCAGCAGACCGCCTTGCGATAGTTATCATTTAGTGAACGTAAATTTGCCAAGAAATCACAGCCATATAATGCGGGGGTTGACCGCGACGTCCTGTACACGACATGCAACTAACTTTTAACCTAGATATTAGTTTGTTATTTTTAACTTGTGATGGTGTTCTAGTAAAGTGTACCTTCCACTTCTCGCTGTTGGTGATTTATTGATTGACTAGAGATTAACAACTTGTATAATACCGTCATGACTTATTTGGTATTCCCACAGAATGTGCTCGACGACGCAACGGACAAGTGGGGGATTAAAGTGGAGAGAGTTGAGATGTAAGTATAAGACAATCTGACCACGTTCAACACATCAAATCAATGACGTGTTCACTTGTGTGCAGATACACAAACACAGCTGTCCCGTCTACACTTCTTCTTTCTCCTTGCATTTATTTTTCTTTTTTAACGTTCGCTCGCTTTGAACTCAAGTGTAGTCCATACACGTGCCACTACTTCTGGTGCAGTGAACTGATTTTCGCATGTGTTAAAGTCGTCTCGCATGTAGATTCCATTAATCCATTCATCATGTGCCATGCGGATAAGCGTGGGCTGTCATGTTCTGTCATCTCATTCGATCACCAGAGTCGTGGATCAGCTCCGTGTTTCTGTCTCGCCCATGCCATGTGGTCAAGCCATCCAGGTATTTATTTCTCAGTCTTCCCCTTGGTCTCTTCCCTTCGATCTTGCCAGTTGTCACCAAGTTCTACAACTCATTTCTGCTCAAAACATGCCCAAATAATTTCGACTGTCTGTCTAATGACTCTAATCAGTTTACGATCTTCATTTTTGTTTTCTTGAAGGACTTATTCATTGGTTTTTCTGTTTGTCCATGGTATTCTTTGCATTTTCCTCAGAGACCGCATTTCCACAGCCATTAGATGTTTTTCAGCTTGACTGCTTATTGTCCACGCTTCACATCCATACAAAAATATAGGTTCTATGTAGCACTTCAACACTCTTTTTCTCGTTTCAATTGATATCTTGTTATTGGTCAGTATGGTTTTCATCTTGCAAAAGGCTACCTTCGCAATGGCAATTCTTGTTCTAATCTCTTCAAGGTATCTTAGCATCTTAACATCAAGGGATGTTATTACTGTGCCAAGATAACCGTATCGATTCACTTGTTTAAGAATATGCCCATCTACTCGTATATCACATTGTGGTATTTCCTTCTTCCCAGTGACGACCATAATCTGTGTCTTCTTAATATTCAGTTCTAACCCTAGTTGTTCACTGTGTGCAACAACCGCATCTACTAAATTTTCCAGGTCCTGTTCATTGTCTGCAATCAAGACTGTATCATCTGCATATCTAATGTTATTGATGTATTGTCCCCCAATGTCGATTCCTTCCATATTTTCTATATTTCTAAAAAATATTTTCACTGTACAGGGAAAACAGATCTTGACACATTACACATTCCTGTCTCACACCTCTTTTAATAGGCTGATATTGACCTACATAGTTATCAATTATGATAACATCTTGTTGTTTCCAATATATGCATGTGGATTAACGTTCCCTATTACCAGTGTCCTACGCCATCAGGCGAACCCACTCCGACATCATAGGTACTTGTAATTTACGTTCCGAAGATAAGGACGAGATGTCAAAATTTTAGTCCAACTGACCTGTGTGGGGTTTTAACCCGCTACCACGGCATTAGCACACCGGATGTTTAAGAATGAACGCTCTTATTAATTTGGCAATGCTCACCTCCGGTCTTTTTATTCCTGTGAACACGTGAAGAACTTTCTGGACAGTCATTTGTGTATGCTGCTTACAAGCTGGTGTGTTCACAATTAGAGGAATAAAATACCAATGTGTACAGATGCTAGAATTTAACATTCCCATGTACACAATAGTGGCGCGGTAGCGTAGTGATAGGGAGCTTTCAGTGATAACCTTATAAGCGGGTTGGATTTGTAGTACATGATTCTGTCGCCCTGCTACTGATTTAAGTGCGTGGTACGACACTGAGAGCTGTGCAGAAGAGATACATCCCCATCGAGGCGGGGATTAAAAATTAAAAAATCCCAGGTCGGAGCAGTCTAAAATGGGTGCTATGAAATCTCTCGGGAATTTAAGCTACCGGCATGATTACGACCACATCATCCATTGACGGTAGATTGATATATACAAATATGGGGTAACCACCATATAACCACTAGGCCCAAAGCGCGGGAAAGTGTCTTATACTTTTACTTTAATAAGCCAGACTGGGTCATATGTCCTGGTTTGTTTTAAAAGTTGACATGAGCGTCAACTGAGAATTGTGGGATTGACGTTCTTATCAAACACAAGTATGATACCCACCGTGTATCAACTGTTTCAGACGATGCGCCTTTAACTTGTGTCATTTGTTTTTCCGTGCTTGTATATTGGTGTGCCATTTCTGCCCTTGAGTACTATAGGTCATACATGTTATTTGGGCTGTTTTGTTTCCTCCGCTGTTCCTCAATGTGTCGTTTCGTGGCTTGTGTTTGTTTGCTTCCTGACTACATCTTTCAGTTCTATTTATTCCAGGAGATTAATCTCTGTCTCTTCGTGTGTCTTATTTCCGCCACAATATTTTCCATTTTCAGAGTACTATTGTTGTCTGTTATATGATGTGTTTTGCAGCCTCAGTTGACTACATATAAGTTTCATGTCTTGGTCTGTCTCTTTCTGGAGTAGTTGTAGTCTCAACTGACTAAATTAGCTTTGGGTCAATTCTTTTTTCTCAGATTATGCTACTCTGTTCTCTCTCTCTCTCTCTCTCTCTCTCTCTCTCTCTCTCTCTCTCTGTCTCTCTCTCTCTTTCAGTCACTCTTTCACTCACCTACCCACTCACTCACACACTACTCTCTATCACTCACTCACACACTCACTGTTCTCTTTAACTCTCTCTCTCAATCACTCATTGCCCTCTCTCATTCTCTCCATTCATACACTCACTGCTCTCTGTCTCACTCCCTGCTCTCTCGCTCATTCTCTCTCACTTTCACTTATTCATACACTCACTCACTCACTCACTCACTCACTCACTCACGCACGCACTCACTCGCTCACTTGCTCGCTCGCTCGCTCACTCACTCACTCACTCACTCACTCACTCACTACTCTCTCTCTCTCTCTCTCTCTCTCTCTCTCTCTCACTCAGTCACTCACTCAATTCCTCAGCACTCACACACTTACATATTCACTCCATCACTCACTCACTGCTCTCTCACACACACACACACACACACACTCTCTCTCTCTCTCTCTCTCTCTCTGTCATTCACACACACACACACACACACACACATTCACACACACACACGCTGAGGCAAAGCCATGTCGTATTCAGCATTGGCAATGCCGCTCCAACCTCTGTTATGGTAATTATTGCATTGTGACAATGGCTTTTATAAATAATCGACTGAAAACGTATGTGAGCTTTAAAAAAGTCGATTAAAAGTCGACAGGGTCGACTTCATTGCACCGGGTT